>JAAXCT010000850.1:0-309795 GCA_012490785.1 Eragrostis nindensis
CAGTCGTCTCGTTCAGAGAAGATCCAACATGATCCTGATCCGGTAATTGCCGTGCCTCCGCGCGGCTATGCCTCCGGGAATCTGGACGAACGATATTACGCGCGCTGACATTCTTGGGTCCGTTGAGGCTGATCCGGGTGTGAGGTTATACAGTGGTTTCTGTTGGACAATATACGCGGCCCTTTCCCTTATACGGGCCCGCACGAGGGGAGTGGAGGTTGTACTGTGGGGAGTCAGGGCTCAGGGGAGAGAGAAGGAACAGTTTTGAGATTTTTTTTTACGGAGGCTCTAGATGCTACTGTACCCATTCGTTCCCCTCGCGTTTAACAGATGCCTGACTCCTAGTGACCATTTTATTACGGATCTGTTCCATACTTAATGTTCATGCTGTTGAAGCTGTTCCGATTGAAAGTGTCTGATAGCCCAGGAGAAAAACTTCCTACACTACCTTGAGGTGCTATCGTGCTCCCAATAATGTATGCAAAAAAATTGCAACGATAATTTGAATAGATAGTTCACCTTATAATTTATCATCGGGAAAATTTGAGATGTAACGGAGCGAAGAAAAACAAAAAAAATGAAATCAGCATGTAAATAGTACGAGTTGTAACTGTTTATCTCAGACCCGCAACTCGCTACTATTCACATGTTCATTTCTTTTTTTTTTTTTGTTTCTTCTTACACATACATCTAGTTCATCTCAAATTTTTGCAACATAGTAGCTGATGACATGCACTACAATTTATATTTTTGTGTATTTTTTACGCACCTGTTGCGGTGCTACCGATGTTAGACGGTAGCACTAGAGTCATATAGTCATTTTTCTTTTGACGTGTAAAGCATATTTTTTAACTGATGCATTATTCGTTGTGCATGTGACTAATTGGGATGCAACCAACTCACACGTGTGTTAACGACGCCCTGTCCACATGCACAAGTGTGTTAAATAAGTGATGAGATGAGAAGATTTTTTTTTTCTTTGCGAGAAGAGAAGATGCCAAGGTTAATGAAAAATTGTTCTATAGAAATATATATGGTTGTGCAATTATTTAATCCACTTTTGTTTGCAAAATAAGATTAGAGGTATCATTTGTACATTTAGCGGGTTTCCACGTTTTGCACATTACTGTTGATCGTGCATATAATGTTGTCATCTTTTATGAAGTTTGAGCTCCTTTTATGATTAGTTTATTTTGTGCATATGATGTAAAGCTATATATTTCATTCGTCAGACCTAGCTCAATTTATTTGCGTGTCCTCGGACATGATGACCGTTAACCGTATACAAAACTAGTCACAACACAAGGTAGTAGTGCATGTGTTTGTGCACAATGAATCTTTACTTCGGTGTGAAAAAACAATTTCATTCAATATGTGTATAATTTTTTTTGCGAAGGATTGAAAAACTTTTTTCTTTGTGAAGGATTCAATATATGTATCTGTAGACTCATACACACATTTAGCTATGCGCGATAGCCTATGGGTAACTAAGTTGCACAAACAAAAGTAATGATTTCAAAAATATCTATAGATAGTCTATTGACATCACGCTATAAATTATCATCAATCATGCAAAATTTTAGGCATAACAAAAAAAATATGTCCAAAGAAATAAAAACGAAATAAAGCATATAAATATTTGTATGTTGCACTGTTCATGAGTAATATTTAGATGCCACTTTTATTTTTATTTTTTTTGTTTCATGTTTCATGAGTTTATTTGAATACAGTGGGCACCTAATGTTTCATGAGAGCAGCTGAATCACTCCTTTCTGCGGCGTTGGGCCAAATTTGAAAATGAAGAAGCTTCCGGACACCGTAGAAAAATCAAGGCTGCATGCCGGTGCAAACTGCAAACTGACCTGCTCACCATACCGTATTTAGTGCAGCTGAAACTCCGACCCCACATAACATGTAACTGGTCCGGTGCATAGTACCTAGTAGTACACTACTCCTAACCAGATACATGAGCCGGTACATGTGGCCAACTACAGCCCACCAATCTCAGCAGCAGGACTGCCGTCCAGATACGCGGAGGCATAGCGCCGCGGAGGACAAGAGCCGCACTCTGATCGTCTTGATGATCCTCGAATTATTCCAGCTGATGTGGTGGATTGGATAGCAGGTGGCACTTCGTAAATGGTAATCAAGCAGTACTCTAGAGCCATTTCTGGATTCCACCTCGGTGTCATCGCTTCATTGGACTATCGAAGGCAAGCAACAAAGCCTAGCAAAGCACAACTCGATTTAGGTCTGCCTAACTTGTTGCTCGCTACTTTGTCCTGTAATAAACCATCATAAACTGCTGCTTCTTCCCCAGCACAACGGTGTTTGAAGTTGCAGCACCATTAGGTAGCGGCCAAAACAAAAGTTACGTGCACGTACGGAACCCTTAGATAAAAGCCAAATTCGAAGCACACCTGCTCATGAGATCTGCACAGTACAGTAGTACCGCCTACCACTACAATACAAAACGAGTCTCTCGTCACGGCGTGGCAAAAAGCCAAACTGGCTGGCAGTGTAGCGCCGGAACCCGCGGCCGCTGCATGGCAAAAATGGCAACGGGACCATCCGATCCGGGGAGAAACGGCTTTGACTCCATCCCATCCTGCTCGGACCAACGCCAAATCCGCCGCCCATCAAATCACCCGGTCCATCCCACCCACCGGCATCAGGATTCAGGTCCGTCTCGCCGGCTCACCTCACCTCACCCATTCCCAACCCACACAAACTCCGGCAAACGACGACGACGTCAACAAGGCCCAAACCACCACGACGGCAGGCGTCTCATCATCCAATCCAACACGTCTCCGCCGTCGCGTCCGCCTCCTTCCATTCCACCATCCCCCGAACCTTATTTAAGCCGCAGCCGCGCCCGCAACGAAAAGATCCTCGTCGCCTCGCCCGCACGCACGCGCGCGCGCGCCACCGCACCGCACCCCTGCAGCCGCTGCCGCGTAGCCAGCCAATCTCGCCTCGCGCTTAAACAAAACCCACCCAAATTTAAGCAATTCTTCCCAGCCCGGAAAGGGAACCAAATAAACCGAGGAAAGGGAAGGCGGGTGGGTGCGCTCGTCGTCTGCGCCGTTGGAAATTTTCTTCGCTTCGCCCGCGCAGCCGATTCCGCCTCATTCATTCCTTCCTCCCTCCCCTTCGTCAATCCATCTTGTCGGAGATGAGATGGGCATGAGGTGCAAGAAGCACCCGTTCCAGGCCGGCGGCGGCGTCTGCGCCACCTGCCTCCGCGACCGCCTGGTCACGCTCGCCGCCGACGCCTCCTCCTCGCCGCCGCGGCCTCCTGCGCGCGCGCCTCCGCCGGCGCCACCCGAGGCCGTCGCGTTCCCCAGGTCGGTGTCGCCGTACGTGTCCCGGAGGAAGTCGGACGCGTCGCTCAGGCACCATCACCACCCGAACCTGCTCTTCTTCCGGACGCCGCAGGTCGGGCCCGCCGGCAGCGGCGCGCTCGAGGAGGGCGACATCGCCTACGAGTACGAGAAGCGCCGCGCCGGCAAGTTCTCCGTGCTCGCCACGCTCTTCGGCGGCCACCACCACCACCACCACAGATCGGACGACAAGGAAAAGGGAGGAGGCGCCAAGAAGCATTCTTGGTTCGCCGGGATCATCCCGCGCCGCCGCAAGAAGCAGGCGCCGGAAGCCTCCGCCGCCGCCTTGCCCCCGTCGCCCCCGCCGGCGAGGCGCACGTGCCGCGTGGTCAGCAACCGGGGGCTCTCGCCGGAGAGGGACAGCCACGGCGGCAGCGGCGACGAGAGCAGCTCGCCCGCGGCGGATCCCCCGTGGCGGCCGTCCCCTTCCCCGATGCGGAAGACACCGGGCCGGCGCCGCCAGACCAGCAGCATGCCGTCGGGCTTCGCCGTCTGCCTCAGCCCGCTCGTGCGGCCCAGCCCGGGCCGCCGCCACCGCGGCGTCCAGCCGCCAGACCCCTGCTCCTTCTCCTGCGAGCTCCGGCCGTCGCCGCTCCACACCTCTCCTCCCCCGCCGCCTCCATGACCCGCTGCCGCTCCAAGAAGCTCGCCGACGGCGGCCGCTTCCGGTGATCTTTCCATCTCATTTGGCCATTTTTACCCCGTGATCACCGCACCTAATCCCGATTACTAGTGCTTCATTTTTTTTAGCTTTCTTTCTCCTTTTTCTTTGAATTTTTTACATTTTGTCAATTGTGAAGAAGAGTCTATAAGGTTCGGATGAATACTCCGAATAACTCCGTTGACATATACTGTAGTACTGCTTAGGTTAATACTGCTTGTCAGCCCAACATTTTGTGGCTCTGTAACGAGCTCCGTATCATGTCAGTACTGTATTCATGTCTGTACAGCTAGCTTCATTTGCGAAATCTCGCTCCTCTTTATCCTTCCTAATCTTGTTTTTGAGCTTAAAAACGGATAGGCAGCCTTTAATGTTGTCTATGGTACAGGTGCCATGTTTAGAATTGAATGCTAGAGATAGAGACAGCCGGAGAACGATTGAGAGAGAGAGAGCGCGCGTGTTTGTACAGAGATTAATAAAAAAAAGAGAGAGAAGGTTCTTGATCATTTTCGTGTCTGAATGAATGAGCCTGAATCCGTGCCTGTATGGTCTATGAAAATGAGAGCTGCATGATGCAGCAATTCAATATCCCAATTCAATTCCATTTGGTCAGAGGTTTCACATGGAGGGAGGCAGGCAGCAGCATCTTGATTAAAGATGGCAACGGGCATAGCGCCCGCGGATAGCTCCTGCCTATGCCCGTGCCCGCGATCCAAATCCTGCGCCCGCGCCCGTGCCCGACATCCGCAACGGGCAAGGAAGGCTGCCCGTGCCCGCCATCCGCGGATATTCCGTGCCCGCGGGCGCATCCGCTTGCCCAGTAGCGGGCTGAGAAGCGACCTGCGGCGCGTCGCAAGCTGCAGGGCCCCGGCGTCGCGAAGGAGCTGGAGTTTCGCATGAGGCCGAGTGGAGGGGAGGCGCGGAGGCCGTCGCACCGGACATCGGCGTCGCGGAGGAGCGGCGAGTGGCCAGGCCAGCGGCGTGAGGGAGGGCGACTATGCCGGCATGTCTCGCGGGAAGGAGTGAGGAGACAGGCCGACAGTAGCACCTTGGCCTGCCGGCGGCAGATCTGGTGGCGGCGCAGCATCTCTGCTTCGATCTGGAGCAAGCGGAACGGAAAGAGGAGAGCAAGGCGAGGCTGCCTTCTTTGTTTCCTGTTTCGCTACTTTTTTATTGGGCTCAGCGGCGGCTGCGTTTGACTGGATCGAACACCTGGTAGCAGCCTAGCAGGCCAGACCAAGCCTGGGCCAGACCAATCAATGGACTCCTATGTGTGTTTGGGCCACACGCGAGGATGCAAAGCGGGCAAGCGGACATGCGGGCATGGATAGAGGTTTTCTATGCCCGTTTATTTCTGCCCGTTGGATGTTAATGTGTGCCCGCATCCGCGCCCGCGGGCAAGAAACGGTGCCCGAATCCGCGCCCGTCGGGTTTTTTGCCCGCGGGCACGCGGATATTCCGTGCCCGTTGCCATCTTTAGCTGCAATCTTGATGGTAGATGGCTCGCAGTCCCTTCATCACTCTTTTGCAGGTGCACCAAACCCAACCAATAAATGATCCCAACTCCTTTTGTGCACATTTTAGAACGGCCATCTGTTCATCCGAACTTGAGCACAGTGACATAACGGGAAGAAGAAACAAGGAAATAAGCCATGGTCGCAAGTACCACGTCCTCGTCGGTAGTACGTATATTTTTCTTGAAATACACGAATGTCGACAGCAAGTTGGAGGATTTGGAGAAGATTCTCCTCTCGTTTGGGCCATTCTCAGTGACTTTTAAGCTGTCCGCGATGTGAGATATGAATGGAAATGATGATCGTGTGGGTATTAGTGTGACCGGCCGATTACGATGTGTGAACGTACACCATTAGTGGCGCGTAGTTCAGTGTTCGCACGCTCTTTTGGATTGATCCCCTCATTTGTTAACCTGCTCCTGAGATGCCGTGGATCACCGTATCAAAGTATAGTACTTGCACTAAACAATGGCGTTATCACAGCTCACAGATAGACAATGGCGTTATCACAGCTCACAGATAGCTGCTGCTGCCGGCACACTCAACATAAGATACTGTCGGTTTTTGGCATGTTCTTGGGGGCGATGTGGCTAGCTCCTGTGTTCCCTGACCTGTTAACCGTAGTTTATTAGTAGACGAAAAGCTTGGACTTTTGGTTAAGCCTTGCGCTCGCGTTTTTCTAATCTTTCTGCGTTTGAACTTTGAAAATGCCAGATATGTTATCCCGTACAGGTGGAAAACGATAGTGTAAGCTTTTGGACCGTTGCCAACACATGATCTCGCTTGATTATTGTCGGAAATGGAGCAGCTAGCTAGAGCTGCAGCGTTTTAGCTCCACGATTATATTCGCCCTCCCGTTCCTCGGTCTCAACTTGGTCCGTGTTTCGCCACGAGACGCTGAGATCTAGGGAACACTATCATGGTGCCCCTGACTCCTAATCATGCGGCACGTTGGGGATCCCCGTGTGGCACTGCGCAGTCCAAACAACCTACGGTACCATGCAAGGTTAATTAGCAAAGTCAACCTGGATAATTGTCCCCAGCAACGTGCGCTTTTCAGAGCCATGTTTCAAAAGCAACATGTACTCCTAGTACTATGTGCTTCCTGCCAAGTACACATGCATGTACGTTACCGTTAGATCGACGCTCGGGTCATAGTTTATCCAAGCGGATATATCGTTCGGATAGGAGTAATTCTAACCGCTCGAACCGGATACTCCACCGAGCAGAGCACGTAATCATGGCGCGCACCCTGTGTCGGCCAGGAACCTCTCGTTTCCCTTCGAGATCACGCTTAATGCCGGTAGTTTTCGCGGGGACGCCGGGCCGTGACGCGAGCCGCGACGATGAGACGGAGGAGCCTCTCCAAATGCGCGCGCCCACGAGGCACTATACTGGAGTAGACACGAGTGGTGGGTGGGGTGGAGGCGCGATGATGACGACGACGACGGCGAGGGCTTGGTGAGGCTGGGATCCGGGCAAACGCTAGTGCGGTGCGGTTGACCGGTGCCGAATGCCGATGCGTGTGTCGTCGCTGCCGGCTGCTGATGACGGAGCCGTATCCCGCAATCCTCCTGCCCCCCTCTCATTGCGCCTTTGCCGGTCTGTCCAGTTCGGTTCGCCCTTTCCGGAGGTGTGGTGGGATCGGGCAGGTGGCTGGCGCCGCGTCGTCGGTGCTGGCCTGGGCTCGCAGAGGTGAGTGACCACTCTTGTCGGGTTGAGGATTCCAGTCTACGGTGCTCTTTCTGTGCTGTTTTTTCTTCGCGGCAAAGGATAAAATACTACTCCTAGTAGATTGCTTTTTTCGCAACAAACTTCTGTTCAGATCTCGGGCTCCATGAACAGCTGATCACGGCACGTACGGGGACGTAGTAACATCGCTTACCCCGGGCCTATCCTATCCTTTTCTTTCGCTTTTCTGGATCGAACATCTTTTAGAAGAATGTTTATCGCTATTGGAGGCGTAGAAGGCTTTGAATGAGGCAGTTGGTTGGCGTATGAATGCCAGAGGTGAAGCAGATGGCTCGTGATTGCGTTCACAATGCATCAAGGCCCTTAAATGAAGTGCCGTTGCCCAGGACCATCTACGGGAGTAGTACTGTGGCTTCTTTGCTAATCATATGGGTCACAGGAGCATGGTTATGCATGATGATCAGTCAATGGGCTTGAGTGTTTGATGTTGTGCGTCAATACGTGGTATAATGACTGCATTTGTCGATTCAGTGTGAGGCACAGTTCAGTGAACCGAGAGTATTTTTGCAGGGCAAAAAGCTCTTGTTCTAGTCCTGAACTACTCTGAACTGCCCGAGCCTGAAGCTCATATGTAACTGAATAATTTGTCTGACAAAGATTTGGAATGTTTGATGAGCATAGTGTGTAGTACAAAGTAGTAACCATCACGAAAAGAATGCCGATCTTAATGGAAGATCCCCACATATCTATATGAGCATCACAGATAAATTCAGCCCAGCCATCTCATTAAATGTTTACCAAGATGAACAGAGCGCCAGCGGCAGTAGAATTTTGTATACACTACGAACCTTTGAAGACCTGCGCTGCCAGTGTTGACCTAGGACCAACAACACCCAGGAACTGAGCCCAGAAGATAAGCAGCATTCGCGAGATACACTGAATTCTTGTTTGCGATGAAGAGATGGTAACTTCGCACGAGGCTTTTGTCCCTGAAGCACTGAACTATTTTGTCCCTGAAGCACTGAACTATCTCGCCACGCAATGCTTTGCCACCCCTTGATTGCAGAAATGCAGAACCATTGAAGAATCACAGTTCAGCCAGCCAACAAAGAAGATTTGCAGTCGTAGATGTTGAGGTTGCTGGCGAATTCAAGCAATATTGTCATGGATACATCATTATTGGGGACTAAGTGACCATCTTTCACCTTCTTGGCCTTGAGAGCCTGCAGTATCAATGTACCATGTACATTATTCAAATAAGTTCTGCATCTCTTGCAAGGTAAGACTACACACATAACCCACGTTTTGCAGGTGGTATATAAATCAGGGGAAGGATATGCATGATGATGATACCTTCTGATCAAGTTCCATTGCTTAGGACTTAGGAGTAGGTATCATCAGCCTACTCATGCAGCCTGCACAATTCTCAAGACCAAACCATGTATATCTACCAAAAATACAGTAGTTTAAATTTTCCCAGGCCCAATGTTTACTGCAAATATGTTCAGGTGAAACAATAAAGCTCAACTGAGCTTCCACACAGGTATAAAATTATATATGCATGAAACTAGAGATTTGATAACTAACCTTCAGGAAATTCTACCGCATCACTGAGTGTAACTCAATGAAACAGCTTTCTCAAGCAGAATTGTTACATTGCGAAGCTCTTGGCCTCTTAAGACACTATCTGATCAGCAAAATATAAGTAAACTGCTTGCTGAATCACCATTTTAAAGTATTCAAAGTCGAATTATGTATTTTCCTTATGCATGTGCTCAGTTTCCAGATAAAACAGCACAAATGCTTGATTCTACATGCGAACCATCCAATAACTCTGAACTAGCTTGGATGATATAATTACTTGAAAAGGTCAAGAGCTTAAATATAAATATCAGATGAAGTAGCACTACGAAATTTCTTGTAACTATTAACATACTGGCAAATTCCCAGTCAAACAGCAGAAATGCACCAAATCAACAATAATCAATATCGATTTGGAAAATAGGAGCCCAGGCCAGTGTCCATCACCTAGAAAGATTACTAAATCGCGGCAAACTAATAATATCACAATGTCCCATTTGTTAAATAACTGTGACCAGAACATTCAAGGTAAGCATGTAATTACAGGAAAATCAAAATTTTTGAGAGCATACTATCATTTATCTTTGCCATGAGAATACATTATTACATAGAAAAGAACTAATAGATGTATCTGACCAGAATTTTTTTTGAAACCTGATATCTTTTTTTGAACTTCCTACTGGCTATAGATAACAACTAGTACCTCGCTCAATACCAATACATTAGATGGTAAGAGCTGCAGAAAACAATGTCAAGAGCACTTAGGAATTCTCCTCCACAATGGTTGAAGTCTTCCTAGCTTTCTTGTCATCAACATATAATTGGTAGCCATATGAAACAAATCCCCAGATGGCCAACAGCATAGCAATAATCTTCACCCCATCCATCTTATCATGGAAGAAAATCACAGCAAAGACCGGAATGATGGGTAAAGCTAGTGTGCTTATCACATTTGAAAAGAGCGATGACACCACAAAGATCAACCCCACTACTCCAACGGAAGCTATCTGCCAAGCTATAGCAGTCCACAAAAGTGTCATCACATAAGATAACTTCCCCGTGCCAAAGGCATGCATCTCTCCCTGTAAAGTCTTCCATTCACCACTTGCGAACAACCCAACAAGAGAAGCCAATGTTGCCACTAGAGCTGTATATATCTGCATGTTTATCACGACCGAGAAAGTTTCCCTCTTTATAACCTTCTCAAATGTGACTTGCATTAGGGAGAGAATGAGCGAGTATGTGGCTGATGCTCCTAGTGTCAACAAGAAACCCAGTATGTATTTACCATGCGACAAACCATTGGTGCCCTGAGTATCTTCGTCGACTCCAAGGAGTGCAGCAGAAAAGGTGAGGAGAAGTACTGAGTTGAAAATCAATGGCGTGAACTTTTGAGCGTTGAGGACATACGAGAAGACGGCATTGAAGGCCAGCTGACTAGCACATATCAGCGCATATGTTGACACAGGAAGATACAATAGACCATAGGAATACATCAAGTCGTCTGCAGCAATGATCAGCCCCAAGGCAATATATATCAGAGTAATTTTGGTGACAGGAGTTTCAGGGACACTGATGGTTCTGGGTGAAGAAGGCGATTTTGATCGGAACAGGTATAGGGCGATAAACAACACAGGGAAGCCAGCGGTTTGGACAAATGTGGACATCCACTTGCTATTGCCACCTTGATTGTAGTAGAACCTCCCAAGGAGAGTTGATGCTGTCTGACCGGCAATGAGGAAGAAAATGTTCAAAGCTACCATCAACCACCAAAGCCAATGCTTGGTAGGAGAGTTCTGAGGAGCTGAATCAGCACTAGATGAAGTTGCAGGTTTTGATGATCCTGCAGTTATCAGATAGAAGGCATAATCAATAAGCTTTGTCAAAATACAGATGTTTTAAGCGATAACAGGACATGACCAAATGGAAAACTTTTTCTCGTTCGAAATATTGGCTGATCGCTATAAGTATAACCAAGTGAAACTCTACCTTTCAGGATAAATCCAACTTAACCCCATCGCACACTAAATTCTCCAAGTTATGTCTAATATGACATCTTTCTTATAGCTCAGTGTGCTTCCAAAACACACCAGAGCAGTTAGAATAAGTCACATTATTCCCAAACAAAAAAGAAAAAGTAACAATACCAGGGCTGCTCGTAGTAGTACATAATAAACAAAGATTTTTCACTTTTTAGTGCAAAGTGTCGCACGTATCAGATGTTCTAGCAAACGACTGCGCCCCAACAGAGGAGATGGCTCAGTGTCTTGAAACCAATAACTGAAAGTGAAAGTGGCTCCGTGCCTTGAGACCAATAACTGAAAGGTGGAACGATCGTGCGCCCCCACAGAGCACAGGGAGCAATGACAAGGCAATCATGTGCGTGCGCACTAAAAGGGCAAAAAAAAAAAAAAAGATGATCCGGACCCCAGATAACCAGAACCATGAAGCCGCCGTACACTAGCAGGCATATCATCGAACACCTACCGTCGAGGTCCCAAGACATCGAAGAGGACAACACATGCATCTGCGCTAAAACACGAACCGTGAAGCTAATTCAATCCGGAAAACTCGGCGGTCTCCTCACCACTCCCCAGCGATTACCAAACGAAGATTAACATTCGAGCAGAGAGGCAGAAAGAGAGAGACAGAGAGACGTAGCGGGATTGACCTGCGATCTGTATCTGGACCTCCTCCCGGTGGCTTCCGCCGTCGCCGCCCCCGCCGCCGCTGCTGGTGCCGTCGGCCATGCTGCTCCCCTGCTCGATCCGAGGCGAGTGGGTTAGCGAGGAAGGGGCGAGGAGTGAGGTGAGAGGAGACGAGATGGCGCGAGACGAGCGGGGAGGGGGAGGCGGTGGTCAGCGCGGAGCGCCGCACGGGGGAGACGGGCAGGAAGTGGAAAGAAGGCACACGGGCGCAGCCACCTTTCCCTCGTGTGGAACACACCAACACCGCTCTTTTTTCTTTCTTTGACATCCGCCCGCATCGCAGCCTTCTGCTGTCGCTATCGTGAGCGACGTCCAGCGCCAGGACTCTGCGATCCGGTTCGTTTTCGCCGCGTCAGCCTTGGAATCGCCAATCATTTTCTCGGTTTCGAGAGGGCGGACGGCAACGGCTGTCGTAGCACGCCGGAGTTGACCTGACGAGCGCCAAAATAGTTGCACGGTGTGCTGCGTGCCTGCCTGGTTTGCATGACTCGTGTGTTCCGGGTTTTGCAGAGATAACGCAAATGCGCGAGCGAACCCGGGACAAATACGCGGAATAGGAACAGGATGCGGGTGTTGTTTTCGCGTGGTGGTTGATGCGCACGGGAATGAGATTCCACGAACCGGAGAGGAGGACCAGACAAGCAGTACGAGAGGTGCCCATGGTTTGTGCCTGCCTGAGTTCAGAAACTGCGATTTTTCAGTTGGATGCTCGCGACTCCTAGCCGCAGGTACCTTGGTCGCGGCGCCGTTCACAGGCAAGGCAATTTTGACTTGGCTGGCACGCTCCTCGAGGAGCGTGATTGCATGTCTTCCATGTCCGATATGATCAAATCAAAAATCAAATCAAAATGGAAAAAGTAGGAGCATTCTGATCGCTGGAGGAGATTCGAGTCATTCGACAGAGTAGGAGCAGTGGAGGCTGCGCTCGTGGGCTTCAACTCACTGTGGTGGTTGATGCCGCTCGTGGCCTGCTCCTTAACTGTACGGGAAGCCCAGTTTCTTTATTGCATAATGGGCTGGAGTCCACGGGCTTCCAATTTCTGGGAGGTCAAGTTGCTCGTTGAAAATGAGAGATTGTTTAGTTCTAAAAAAAATAAAAAAATGAGAGATTGTTTGCCGGAGAGTAGTATAATTTTTTTTTGCAACCATAAAATTGCCCACGATGCATCCATCTGTTAATGTTTTTCTTGCACGCATTTGAAAAAAAAAAATCTTGCACGCTCGCACAAGTAACTGTCCTTGCACACCCTCTGTATGAAAGTTAAAGCACCCGATCCAAATTCTCCCACTGTAGTAATGCAACAGATATGACATACATGATCCTCGGCACTAACAACTGTTTTTTCCCATCCGGGTCATGATTTTGGGAGCACTATATCTGTCCACAAACCATAAGTAAGTAAAGAAGAGGCCAAAAGGCAAAAGTGCACTGCAACCGGCAGCATGCCTCGCTTCCACTCAAGCCTCCGAGTCCCACACAGCTAACACCCCACGTTCAAAAGATGAAAAAAGGGCGCGGGATCGTAGATTCCAACAAGCAACTCGCCCACTACACCATATCGCATGCGAAGCATGCAAGGCACTACACAGCAGTGAGTTGAAGCCTCATCGACCAAAGAAAAAAAAAGGAACATAAAAACATTCTCCAGAAATTATTCTCATCGTCGCAAAAGCTTATTATACCTTCTGACCTCTGCATCACGGCCTTGCTATAGACGTAGACATTGCAGATGTTTCAATCGCTAATCCTCGGCCTCATCGTGGACGGTGGCGGCACCGTCAGGGACGCCGCGACGGCGAGAGCAATGGTCGCCACCTTCCTGAACTCAGCGTCCTCCACGGCCAGCGGCGACGTGTCGTCGGCCTCGCCGAACGCGTCCTCGCACGTCCCGGGCGCGTCCAACGCGGCGCTGAGCTGGGTGATCGCGTCCTGCAGGGCGGCGGACTCAGCGCCATCATCCACGCCGCCGCGGGCGATGTCCTCCGCCGCTTGGCCGAGCTGGTCCACGGCGTCCGAGTACACCTCCGCGCACACGTCGAGGCGGCCCCGCCTCCCCGCGTCCTTCTCGAGGGCGCTCAGGGCCGCGACGCGTGCCGCCGTGGCGTTGGCCTTCGCCTCGGCGATCCGGGCCGCGATGGCGGCGAGGGCCCGCGCGTCGGCGGCCGCGGCGCTCGATTCGTCGGCCTGGAAGGTCCTGACGCAGTAGTCGTAGCCGATGGTGGGGTGGCCGCCGGCGAAGGACCTGCACGTGTCTTCCAGTGTGGAAGACTTGCAGGTCGACACGATGAGCAGAAGGAGCAATGCAGGGAAGAGCAGCTTCATAGCGGCCTGAATGATCTTGCTTGCTACCTAGCTCTGGCCTCCGGGTAACTGGGTTTCGAGAATGCTTGATGGCGATAGTATTTGTACCGAGAATGTGTGCTGGTGTTGGGTGGCCGGTGGCAAGTTCTATGTGCCGAGAGTGTAGAACGTTCGAAGAATTTGTACAATGCACGTTTCCTCGCAAAAAAAAAAAAAGCACGTTACAGATTTTCTTTGCAGGACCCTAAAAGGCTGAAACCAGGGGCGGAGCTGCAGAGTAGGCCGCAGCCCATCCCCAGTTTCGGCCACCTAGCAGCCCACCTCAGTGATTTCCAAGCTCAAGCTCCAGCCGCGTGATTGTGCACTGGGCTGTAGGCGCTAGGCTCAGGGAGACAAGTCTAAGTGGGCCTAAGCAAAAGAGGCCCACTGGTGCAAACGGCTGCTGCCTCCGGTCACTGCCGAGACGAGGCGACTGCTTCAGATCGGAGTTGCGGCGTCGTCGGCGGCGGCGGCGATGGCGATCCGGCACTACTGGTCGATGGCTGCAGCAGCCGTCGGGTTCCGGCTCGTCCTCGTGCTCTTCGGCGGGGACCTCCAGCTTGCCTCCCGTCCCGAGGTCTCCACTCCGCTCACCTCCCTTCGCCGCCGTAAGTGCCTCCCTACTCTATAGCTTCGGCTTTGCGGGCCACAGCCATGGTGGTCTTGCTGTAATTCGAGTTACCCTTGACTTTATCTGTGTTTTGCAGTTGCGGAAGGCTACTGGCTGAAGCAAGCGTCCATGTCACCCTACTCCGGTGCGTTTCGGCCCCTCTACTTGCTCCTTTGCTGATTTTCACTCACATTTGCATCTGAACTAGGGGACCGTTGGGCTTGGTATGACGTTACTAGATATAATTTTTGTAGAGTTGTAGACATTATGTTCCTCTGTTAAGCGCCACTTAATTATTTGGCATAGATTTTGTTTTAGAATTTCTGGTTAAAAAGTGAAATGCCACATAATTTGTTTCAGAAAATAAAAAGGGAGTAGCATAGGGTTACCATTACATTCCTGCTTAACCTCAGAGGTATGAACTGAACCGGTTTATTTTGTTGATTGATTTACCTTTTCAGGTTCTATGTATCACGGCTCCCCGTTGCTGTTATCTGTTCTTGGCCCGTTAACCAATAATAGGTGATTAATCCCCTTATCATGTTTTTTTTTCTTCTGGTTTTATGGTTGCCTAAATTACTCCAGTTATACCTACAAGGCATTAGTTAATTTATTCCAACCTTGACTTGAAATGTTAACATCCTTACATTACATGATATCACAGGGCTGATGGACGGCATGCTCATATTTATTGCAGGTAGATAAGTTGACATGTACTTTTAAATTACGACTAGTTTATGTTTCTATAAGATTGAAAATCTGTTAAATATTGTTGGCTCTCATCGAAAGGAAATTATTTTCTCATCGGTTCTGTATGTTTTCTTTTGCCTTAGCATGTCACTTTTTGAAACAAATATAAGTATGAGAATGACTAGCTTCCATGAGTTTCTTTAATGTTTTGGTGGTATGTAATTTATATTCACTCATCAGTCCATGGCACAGTATGATTTTTGTGGCTGTAGATTTTCTTGCTGCCATGCTCATACGAGCAACTGGATGTAGACTCCAAATGTCACGAAACAGAAGCTTGAGTACACTTGACCTCACAAAAGATCATTCAGGTGGCTGCTTCTCCTTGATTGTTCTTTAGCAAGTACTGAACTTATGCTTGCTTGTTACTCTGTTTGCACCACTGTCTAGTTGTTTTAACACGCATTATTTCGTTACAAATCAATATCAATTATTTGCAATTTGGACTACAGAAGTAGAAAATAGAGATGATTTGTTTAGAAATTGACATTCTTATTTCTGTAATCTTTCAAAAATCTAGTATTCTGGAAAGGGAATAATAAAAGCTCACGCTCTAAATACTTCATAGTATAACACCTTGAGATGCTGCTCTTATTATTTCACGTTGCATAGTAAAAATAACACATCTTGATTTACTATCTGTTCCCCGCTAATGATTATTCCTATTGATGCTATTGTAGCAGTTAATCTAAGCGCAGGAGACGTCGCTTCTCTCATATATTTGTGGAACCCTTGGGCGATAATCACTTGTGTGGGTTCATGTACATCACCAATCGAGAATTTAATGGTTGTTATAATGATCTATGGAGCCTGTGCACGTAAGATATCCTAAAACATGTGTTACCATTTTTCGCCGTGGTTCATTTCTGTGAGCACCCTTGTCTAAAGCTTCGAATGAGACTGAATATCCAAAACGCAGGAATGATCTGACTAGAAAGTCATTCGAAACTTTGTTTTTTCTAATATCAAGATGAAATTTCTCATACTAAAGTCATAAAACAAATCATATACACTTAGTCTGCATTGTTTTCTGTTTCAAAACTGATCATGCGATGTAGAAAGGCCCTTTATTCAGAAAAACATCAGTTGCTAACATATTCATTGAAGTTTGTACATTGATCTGCTGTTAGTAACCTAGAACTCCCAAGTTTGATGCTGATTAAACATCTCTGTAATTTCTTAGGTCTGGCTCCTCTTGCTGCCTTTGGATATGTTATGGCCACACATCTCTCTCTTTATCCTGTAATTCTCATTGTACCGGTTAGTACTGCAACTGCTGTTTACTTCTTTTCTTTGTCGTTCAAATTGTTGATCATATCTGATATTTATTGTCGTGGTCGGCTATTAAAATATAACTCTATTTCAGGTCATTCTCTTGTTAGGATATGGCCCAGATACTCCTCCCCCAAAAGTGTTTCTTCTAAAAGCCTCAAATGGCAGTAAACAAGACAGAGTGAGAGTTGCTCCTCAATTCTCATGGAAACCAGTAGTTCACTTTATATTTTGGCTGTGTATCTGGTCCTGCTATGTGTTGTTATTGAGCAGCATAATTCTGAAGAAAGTTGGTGGCCTCCGTGAGATGATTGAAAAGTAAAGAGTCTTAGCTTCTTTTTTTCCCCTCCAGTGTCAGTCATCAAATTCATCTGAAAACACAAGTTTGCACCAAACCCTAAAAGGAGTGAACATAATGTTTGCTTAGGAGCTCAGTTTCAGATATTAGAATATTTTGTCATCTTACAATACCTGTTTGACCTATCTTAGGAGTCGAGTCAAAGATTTTATGTTAATCCACTGACATTGCCCCTTGTCTTGTGGTTCTGCAGGACCTATGGTTTTATTCTTACAGTGAAGGATCTATCACCAAATATTGGTGTTTTATGGTGAGTATTGATAAATAAGATGTGCACTATGCCTCTAGCATATTTCAAACGTTTCTCATGCATTTGAGAATTAATGCAGGTACTTCTTTGCTGAAGTCTTCGACTTCTTTAGAAGTTTCTTTCTTATGGTCTTCAATATGAACATTATTTTTATGGTCTTGCCTTTGGCTATCCGTTTGAAGCATCGTCCCTGCTTTCTCGCCTTTGTTTACACAGCAATCGTTGCGATATTGAAGTCTTATCCATCAGTGAGTAATTATTGTTCATTATTTTACTGATAAATTCAGTCTCTTTTGTGCAAAGTTATATGGCTTTTTTATTTATATGTCTGGTTTTTTCTTCTCGAATCTGTTGATGTTTATGTAATTGTGATTTATCATGAAGGCTGGAGATTCAGCTCTTTACCTGGGTCTTTTGGGCTTATTTGCCAACGAATTAGCAGGTAGCTAACGTCTCATCTCCTAATTGCTTTAAATGCTTTTTCGTAAAAATTAATTCTTCATGAATACATCTTGCAGATATGCAGTTCACATTCTTCTTGGTTTTCGGATACATTGGAGTCTCTCTCCTTAGCCCTGTCATGCACAATCTGTGGATCTGGAGGGTCTCTCTCTTTCTCTGTCATCGCTAACCTGACGGTTTTTTCCTCCTCTTTATCATTGCTTAATTGCTAACCTGGCACTTTTGGTTTTGTCTCAGGGCACTGGTAATGCTAATTTCTACTTCGCCACCGGTTTGGCTTATACTTGCCTTCAGGTAACCCAATACTTGAGTTCATGCTTTTTTGGTGACCATGATTTCCATCCCACTCCTGTTCAGTTATGTAGAACTCTGAGCAGGATTTTTAGAAAGCTGTTTTGGGGCCCAAATCTAGGGTTTAGCTGAATAATTGTTTAATTTCTGCCCCGATTTGAAACGAAAATAGTTTAATATCCATTGTGGGATGGGTGTGGTACTAGCTATTCGGACAGTAACATGCTGGTTTTGTTGCAATTTTCGGAAACTGTAATGCTGTGTCCACTAGTTTTAAGATGACAGTTTCTCCCACAAAGCGAAGCCCTGAATCTGTTTCTTTGTACATATTCATGGTAAATTATTGTTTGCCATTTTTGCAGACGGTGCTGGTCGTAGAGAGTGTAAGTTCAATGATAAAGCATGACCGAAAGCTAAGACTACTTGTGACGAGTTAACTTGGTTCCCCAGACTCTCTGAAGAGCAACAGCTCTGATAGATGCAAGCGGCTTATCATCCTTGAGTTTGTAGTTGTAGATGTAGTTCATACTTTAGGTACGACCATGTTGTATTGTACTACCCACATTTTGTATGATACGAGGACCACAATTCTTTACCAAAGACTAGAGGAACACGACAGACCTCTCCTTGGAGTAATTCTGTAGATCTCGTGATGTACAATTTGTACCATCATTTTGCCGGATTAATATGAAATTAATATGGCATGCGCACCTTTGGATACCTCTGTTTTGCACTGTAATTTTCTTTTCTTGCGTCCTCTCTTAAAGACAACCTGTTGCTGTTGATTCGTTATGTGCGGAACCCATCTGCTCCAGTTTTTTTACACCCTTTCCTTTAACCTGTTCAAGAGCATTCGTTTACTAGGTGTCCGCTTACCTTCTCGATTATTGCTGTTCGTTCGTTATGTACGGAACACATCTGCTCCAGAGTTTTTACCCGTTATCTCTTGAAGCTGTTGAAAAAAATTCGTTTACTAGGGGTGTCCGTAGCACTAGTGCAGGTACCAGTAAGTGTACTGAACTTGAGTAATGGTCACACCAACAAAATCTGTCGAGTTGCTGCTGGGGATACTGTTTCAGTCTACCTAAACAACACCACTAACCACCTAACTCATCATCAGATGATATACGGATCTGGCAAACCCGTTGGCTGCGCGCCCATGCTCTCGACTGGCTTCCAGGTCCCCAGCAGCTTCCCGTTGGTTGCGAAAAGCCATGCGCGCGCATGTCAGCTCTTGCGTGCTTCCGATGGCGAGAGGAGTAGGGATCGCATCAGGACACGGGCGAAGTAGGCCGCCAAACTAAACGGCCGGCTGCTAATGGCAGCACACGCCGCCGCCTTCCATCTGTAACTTGGCGCCGGCCGGAGTTGCTGTAGACCGGTGAGTGGATTGTCGTCGTCCCGAGCCTGATTTGGAACTGTTTGGTTGCAGTAGCCTCATCCAACGTCAGGGTCGGGGTTGAAGAAGAACAATCACGTAGAGGGCGTGACGAACAGTGCCGCGAAAGCGGTCGCATTCATCAGGTACTGTGCCATATACACGCCGAGCAATCGAGCTACAGTAGTGTGCAGGCCGGAGCGGAAGCCTTGATCAATTGTCCAATCCGCAAAACAAATTTCCCTCTGCTTCTTTTTCCTCCGGAAAACTGGACCGACGGTCTGAACCCATGCACCATGTTGGTCTTCCAGAGTTAAAGCCTCTGCACGCTGGGACCCACTCTCCCGCAGCGGGCAAGCGCCAGCCCCAGTAATACGTGTAATACGTGTCCGCATTGGGACAGCCATGGCGTGCCCCTGCCCTGCACTAGTACGGTCAAACCGGCGCGTTGCGGTTGGAGCGGGTTAAATAACCGCAACCATTACTTACTGCTGCCAGTCGGGCGGGCAACGGGAAAAGATTCTTCATTCCGGCACACATGCCATTTTTACCGGCAAGAGAAAAAATTGATTTCCACCGGAGGCGACCGACGATTTCGTCCCCGGCCGCGGTAGGAAGCAGAGTTTAATGGCAGCGACGCGATGCGATGTGAGGGCATTCATTCTTTCGAGGTGATGAGGTGCGCGGTTGGGCGCTGCCGCTTCGTGGTTCCCCTGCCTGCCGCGGCGATCGCTGCTCCAATTCAATGCGTTGCCACGCCGTGCCTCGCCGCTCTCGGTAGCGTGGGACTAGTACTAGTGATCGCCAGGATACTCTGCGGCCGGCGGCCCTTGGCAGAGCGTGTGTTTGTGTGTGTTTGGTGGCCGTCTGCGTGATGGGTTTGGTTGACAGCACCATTTCGGCAGTTCCTCAGGTGTCGCCAAGAACGTCGTCGTCGCGCGTCAACGTTTGATCACCCGCTGATGATGAGCAGGCCCACGACGACCGAGACTTGTAGGAGTATATCGAATATTACAAATTTGATTTGAAGCGACGAGATCCAGTGGTCTAAAAAAAATTAAGCGTCTCTCTTACCGTTACATCAACACGGCCAAATTCGTAAATATGAATATAGCCCTGTTGCTTCATAAACTACGACCGAAAAGGTTTCTGCGATGTTTGTCGATGTCACGAGTCGTGACAACTTGAGGAGCTGAGCTGCTGCCCATGCTCTAGTCGACGCGAGGACCAGGAGCGTGTGGAGCCGTGGACCACCCACCGATGAGTGAGTGCACCAGCAGCCAAGTTTAGGCTCCCCGGCGCCACGACAAAGCCGAGCCATGCCAAAACGGAGACACGCAAAGAAACAGGCATAAATAATTCTCGAATTCTTGTAGCACCCCTTCACTTGTCTCGAGTTGTCTTGATCTTGAACAATTGCTAGAAACTGCCAAGGAATTCGCAGTCACAAGGAAAAGATCACCGAACCCTGCCCCTAAACTGTGGGTGCGCCCGGGCCTTTTACCGGCCCGGCCACAGCGGACACGACCGACTGCGAGTCTGCGGCGCACTACGGTACGGCCAAGACGCATCCGCACAGGTGACAACCACACGCGCACCACCACCACCACCACCTCGGTACTACTACCAGAGGACGAAGAAACAGCTACGGGCCAGAGGAAGAAGACGCACGTTGCTGCACGCACGGTTCCCCGGCTTCGCGGTTCGCTCAAATTCCAAAAATGCATAGCAGCTCAACGAATCGCGACGGCGGAAGCTTCGGAGACGCTAAACTCGCTCACCTGGGGAGCTGGTTGTTTCTTGTGTTTTTACAATGAGTAGTAGGGTCCTAGAAAAATACTCTAAGCAGAAGGAATTTGGCAAAAACGCCCTCGTGAGGCCCGGTAATTACAGCTGGCACTATACCCCGACGATCCAACGGTAGAGGGAGACGAAGCCCGGCTCCTCCTCGTCCGGCGCGCGGGACATCGCCGACGGTGCCTCCGGGTCCCACCGCCAGGAGTCGTCGTCCCGCCGGTGGCTGTGGCTGTGGTGGCCCTGGCTCCACCGCGCGCTCCACCGCCCGGAGAGGGACGACGCGGACGAGGCGAGGCGGTCCACGTACTCGCGCAGCCACCCGCGGGACCCCGCCGCCTCCGCCAGCGCCTCGCCGGGGGTTGCCGGTGCGGCCGCGGGGGTCGCCGACTTGGCCGCCGCGGCGGGGCGCACGATGCGGGCCACGACGGCCTCGACCTCCTCGTCGACGCGGTAGTCGAAGGAGCCGAGCGAGTAGGTGCGGCGGTCGTCGGCCGCGGCGGAGGAGCGGCGGTTGCTGACGCTGCCGATCTCGACGCGGAAGCTCCTGGAGTTGTTGTTGCTGCTGGTCCGCGCGTCGAGCGGCTCCTGCTGCTGCGCCGCCCCCGCCGCGGTGGTGGTGGGGAGGGGCGGGTGCGGGAGCGAGACGGCGGCGCGGCAGAGCGGGCAGGACGGGGTGGTGCGGAGCCAGGCGTCGACGCAGGCGGCGTGGAACGCGTGGCGGCACGCCGGGAGGAGGCGCAGCTCGGCGTCGGGGGAGAAGGGCGAGAGGCAGACGGCGCAGTCGGGGGAGCTCTTGGGCAGCGCCGCCAGCGCCGAGGCCATCGTGAACAGCGGCAGCGACGCGATGAGCCGCTCCTTCTCGTCGTCCACCTCCACCTCCATATGCTCCCTCTCCGCCGCCGCGGCGCCGCTCCGCCTCGCCGACTCCGCCCCGGCCTCCACGTCCGCCTCGGACGCGCGGCGCACCCGAGGGAGCGGGCTCGGCGCCGGGTTCGACGACGCGCGCGCGAAGCAGCGGAGGAGGAGGTGGATCGAGACGGAGGCGCAGAAGACGAACGCCAGCAGCGCCGCGATGATGAGCAGCGACGGGGAGAGGTTGAGCGACGAGGACGAAGACGGCGTCGACGGAGGCGGCGGCGAGAGCAATGAGGGGGGAATGGAGGCCGCGAGGGGGTCGACGCCGCCGACGGCCAGCGGCGCGGGCGGCGGGAGCGTGTCCATCGGGCGGGGACGGAGGACCACCACCAGCAGCAGCGGCAGCAGCCAGGAGAGAGTCTCGCTGTGTTTATGGCAGCCTGCTGCGTGTGCGGCCTCGCGCCTTTTATTTATGGGTTTTGGGATGCGTGGTGGACGGGGGCGGCAGCAGCCATAGATAGGCGAGGCGAGGCGAAGTGGTTTAGATCACAGATGGATTTTCCTCTACGACTTTCTTGTTCATCTGCAGTTTGTATTCGTGACTTGCCTTGGTTAATCTTCTTACCTATGGGGAGTGACGTCGAGCGAAATTGCACATGACCAATTGGATGTTGCAATTCAAGCGATGACTCATCCTATTTCTCTTGTTAATTCACAGTTTGGGTCAAAATGAACTTTCCCGATGTCGGTTATTGAAATTTACAGGGGATTGTGATTGGCTACACGTTTTGCTTCAGCTTCATCAGTTTAGTCACAAAGGAATTTTCTGAGAGGTGCGGGTAACATTTTCAACACTGACAACTGAACTGATGTCATCATGAAATTCGAGCTGAACACAACAAAAACATTTGTGGGTTCTGAAAAAAAAAGGGTTTGATTTGAATTATTTCTTATAGCCGATGGTATGTGGGTGTACTTAGTGCATTCAGATAGGCGGCATGTCGTGCCCATTTCCCTTGATCTGAACTCCCAAGTTACCCCACGCACTACGATTATTTGACAAAAAGCAGTGATCCCTGCACTGCACAAACTCGCAACTGCATTGGCAACTCATGATGCAAAAAGTAATCAATCAGTCATTGTCTAGTATCTATCATCATCCAGGGCAAGCAAAGTGTCGCAGCTCACAATCACAGAAAGATAGACTTATACTACTACTAAGATCATGATAACAGAACCGGAGCAGGACAGCATAATAACAAAAGTGCTTGTTTCAACTCATGCTTTATTAATCTTTTGGATCAATGTCTTGGTGCCGTGTAGAGAGGTGAGGACTCTTCTAGGGCTGCAAGATCACAACTGCCTGCCCCGGATAAGACTCATCAAGTACTAACTCAGTGCAAAATTAAGCTGGCATGGGTTTCCACTCTATCTAGTTAAGTTTTCTTCTGCTAATTAAGCATCTCGTCGAGTATCAGCGTTAGATTCCAATGTGCCTCTTCTGATAATGTTGACTATCAGAGATTGAGCCGTATAGATGGAGAAAAAGAACCATTTGTCATCTTTTCTGGGGGTCTACAGCCAGCTTTTTGATCAAACACAATCCATGGGGCTTACTTAGGAAGCTGCATGCCGCTCCAAAAGGTCCGGGCTCAAGGGGGCTTCAGGAAGAAGCTGATGAAGCTCTTTTCAATCATGCACAGCACTGTAACGCACAGAACACTATCGAGCTAGAACAACAGCACCGACAAAATATTAGTTGAAGCAGAATTAATTCGATCAAATCAGCCATGAATATGCGTCTATCATCAGTAGGAGTAGTAGTGTCTAGTGTGCAGTTAAACCCTAGCGATCGAGATCTACACGGAGTGGCGAAGTTGCTTGCGGTTTAATCCATGCAAATGCATGTACGAGTAACTTGGATTCTTCTGTCCAGTTACGAAATTAAACCGCGATAGATCAACTGGGAGAAGCATCAGATCGATCGAGCAGAAGTACCCTGAGCAAACATAACGCCCTGCTGGTACATTTCCAGGACGTGCCATAACATCTCGTCTCCATGAATTTATGAACTCCATCAGCAGACACTTATCAACCTTGTAGGCCCTTCGTTTTCACTGAACTTATTACCAGCAAATATAGAGAAAAGTCTTTTCAAGTTCGATTGATTAGATTAGGTTCCTTTCAAAGGTAGTACGTCCTACTACTATGTTGTACTATAGTTTTGCATTTAATTTTCATTTTTTCCCTCGAAGAATAGTGCAGTTATCTATTACTCCTCTCTCTGGTTTTCAATATATGATTGAACTGACCAACATCATCATGTATGAAAAAAACCAAAGCTACTATACTCGAATTGATCCGAATTTTTTTATATGATTGTGACACAAAATATCATGGATCAACTCTATCAAAAAAATCCAAATAAAACCGCCCGCGTGGTAATAATTAGCCACAATGAGTTGGTACCATGCATATAGGAGTAGTATAAACCATGACTTGATGACTAGCCCTACCATTTGGTCAGCTCTCAGTTGGATCCTTGTTTGCATTGACTAAACAAATTGCATGCGATCGTTAAGAATGATTTGGAGATATGTTGGAATTTGACTTGGAATTATTTAGCCTGTCCTAATTCCCTTGCACATGCTGCTGACATGCATAGAGAGGTTGTTGGGGGTAGGAGCGTCGTGCAGCTACAAATGATAATGTGCCGGCAGAAGCCTATATACTGGCCATAAACACTGACTAATAAATCAGCGTACGGGTGATGTAATTTTTTTTAGGGTCCAGCACAGCGAGATATGCCTGTTGCCTGGTTGATTAATTGTCTCACATGCACGCGTTGACGAACATGTATATTGAGAGATGGATCAGAGAGTCTGAGAGCGTTTATAACGATAGTGTGTCGTGTGAAGGGCGTCGGTGGGGTTCATTGATGCGCTCCTTTCTTTTTCGAACACAAAAACAAAAGCAAAGTTAGAAAACAAATTATTGGTGATCTGCCAATTGTCGTTGGAATATGTTGTTTTACTCCCATCCATCAGAATGTACGTTTTGAATATTTCTTTTGTTTCTCCAAATAAATGATCGGCCGGGAGGTCTCACGGAAATGCATGATCTCTTTCACAAAACAAAAAAAGAAAGAAAAAGAAGAAGAAGAAGAAGCTTGAAATGCATGCCTGCTGTCATGATCGCTTGCCAATGGTGCACGACCGACTTTTGGGCATGACTTGTATCGTAAAACCTAACAGTAGAGGTTGGTGGAAATTGTACTCGCGACGGACCAGGAGGATTTATCGACCTACCCACTGACGTCCCTGGACGAATCAATCGTACAACAGCCCTTTAGTCTACGTAACTAATCCACGTACTAATAGCAAATGCTACGAGGAATCTGTAGTGGACAGGGTCAAGGATGTGCCACAATCACAGGTGAAAAAAAATGGTTGGAATTACGTCGTGAGACTACTCGGATTATGTGAGCTCAGAGTCTTGCATGGAAAAGATCTGGTCATGCTACCTGTAACTGTTTGCCTGATCTGGTCCATGCTGATTTCTAGAAGTAGAATGACTGCTTTTCTGAGAAGTCGTCTAAACAGCCAGCTCCTTTTTTTCTTTCTTTCTGAGACATTACCTCCTGAGCATATCAACGAGTCTGTAATTCTGATGCTACGCGTATATTCAAGTACTCTATATCCCTAGTCATATCCTGAGTCAGCTTAGGTCAATATGGAGAAACATGCATTCACATTCAGGGTTTGTAATTTTGTGCCTTGTCCATTGTGCAGAATACACTACTAGTAGTACTCTACAGTACAACATAACATAAACCTGTGTCTAAGGTTGGATAAGATAGTCGGCTAGTTGCATGAGTTAGGGTGCTAGAGATGCCTTGAGACACACTACAACCTTGTTCTTTGTCTTTCCATCCCGGCCCCTGGAGAGCAGAGCACGACCTTCCAAAGCAGGCAGTCACATCGGCACTGTCTGAAGCATAACAACAAACAAAACTAGACTAATCCATGGGGCAATGGAATCGGGAGGAGTTCAGGAATATTGTATCTGCAGGCAGCATGCTATGTTCATCGAGAGGATTAAAGTATTGAAACTTGCTGTTTCTATGGTTCCTTCTTCTCATGGTACCTGCATTGCTGGGTGTCTCGGGATTGGTGACAGAGGTGAGGTGAAACACCATCCTTTTATTTTACATGATCGAGATCGATGACGAGTTTTTGTTAATGATGTCACTAACGGTCAAAATTGTTGCTACCGATGGTTCGTACTGGCACTGGATCGAGTGCATGGTTCCATTTAGAATCTGTTATTGAGATGCGAAATGCCGTCAGATACGTATAATAGGGCCATCGGTACTTCTACAGTTGAACCTTGTTGCGAAAGTGAACCTCTTTTACAGGAGTACTATAAGGTTACAGGTAGGGAAACTTGCTGAAGAGATGTCCTTCAGTTACACATTTACACTTTTACAAGTAGCAAAAAGCGCAAAAGATGATTCCTTATTCTTTTTTGTTATTATGGAGCGAAAGAAAGCTATAGATGGCATGTGAATTTCTAAACGGTGGCCAATGCTAAGGCTGCAGATTCTCATGATTCATGTGAATTCATAAACGACGGGGGTCAGGCATGCATCTTCTTGGATGCCTCATACTACTCAGTCTCAGAATCTAGAAGGGAAGCAGAGCAGCAGTTTGGTGCTCAGTGCAAGTTCGTGATCCTTCCATGCTTCATGATATATCTGATCCTCTTGTTTTTGTCTGCTCATTCGTTCATCCCTGATGCCAATGCATGATGAGCCTGGGGAGCAAGTTGCACTTGTTTCCTCTGTTGCCTTTTGATCTTTCAATCTCCCTGGGATACGATGTCATGATGGAAATAGCCAAGAACAATCGCACAGTCCACATGATACTCGAGAAAATGACTGCTATCTCCTGCATGCCTTTTTCTTTGTATATAAATATATGCTCTGTATAAAAAAAATCCCATCCAATGGAACAGAAAAGGGGCTGAAACTGAATCCTGGAGTTGGGAGTACCCTGTTTCCGTGCAGCTTTAGTTTACCTGCCAACCATCAGACTGCGCGTGTTTGCACTTTGCATGCCACCCTACTAATCTCCAATCAAACTCTTGACCAGCAATGTAAATCTTATCCTAAATTGACATGTGTCTTAAAAAGGGTGATTTGCTGACGTTCAAGGCAGCCGGCCAACGATATGGCTTAGTAAAACTGCATTGCCTGATGCACGGCCAAAATGTAAACGCGTCGCTTCAAGAATAACAGATGTTACTTTCTGCAGTCGTATCGCAATTCTGATTCGGAGTTTATTACTACTAGTACCGGTTGCTCGGAAGTTGGAAGGGCAGATAAAAATCGAGGCAAAGTGATGCGTCTCATGTGACCTAATTCTCCATGACATCACCAGATGCCGCGAACCAAAATAGCTTTCATGCGTTTGTACCCATTCGGAAAACCCAGGAACCGTGGTTGACTAATGACAGCAGCTTCCCTGTTGTTTATTTTGCTGTAAGTAGCTGGTCCATGCAAGTTATTTTGGAGAGCTTTGCGAAAGCGAAAGAGTCAAACGTGTCTGCAACTTGTTGTTCACCAATAACGTGCACATCCTAATCTGGAACGATGGAAAGGGGAAAGCAGGGCCTGTGTTCTTTTTTGGTTTTTTGGACAACTGGAAAAACGTAGATGTTGGTAGCACTAGTAAGTTCGTAGGTGATCCAAGGCTTGGGATCAGGGAAAAAGGAGTCAGCGTTTCACTTTGGCTTTTCTTTGTCTATCTATCTTTGTTTTTCTTCCTTTTGTGACGTGGATACCAAGTTTAATAGAAGCTTATGTGAGAATGCTGTTGGACAGGTTGAACTAGTGTCCCTGTTTCTAGCTGAAACGTTAACGTGTGACATATGAGATGAGGTGAGACTACCAGAGCGCAATTTTACTACGGGATCAGACTTTTTTTTTGTCATTCCCATGTTTACAATGTGAGCAGAAATTAGTTTACTGCAACTGCAACATCAAATATGCGTCTGCGACCTTGCCAAAAAAAAAAAAAGGGTCTGCAAGTATCTGATATATGTTGTTACGATATAAATAAATTGTTAGCTATATGCTCTCACCAAAATCAGAGTGGCGCAGCGGAAGCGTGATGGGCCCATAACCCACAGGTCCCAGGATCGAAACCTGGCTCTGATAAAACAGTTGGGCTTCCGCCTCTTTTTTTTTTTTTTTTTTTTTTTTTTTTGGGTTTTGCCATCCTCGAACGCACAACGGCCAACGAAATTTTTGCAGCAGTTCAACAGATATCTAGGAACTTTTCTTTGAGAGACAAAAAAGTTTAAAAAAAAAAATTCTCCACAACACCAAATCTATAAGACCGATTGTACGTAACTGCTTATCGACAAGCTCTCTTCAATCTTGCTCGCAAAAACGGCCACCCCAACTTGGCCGAGCGACTTTGTTAATCAGCAAAACTGGATCAGAAAATAAAACGGGATTGCTAAACTCTATATTATAGCGATTTAGAAACTCTATCTTAGCTTTACTTACAACTCTGCCAAACCAATCCTCAATATCGATTAAAAAAAACGTCTGTATACCGAGCGCGAGCAGATGTAAGCTTAAAGACAGAGACCATACATCATATGTAACTCATTTTCTTCCTATCAAAATCGAATTCCTTACATATCAGACACTCATGTACTCAGCAGTGAGCACGGTAGTCTGCAGGTTGTGAAAATTGTAAAAAGAAAGAAAACTGTCAACCTATGAAGCATAAGCACTTACAAGCAGCTCTGTTACAACTTACAAGAAACTAGTGTCACACAATGACAATATCACATCACCAAGATTTCTCAACACACTTCAGATACTATGAAAATATTGCCCTCAGTCATGTTAATCTGGTCCGATGCATAAGTAAAGGTGCCATGTCACTGAAATTAGTATCAAACCACAAAAGGTATGAAATAACGCTTCCACAAATTGTAATGATCACCAGAAATCTTGTCATGTGTGTCTGACTACCCATACGAGTTGCCATATCCATGAGTACATAATTCCGATGCCACAGTAGAACGACACCATGATGAGAGGGAGGAAGGGAAGCCTATCGCCGAATATATGGTGGTGAAAAACTCGAGACCATGATTCTATAGCTGCCATTCCCAATAGATATATCAAACCAATCCACCCAATGAAGTTATTTTTCTTCACCATGCTGCTTGATTGATTTACTTTCTTTCCTCCGTGAGTAGAGTTTCCAGCAAAGTGGGATGAAAGACCCACCCACATGAGGGTAGCATAGGTCAGCAGCAGAAGCACCTTTATCGGATACTCTTGATCCTCAAACAGCAATGGGAACAGAGAGTAGCATGAAACTGCAAATACAATTTATTTTGGGTGGATGTCAATCAAAAGTCAGTGTTGAAACCAAACATGTACCAATTTCAGAGTGCTGGATACAATAACAATGTGATGATGCCGCAAACTAACAATAAACCTAGTAACACAATGAGATAGTTGTTGACATAGCATGAGAAATGGAGCGATCAACATAAACCATACTACGGAATGTCATTAGACCACCCCCGAATGATTTTGATGATACACGCAACGACAACATTTAAAATTATATTATACATATCAAGTAGCATATGTTTGGATAACGCATAACTCTCAGAAAAAGAAGCATGATGGAAGGACTGGGTAAAAAGAAATTTGCTCGTTTCTGATGATTTTATTAGAAGTTACTACTTAATGTTTTCGGTATATTAAACAAATAAATGATGCCCAGTCTTAACGTCGCCAATCTGCTAGCCTAGTTTATTGTACTTCTGGGATCATGTTTTAGATTATTATTATTAGCAAGAAACATAAGTGAGAAACTTGGTAGGTACTAATGTAGGCAATATGTCAAAACAATCTTGGACAGAGAAGGCACCTAAAATCACTGTTTCAAGATATGTTGCAGGTGGAACTGGTTAAATGTGAGTGTGAGCAAGGGTAAGCATACCTATGGACAACAACAAGTAATGCCTTGCATCTTCCAAGCTATCCATTGCAATTAGGGCAAGTGGAATAGTGAAATGAAGTGATGCCTTCTCATGTACATGCCATCCAAACATAAATCCACATGTACAAGCATATGAAACCCATCTAATTATATGCTTCGGTTGGGGGTTATAGAATGCTTTGATAAGACAAGGAGTCATGGCAAGAATGACCAATACAAATGTAGTCAATGGGGTGACCTGCAATTCATCAAGTTTACATATATCAATCATAAATGTATCTTGTTTCTTGTAATGAAAACGAACGGAGATGGATTGTGGAGGAGAGTACCTTGGGAAGAACGGAAAAAGGGGATGAATCACCAACGAGGCCGCCGGTAAACGAAGCTTCAGGTATCTGGACATTGAAGCCTAATCTTCTAAGAAGAAATGCAAGGATCTTGTCGAGTATTATATAGAATACCCAAAAGTTTGGGGCCCAGTAAGCATGGCATAGGCCTCGACCAAAGGGAAACAGACGACTAAATAGCTGTTGCATCTGCAAAATTACTAGTGCAGTGAGAATTTTGGTCATGTACAAAACAATGACACCATTATACACGTGAACACATAGAGAGGCAAATATTAAAGAAATTCTTGCACTACAATGAATGCACTAATGAAGCCAAACAAATAAAAAATGGTAGACTGATGGATACACATTCCACATTATTAACCACAAGGTACAAGCACTGATCTTCCTACGAAATTGAAGTTTACCCAATATGTGGTGTTTAAGTGCAGAGCTCTGAACAAGCATACAAGCATGCGTATACAAGATCCCGAAAGTTCATTTTGACACAGGGAATTAATATCACAAGAATGTAAACTTTGCATGGTCTGCTGGTCGGTCTTGTATAACATCACCTAACCTAAGTCAGGGGCCCCAAATATACTCAAGGTCGATAACATGACCTATTACGATAATCATTTATCGCAATTGACTAACATTAGGGGATTTGAAGCAAATGAAACAGCTCCAACTCCTATAATAAGAAATTTGATGAAACAACTACGCATTTCATTACTCAATTATAAGCCTTTGCTACAGGATTCAAAATCAAATTACTCAAATGAACTCCAGATAGTTATCATTGTAACTAATTATCATCTGCTCACAGCAAGTTCTCTTACTTTCCTTTGCAATATAGATCCAATTCCAAATTAAATCAAGTGATGAAGCTCACTCACCTGTCCATAGTACACAAAAGGTGCAAATGCCGCGACGAAAACAGCAGCCACTCCAGCACCCATCAGCACCAGCCTCCCAACTCCCCTCACGACACCCCGGCCACAGCAATAATGCCGGAACAAATACACAAAATACACCGGCGCAGCCACAAGGAACAGATGCTTCGAGCACAGCAACGCAGCAAACACGACTCCCCCGGCAAGATCCCTCCCCTGCTCTAGAAAGTGCAGGGAGAGCAGCAACAGCCCCACGAGGAACCCGTTGTACTGGAAGTGAACGTGGTCCACGGTGATCAGCGCCGGCGACCATAGGACTAGCACCAGGGAGAGGAATGGCCGCCGCCGCCGCCGCGCGTCCCGCGCCAGCAGGAGGACTGAAGCGAGGAGCAGGAGGTCGGAGAATGCGACGGTGAGGCGGAGGTAGAGGAGGTGCCCGAAGGGAGGAGCGTCGGTGACGGGGATCGTGACGAGGGAGGCATCGACGAGCAGCGCGGGGAGGGCGAGGAGGCGGGAAAAGTAGGCGAAGAAGGGCGGGTAGTCGAGCGTCCACTCGGAGGAGGCGTCGGTGTACCACTGCCGCGCGGGGAGGGCGTGAGTGAGGGCGAGCCAGTAGCGGTGCACGTCGAAGTCGGTGGAGCGGTAGGTGGGGACGAGCAGGAGCTTGACGCACCCGGCGGCGGCGAAGGCCCAGGCCGCCGCCGCCGACGGCGACGGAGCGGTGGTCGCGGCCATCGGTGTAGTAGCTGGGGTGGGTTCGAGATCTGGGATCGGGCCAGCCCCGCGCCTGCTAACGCAGCCACCAGAGAGCGACCGGTAATTCGGCCCAATTACATTTCATTTGTCCCAAAGAAAAGTACTTTTTTTTTCGAAGGATCCAGTAAACTTTGGAACCTCTTCTTTTCTCATTTCTCACATAGTACAAGATACAACATATTTCGCCTCCATTCTCAACACAATAATTGAACGTGAATATATCCAGCACATAGAATTGAACTGTAATCGAAATTAACAATTTCAATACCAGATTTCGAATTTAAATTCAGACTTTGCAAACTTGTTCAACTGAAACTAATATTGACTAAGAAGAAAAAAAATGAGATAAAACTTGCTTAATTTCTGTCGGGGAGGAGGCCAGTGTCGGGCTTGCAACACCGCCAGGGAGGGGACTTTTTTTTTTCGGAGTTGAGGGAGGGGAGACTTTAGTAGAGGACATCACGGAGGAGGAGACATGGGAGGAAGAAGAGGAGGGTGGTGATGCTGCGTCGGGGAAGGGGCATTGCCTGGGAGGGGTATCAACAACCTAGTTTGGCCCAACTTGACCCACACGAGGCGCAACCGACGACACCGACCACGACGGCAAGAAATTGAACAATGGCTGATAAAGCATTTTCATTAGTTGTTGACTTGTTGGTGTAATTTAGGGTACTATATTTTAACTCTATCAGTCTCGCCCACTGGCATATAGGCAGTCACGAGACTCACCACGTTGATGACGCAAATAGAATGTATTGTAGGAAAAAAAAAATATTCATGGATGATGCTTTTCTATCTCAAACGGTACATTTGAAGTGCCATGCGAAAGAAAACATGTTCTATGTGTAGTCTTAACACTTAAGTCGCTCTCTTTGACGTATTTCTCTCAATAGTCACCAAGATGGCATCAGCTAGGCGGGCCCAGCTATAATTTTCTCCGTTCTCCTCCGAAATCGGGTCCTTATGAGCGTTCCCCTCGAATAGCATGATGTCACAGCTGCCTTCGGGACTCCCGGTGATATTCATGTCCATCTCGATGATTGCTGAGTCGAATCGCTCGGCACGGATGTCTGTGTGGACGTTGGCCAGTCCTTCTTCCATCCTACCGTAGATATCGTGGTAGGTGTTGAGCTCGCCGATGAGGTAGGTCATGACTTGCAGTGTGGCCGCAGCCTTGTGTGCTGTGATGTTGATTGCGGCTGTCGCCAAGCCACGCGCATCGGTGGCGTTAGCTGCCGCCGGATCAGCGGAGAGCACGCTCATGCAATACTCGTAGAGTTGCGGTGTGAGCGCGGCACACGTCGCCGTTGATGACAGGTGAATTGGTAATGGCTAGAGCTGGAGTGATGGCCATGGCGAATATTAGTATGTATACGGGATGTGCCACGAGTGATTTCATAGTGGCTACGGATTCTCTGCATCAGTGCATCACCGCTGGCCCTCGGTACTCATATTTATAAGGGAGCCTTGAGAAGGAGAGTAGGAGAACGTATACGTCGCAATCAACATTAGTTGGACTGGATGCACTGTACATGATCAATGCCCTTCCTAATGAGACAATCTATTTAGATAGTGAATAAATTGTTTCCAATACCTGTATGAATATTAAACTTGGCTATTGATTGTGCTGATATTACTATTGTATCTGGGATTGATCTTTCACGCGCGTTTGAACAAATCTGTCCATTATGGTACTGCAGGATTAAATTGTCACAAAATATGGAACGGTCTAAAAGATCTTGTGCACCAGCACCATGGCTCTTTATATTAAATGGAAAATATTTTGTGTACAAAACTTATTACAGGCACATGTCTTTTTAGCTCATTGATTCACAAATAGGGAGCAATCCTTCAATTCAAGCAGATAAAGGCGTTTTTAAAAGTTTCAATCTTGCTTGCAAGCTGGCCAGTATGGTATGAATTTTATTGATTTGAAGAATAAACTGAAAACATAGTAAGATTCTAAGAACAAATAGTACTAAAATGTTTATCAAATCAAATAAGCTGTACATGATATTAACAGGGAACCGAAGGAGCAGAAAATAGTGTCCTCTTTTGAGGGTAAGGTTTTGGAATTCCTGCCGATGGCCATGTCCAACGACCCGCATGGGTCCGTTGGTGGCTGTGTCTTACTCTTCCTACCATGGCCGGACGATGGCAAGTCTAAACCTCATAGAGTTTGTCACATTCGCTTGCAGAGATACACTGTAGTAATCGTTGATGCTTACTAAGATACGCAATGACGGGAAAGATTAAAGCTTAATTATTCAAACACAGTCTATTTTCTTCAAAATATTTCAAGAACCATATAACAAAACATCCTGGAATCATCAGGACTCTCCTAGCCTATGCGCTTGCTCGCTAACAAGGACGTGATTGCAGCAGCAAGGCGGACCAATGAGTCGTTCTCGCCATTCTCCTTGGAAAAGGGGTTCTTTTGGGCCTTCCCCTCTAACAGCAGCGTATCACATTTCTTTGGCTGATTCATAGCCTCATGCGCTTTCTCGAGCGTCGCATTGTCGAGTCTCCCGGCACGGAAGTCGACGAGGACACCCGCCAACGATTTTGCCATGGCGGTATAGTACCCGCGGCAGGTGCTGAGCTCGTCGACGAGGTCGGTGATTACGCGCAGCGTTGACGCGGACTTGTTCGCCGTCGTGTTCACCGCAGCTGTCGCCAACCCACGAGCGTCCGTGGCGGCCACGGCTGCCGGGTCTCTGGAGAGAAAACCGACGCAGTACTCGCGTTCTTGGGAAGTGATTGCGGCACACGTCGTGTTGATGATCGAAGTGGTGCCGATGGCGGACACAGGAGCTATGGCTATGGTGAGGAGTAGAATGACTACGGGCTGCATCATGCCTGTGTCTGTGGTGGCTGATTTAATTACGGCAGATTGTTTGCGTTGTATGGACTCTATATTTATAGAGGAAACGAACAAAGACAGCAGAGAATATTGCAATCAACAAATACTCCCTCCATCCCATTATCTCCTGCGCATAAGAGAAATTTACTTTTCCCACTATCTCCCGCGCATTGCTACTAAAGGTGTTGATCCGTTCACACTAACCAGGCTATTGATTGCCTCATTTTCTCTCTCCTCTACATGCAAGCGATGTGATTGGCCAGAGTAGCTGCATGCGGATTGATATTGCTGCAGAATGAATTTTGCGAGTGACTCCCTAGGCTGAGTAAATGTGGTAACCCACGATTATTGTTTTCCTTGGTCACTGCACCCCAACCAAATGCGCTGGAGATAATGGGATGGAGGGAGTACACTGTAGGGTGACCAATGTCCTGGTTGGGAGAAATATCTTTGTGTCCCCTCTATACATTCTTCAAACAAATCTGGCACTGCTATAATTACTACCGTCAAAAATATTTCATGTGTTTGGCCCAAATCTTATACATTGATATTGCAAATCACTAGATACCACTAGTATTAATGAGCGCACTGGTATAGCTAGCTGCGCTCATTAAAAAAAATTAATTGTAGCAAAAATATTGCCATGATTATGAGTATATTTCAAGAATTGCATTGAACGTGTCACTGACTCGTGGGGCCTTCTCCTATTTTGGGTCACGCATGCATGCATGCATGCAGCCATGCATGGGGGGATATGCATGCATGCAAAGGGGGCAGCAAGAGTAGTGCACCAAGCCGTGGTCTCACCCCGCCACGTTTGACCGAGCCCTCCACAACGCGCGCGCCCTTGCTAGATCATGGCTGGTCATGAGAGTGAGGTTCTGTTTAGTAGTTGATGTAGTAGGTGTTTGGGCCGATGGCCGCTTCGGAGCTGTAATTGAAAAACTGGGATCCCCAGTGAGTGATGTACGAACCTATATGCTTTCAAATAAAGCAGGAGTAAATTATCTTATCAAAAAATAAACAAGGAAATATTCAACTCTTGCTGATGACTGAGCTAACAACATGCATGAAACGGTGTAGCGCCACTTACACATATGTGCCGCTATGAATCCAGACCACGCTGCGCTTGGCGCTGTAGTCCGGTACGGCGTCGACCGCGGCCTGAACGGTGGTGAAGGTGCAGCAGCCGCGGGCGTCGACGCAGAAGGTCGCCGTCGAGGGCGTGTCCGGCGGCAGGGCGGGGAAGCCGTCGCACGCGGTAGCGTGGACGCACGTCGAAGTGGCTGCAAGCAGGGCTAGGACGGAAACCAGCGCGGCGACTACACTCTCAGGCGCCATTTTGCTCTGGAATCGTGTGTATTGAGATGATGATCATTGACTCCAACGCCGTGCCACTTTATATAGTGTGACGTCGATCGGCAGCTGCAAGTCGTCCAGCCAAGTTTGCAAGCTAAGGGCTCCAATCCATCACACGCTTTACTACATATATACAAACCTCGGACTGTCTGGGGATTATTGGGGAGGGCGGTGCACGCACGGCAAGCTAAAAGGGGAGCGAGCTAGCCTGATCGATCGAATCCATCACCGCAAGCAAGCTCTTGAAAAGTCCAGTCTCCCACGATTTCCGTTTATCTCTTAACGCGTGCTGGCATCCAGCCATGGGCAAAGACCATCAAAACTTATGACCGTAACATGTTTGACACTCTTACTTCGCATCCTATTCCTACTGGCTCAGAGCGCGTACGTGCATGGTGCTTGTCGACGATCTAGCCGCGCGTTGTGTGCCCAGATGGATTCCGTCGATCACGAAGTGTACCGTGTTGATCTTCCAGATACAAAACACTAGTATCGTGCACCGGTTTCGTAATTTGTATAGATGCTTATGAGAGAAACAAAACTGATTCTATGGGACTAGGTTAAAAAATAATAAGGTCCAGAAACTGACTTTGCTTAAAGATACTGGACCAGGTTCCAGTTTCACAACAGGTTTATAATGGCGTGACACCTAATAACACAATACGTCTCTGCTTTTAATTTGCCAACGTCATTATATACTAAAACAAGACGAGTACAACAGGTAGGCGTACGTGATCCTACTATTTGACTGCCAGGCATGGTAAACTTTTCGCTTAATACTCGATCGAGACCCGGTGCACGCCTCAGATTTGGCGGGACCCGGGGTGTACGAGTTGGCAGCGCTGGATTGGACGGGCGACCAGCAGAGGGTGAGCGGCATCGGGCCGGTCCAAGTGATGTGGGCCACAATTTGGCGCGCCTGCATGCATAAAGTCCAGCTTCTTTCTTGATGCATGGCTGCATGTAGAAGCAAAATAGCTGTTGACCCCTCCTTGGCGAAACAGAGTAAAAAGAAGAGTATCGGCTGGGTGGTTGCGTGCGCGACAGGAACCAACTCACGGTGTTTCGCAGATAAAAAGAATACAGAGAGAAATAAAGCTATGTATGGTTTCAGACACTTTATAAGATATAATTCTAAAGTTTCTAAAACTTAGTGATCTTAAAAGCAGGTTGTTAACTTGTTAACCTATCATAATTTCTGTTCTCGTCACGACTAGAATAGTGTATCTTGATTTACACATACAGTAATGTCTCTGGAGTACTGTTACATTCTTGGGACGATGAGGTTTTTCTTTTGTCTTTCCCTATGATTCACCTCCTTGCGACCCGACAAAACCCAACAAAACCGATGATGTTAGAGGCTATATCGCTCATACAGGCAAGTAGGTGAAGGTGATGAGGAAGAGGAATGATGCATGGTTATTAGTTTGCTAATTACTCCTTTTCATTTGATCTTCGTCAGGGTCATGACGTAGAAACACTCGTTTTGGACTAAGAAAAGCTCACAGGTGCTCTCGACAACAAGCGACTCGGAGGCCTCCAGCAGCGTGTTTCGGCCGACCCCCTCGTCTCCGGCGGCGGCCTCACCATCGGTGGAAGAGGTTGGCCCGGCATCCGGACATCCGCCATGTTCGCTCCTAACGGCAGCTACGACAATTGTTAGGGTTAGTATGATCCTCTAGTGGTCCGGTCGAATACGGTGGCAGCAACGTTGCGTCATCGTTAAGTTCATAGGAAACCTCTCAGTTGTGGTGATGAGGCAAAGACGCATTAATTGACAGAGAATAAGATATTACTTGAGGCCCCTCCTTTGTCTTTTATTGGTTTACAATGGCTTGTGTGCTAGTGAGATCGATTAGGTTTCCTGTGACATACATTTAGATGTTAGTTGGATTATGTTCTTCCACGACGAATCTGACGAAAGACGTGACGTGCATGCGTCATGAGTGTGGAAGGTTAGCAACCTACTACTTCTCTTTTGCGAAAGGGACACGTTTCAGTTTTTCCTCATACAAGATAAGATGGTGGTGACGGATGGCGAGATGATGGCCATTTCCTCATAGATGATGGAATTTGCGGTTCTTTAATTGTTTTTTTGTCTTTCATCAATGGAATTTGGATTGTTTGAGCTGCCTTTGTAATTAGGGTATGTAATATGCTCTAACATCAATGAAATTTCTTTTGGTAAAAAAAAAAAAAAACTGTTCACGACGTAGATATTACTGAGGATCGGCACACTTGTGCTAGGGGATTGCAGGGAAGGCCTTGCATTATATGAAGTTCAAAGGCATACATTTGGTAGAGAAGACTTTGTTAAGTTCGAAGGCATACATTTGGAAGTAGTACCGGTAGAGAACAATTTGGGAGTAGTAATCTAATCATCGTGCGTTTCAAAATTCCTGCTACTCGAGACATGTGTGAGTGCACCATCACTTCAATTGGGCTTTCTGACTCTTGGCGCAAGAGTTTTGGACGGGCGATCGACCGAGCGAACATCAGTTCAGCTTCAGCACGAGGGCGCTAGCTGCTCCACGTTCGTGGAGCTGAGCCTGCGCTGACTCTTCTGAGCTGAGCCTGCGCTGACTCTTGTGAGGCCACGGCTTAAGCGCGCATGCATGAATCCGGGGATTTTAGCGAGGCGCGAGGGTTCAACCGGTAGGAGTGGTGCATGCAAGTCTGTAAAAGGAAATTAAGGGCTCCAGTCAGTCTGCATGGTCCTCTATGCATGGCTGCATCATGCAGGGAGACCGCCTGTGCGGCTGGGTGACTCTTCTTATGGGTTCAGGAGGCGGGTTAATTCTCGATGCCCCACCCAAGCGAGCTCCTCCACGGCGGAGATGCAGGCGCGGCTTCCCTCTCGTCCTCTTCATCGCTGTTCCGCGGCGGAGAACCCGGCCGGCGGGCTGGGGGCGGCGAGGCGGGTGGTGCGGTGCTCGCAAAAAAGAAGAAGATAAACATGTGTGGAATTTATTATTCAAATCAACAAGATTCATACCATCCTGGTCTAGCTTGCAAGCACAATTCTTGTGAAACTTTTAATAACGCATTTATCAGGCTCGAATTGAGGGATTGCTCCCTGTAATAAATTTTGTACACATAATATTTTCAATTAATATAATGAGCCATGGTGAACAAGGGTTTTAGACTCTTCCATATTTTGTAACAATTGAATACAGTACCATAATGGACATATTTGTTCAAACGAAACGCGTGACAGATCAATCACAGATATACAAGAGTAATATCAGCACAATCAATAACCGATTTTAATGTTTCATATAGGAAATAGAAATAATTTATATCACTATCTAAATGGATTCTCTCATTAGGAAGGGCATTGATCATGTACAGTGCATCCAATTTAATACATTCTTCTACTCTCCTGAAGACTCCATTATAAATACGAGGACCGAGGGCCAGAGGTGATGCAGAGAACCCGTAGCCACTATGAGATCACTCATGGCACATCTCGTAGCCATACTAATATTTGCCACCATGGCCGTCACTCCAGCTCTAGCCATTGCCAACTCACCTGTCATCAACGCGACGTGTGCCGCACTCACACCGCGACTCTACAAATATTGCATGGGCGTGCTCTCCTTTGATCCGGCGGCAGCTAACGCCACCGATATGCGTGGCCTGGCGACAGCCGCAATCAACATCACAGCACACAAGGCTGCGACCACATTGCAAGTCATGACTTACCTCATCGACGAGCTCAACTTCTGCCGCGATATCTACGGCAGGATGGAAGAAGGACTGGCCAACGTCCTCACAGACATCCGTGCAGGGCAATTCGACTCGGCAGTATTCGAGATGGGCATGAATGTCACCGGGAGTCCCGAAGGCGGCTGTGACATCATGCTATTCGAAGGGAACGCTCAAAAGGACCCGATTTCGGAGGAGAATGGAGAAAACTATCACTGGGCCCGCCTAGCTAATGCCATCTTAAAGACTATTGAGAGAAATGCGTCAAAGAGAGGGACTTAAGGGATATGCAGTCCAATGGATGCTCTCATGGATCATGTTTCGTTCGTATGGCACTTCTAATGTATATAGAGAGAGAGAGAGTGAGGTTTGCCGAAATATTTTTTAATTCCCGACTGCTATACATTTCATATGCTTGCCTTTCTTTCAGCTACATGCTGCTTTCAGAGTCAGAGTCGGCGATGCCTTCACCACATGTATGCAACATGCTGCATGGGGGGGGGGGGGGGGGGGTTCTTAGTGCGCCGGAGGAAAAAAAAAAGAACGTTTGGCACCAATCACAAGTGCACAACCCCTTAGCACGGCTGAAAAACAAATGTTGCTGGAACCCTTAAGAAAAGCATGAAGGATTGGGCCTTTTCTCCAGAGCCCATTTACTCTCCACTGACCTGTATGGATTTCCCAGCCCACTGAATCCTATCGGCGGCGAGCCGCCGCGCTAGTGCCTGACTTTACCACTGGACGGCGCCGATCACCCGCTGTGTTCACCAGTACCGTGGTGCCGGATGAGGCGGACCGACCTGCTGGTGGATCCTTTGATGCCGTCCCGTGTCCGTGGGCGAATTTACGGTCGCAGCGTGCGTCTCTACGCCCGGCCGCCGTCCCCTCAGCTATCCGGTAGCTGTACTTCTTGGTACGCAAACGGTCTTCGCATTCCCTGTTTTTTACATAGTTTCAATTTGCATATGCCGGTATCAAAACAGCGCAAGGCTAGGTTAAAACGTCAAACACAATTTACATTTCGAATGCTGATTATGACTGTATATAAGTCGAGTTTTATTCTATTTCGATGCGGCTCGGTTGGAATAGTCGTGACTTTAGGCACAGGGGGAAAAAAAAAAAAAGAGGAGAGGCTACTACTCCTTGTTACAATTTCTCACCTTATCCTCGTTTTGTCTCCTGCAATTCCGGCTTGGAACCTTCCTTGCGAACCGGTGGTATTATTTGTACAAATCGCCCTCTTGAAGTCTTGATCTAGATATATTATTGAAAAAAAGGCATATTCTCCTTTGCATTTTGAATTGAGAAAGATTTACTGGTGATAGCCCGGCAAATGGAAATATCGGGGAAACTGGGCAAGTTCCAAGTGGTCACGTAGATATCATCTGTTTTTCTCGGCGTCATTTATCTCCATGGATTCCATGTTATTGTTAATGCTTGTTTCTTTCATTTGTGTCACGAGGGACGAAAAGGCAGGAGAACTGCCTATTCATTCATTAGAAGAGGGTACAGAAATGATCAAAACAAGAAGATAAAACAGCCTAAGAAATCATCTGTCTTAAGGCAGAGACTAGATCGCTACTGCTTGCGTTAGATGACTGAGTCAGAAAATTATCTCTGTTTCTTATCTGAAACAATGATGTGGATGTATGAGTAGAAACTCACTACACGTTGTCAAGTCAAGTAATTTTGACGGGAGTGACACACTGCAACACTAGTTGGGACAGGAAAATTTTGAGTACAATATGCCAATGAGCTGGACTGACAGGGGGCAACGCTATCTTCCAAGCATTGTATATGCAAGCGCTTTCATCAGTTTTTTTTTGTCACTCCCTTTACAATGTGAGCTGAAATTAGTTCACTGCAACTGCAACATCAAATCTGCGTTTGCAAGTGCTCCGGGCATCTGATATATGTTGTTATGAATAATAAATAAACTTTTAGCTAACAGTTGTCAACAAAATCAGAGGATTGCAGCGGAAGTGTGGTGGCCCATAACCCACAGGTCCCAGGATCGAAACCTGGTTCTGATAAATCAGTTCGGATTCCGCCTCTTTTTTTTTCCTTTCTTTTTTCGGGTCTTTTCTTGCCATCCTGGAACGCACAACGAAATATTTTGCAGCAGTTCACCAGATACTAGGAACTTGTTTTTCGTTTGAGAGATAAAAAGTATAAAAAGTTTCTCCACAACACCGCCAAATCTGTAACATTAAACGTGCTGTAAGATTGATTGTACGTACCAACCTCCATTTCGTTTTACTTGTCACTGGTTAGTTACTGTAGCAACTTTGACTGACTTTTTTTCTACAAAATTTTGATGAATACTTCAAAGTGCGCAATGTTGTCAAAATATGTTTAGTGATAATTCTATTGATCAGAAAGTTTTAGGCATCGACGACGAATTCGTAGAAAAAGACGGTCGGTCAAAGTTGCTACAGTAACTAGCAAGTGACAAGTAAAACGAAATGGAGGTTAGTAACAGCTTATCTTTTTTTTAAGACCGTAACTACTTATCTACACGCTCGCAAAAACGGCCACCCCAACTTGGGCCGGGCGACTTTTTAATCAACAACTAGAGCTTTCGAGCCCGGTGCACGCGTGCCAGACAAACTAGCAAATGGAAGTTGTAGCTGAGAATACGGGATCACCGGATCAGAAAATAAAACGGTATTGCTAAACTCTATATTATAGCAATTTAAAAACTCTACATCTTACAACTTTACAACTCTGCCAACTCAATCCTCAATTTTGATTAAAAAAAAAACTCTGCATAGCGAGCGCAAGCAGATGTACGCTTATAGACAGAAGACCATTCATTATATGTAACAAATTTTCTTCCTATCAAAATCAAATTCCTTACATATCAGACACTCATGTACTCAGCAGTGAACACGGTAGTCTGCAGGTTGTGAAAATTGTAAAAAGAAAGAAAAATGTCAACCTATGAAGCATAAGCACTTACAAATTACAAGCAGCTCTGTTACAAGAAACTAGTGTCACACTATGACAAGATCACATCACCAAGATTTCTCAACACAATGACTTCAGATACTATACAAAAATGTTGCCCCCAGTCATGTTAATCTGGTCTGATGCATCAGTAAAAGTGCCTGTCACTGAAATTAGTCTCAAACCACAAAAGGTATGAAATAACACTTCCATAAATTGTAACGATCACCAAATATCTCATCATGTGTGTCTGACTACCCATACGAGTTGCCATAACCATGAGTACATAATTCCGATGCCACAGTAGAACGACACCATGATGAGAGGGAGGAAGGGAAGTCTATCACCGAATACATGGCGGTGAAAAACTCGAGACCATGATTCTATAGCTGCCATTCCCAATAGATATATCAAACCGATCCACCCAATGAAGTTATTTTTCTTCACCATGCTGCTTGATTGATTTACTTTCTTTCCTCCGGGAGTAGAGTTTCCAGCAAAGTGGGATGAAAGACCCACCCACATGAGGGTAGCATAGATCAGCAGCAGAAGCACCTTTATCGGATACTCTTGATCCTCAAACAGCAATGGGAACAGAGAGTAGCATGAAACTGCAAATACAATTTATTTTGGTTGGATGTCAATCACAAGTCAGTGTTAAAACAAAACATGCACCAATTACAGAGTGCTGGATACAATAACAATGTGATGATGCCGCAAGCTAACAACAAACCTAGTAACACAATGAGATAGTTGTCGACATACTCCCTCCGTCCAACAATATAGTGTACATCTAGAGATTTCTATTTGTCCAACAATATAGTGTCTATTTGAGTGGATCCCACGACGTCACGGAGTACAATGAGTCCTTGTCATTAAAATTTTGTTTTGAAATATGTGAATGGATTGATGAGTATTGGTGGGAGCAAAAAAAAAGTTAATACGGCAGCTAGGTGGCCGGCTTGGGTATTGTGTATGGATTAATGAGCATTTGGTGTTAATAGGGGCAACAAGGACTTTTGGCATCTCAGCTAATCTGTCTTAAAATTTCTAGATATACACTATATTGTTGGACGGAGGGAGTAGCATGAAAGTGGAGCGATCAACATAAACCATACTACGGAATGTCATTAGACCACCCCCAAATGATTTTGATGATACACGCAACGACAACATTTAAAACTATATTATACACATCAAGTAGCATATGTTTGGATAACGCATAACTCTCAGAAAAGAAGCATGATGCAAGGACTGGGTAAAAAGAAATTTACTCATTTCTGATAATTTTATTAGAAGTTGCTAGTTAGTGTTTTTGGTATATTAAACAAATAAATGATGCCCAAGTCTTAACGTCGCCAATCTGCTAGCCTGTTTATTGTATTTCCGGGATCACGTTTTAGATTATTATTATTATTAGCAAGAAACATAAGTGAGAAACATGGTAGGTACTAATGTTGGCAATATGGCAAAATAATCTTGGACAGACAAGGCACCTAAAATCATTGTTTCAAGATATGTTGCAGGTGGAATTGGTTAAATATGAGTGTGAGCAAGATTAAGCATACCTATCGACAACAACAAGTAATGCCTCGACCAAAGGGGAGGGATCTTGTCGAGTATTATATAGAATACCCAAAAGTTCGGGGCCCAGTAAGCATGGCATAGGCCTCAACCAAAGGGAAACAGACGGCTAAATAGCTGTTGCATCTGCAAAATTATTAGTGCAGTGAGAATTTTGGTCATGTACAAAACAATGACACCATTATACACATGAAAACATGGAGAGGAAAATATTAAAGAAATTCTTGTACTACAATGAATGCTCTAATGAAGCCAAGCAAATAAAAAATGCTACACAGATGGATACACATTATTAACCACAACTCCACAAGCACTGATCTTCCTACGAAATTGAACTTTACCCAATATGTGGTGTTTGAGTGCAGAGCTCTGAACAAGCATACAGGCATGTGTATACAAGACCCCGAAAGTTCATTTTGACACAGGGAATTAATATAACAAGAATGTAAACTTTGCCTGGTGATGGTCGGTCTTGTATAACATCACCTAAGTCAGGCACCCCAAATATATTCAAGGTCGGTAACATGACCAACATTGGGGATTTGAAGCAAGTTGAAACAGCTCCAACTCCTATAATAAGAAATTTGATGAAACAACTACATATTTCATTACTCAATTATAAGCCTTTGCTACAGGATTCAAAATCAAATTGCTCAAAAGATAGTTATCATCTGCTCACAAGCTAGTTTCTTAGCAATTGATGTTTACAGATCAATTACTGTATGTAATGCAGAAAGACGAGAGTAAGTTATCCAGTTACAAATCGAATCAAGTGATGAAGCTCACTTACCTGTCCATAGTAAACGAATGGTGCAAATGCCGCGATGAAAACAGCAGCCACTCCAATACCCATCAGCACCAGCCTCCCAACTCCCCTTACGACACCCCGGCCACAGCAATAATGCCGGAACAAATACACAAAATACACCGGCGCAGCAACAAGGAACAGATGCTTTGAGCATAGCAACGCGGCAAACACGACTCCCCCGGCAAGATCCCTCCCCTGCTCTAGAAAGTGCAGGGAGAGCAGCAGCAGCGCCATGAGGAACCCGTGTGCTGGAAGTGGAAGTGGTCCACGGCGATAAGCGCCGGCGACCACAGGACTAGCACGAGGGCGAGGAATGGGCGCCGCCGCCGCCGCGCGTCCCGCGCCAGCAGGAGGACTGACGCGAGGAGTAGGAGGTCGGAGAATGCGACGGTGAGGCGGAGGTAGAGGAGGTGCCCGAAGGGAGGAGCGTCGGTGACGGGGATCGTGACGAGGGAGGCATCGACGAGCGGCGCGGGGAGGGCGAGGAGGCGGGAAAAGTAGGCGAAGAAGGGCGGGTAGTCGAGCGTCCACTCGGAGGAGGCGTCGGTGTACCACTGCCGCGCGGGGAGGGCGTGCGTGAGGGCGAGCCAGTAGCGGTGCACGTCGAAGTCGGTGGAGCGGTAGGTGGGGACGAGCAGGAGCTTGACGCACGCGGCGGCGGCGAAGGCCCAGGCCGCCGCCGCCGACGGCGACGGAGCGGTGGTCGCGGCCATCGGTGTAGTAGCTGGGGTGGGTTCGAGATCTGGGATCGGGCCAGCCCCGCGCCTGCTAACGCAGGCGCAGCCACCACGAGAGCGACCGGTAATTCGGCCCAATTACATTAATTTGTCCCAAAGAAAAGTACTTTTTTTTTTTCGAAGGACCCAGTAAACTTTGGAACCTCTTCTTTTCTCATTTCTCACATAGTACAAGATACAACATATTTCGCCTTCATTCTCAACACAATAATTGAACGTGAATATATCCAACACATAGAATTGAACTGTAATCGAAATTAACAATTTCAAATACCAGATTTCGAATTTAAATTCAGATTTTGCAAACTGGTTCAGCTGAAACTAATATTGACTAAGAAGAAAAAAAATGAGAAAAAACTTGCTTAATTTCTGTCGGGGAGGAGGCCAGTGTCGGGCTTGCAGCACCGCCAGGGAGGGGACTTTTTTTTTTCGGAGTTGAGGGAGGGGAGACTTTAGTAGAGGAGGGGAGACATGGAGGAAGAAGAGGAGGGTGGTGATGCTGCGTCGGGGAAGGGGCATTGCCTGGGAGGGTCACAACAACCTTGTTTGGCCCAACTTGACCCACATGAGGTGCAACCGACGACACCGACCACGACGGCAAGAAATTGAACAATGGCTGATAAAGCATTTTCATTAGTTGTTGGTGTAATTTAGGGTACTATATTTTAACTCTATCAGTCTGGCCCACTGGCATATAGGCAGTCACGAGACTCACCACGTTTTTTTTTGAAACGTAAAGGATATATATTATATTAAAGCCCAGTACAGACGGATCCTTTGTGAGGATCTGAACACAGAACACCATTGACTACCACTCTCATACAGAAGACACGTTGTGACACGCGTCGGTTGAAGGTGTTTGAGCTCCACGTGTGCGGCAACAGGAACTTTGAACGCAGACGACCGCGACGACATCGCCGGAGAACTTGCCGCCAGTAGGGCCTCCGTTGCTTCATTGGAAGTCTTGGAGGTTGAAGGAGGGAGGAAGGTGTCGTTGAGTAGTACCGCCGGCCGAAGATTCGAATGAAGAACAGCGGCAGCGACGGGTAGTTTACCACCTTCATCTCCAGAAAGCAGCAAGCACCGAGCTTGCCACAGCGAACGTCCACCAATCACCTGTTGTAGTCGAGGTGCTGTGACGAAGGTGGTGTTCGGATCTTTAGGCCTAAATTTAGTTCTCGCACTAATTTGCTATTTAAGGGTATTAAATAAAGTCTAATTATAAAACTAACTACAGAACCCTGTTCTATTTCGCGAGACGATTCTAATGAGGGTAATTAAGCCGTGATTAGACGATAGTTACTGTAGCATCACTGTAGCTAAACATGGATTAATTAGGCTCGTTAGATTCGTCTCGCAAAATAGCGCACATCTGTACCAAGGTTTTGTAATTAGACTTTATTTAATACCCCTAAATAGTAATTAGTGGCAGGACTAAATTTAGGCCTAAAGGAAACGAACAGGCCCGAAGTGGTGACGGAGCCAACAAGATGGAGTCGTCGACGAAGCATGAGTGGCCGCTCCGGATGCACCTCCAACAGATTCCGCTCCCAAAGGCGCAGATCTGCCGGTGAAGGACCGAAGCTTGGACTTCTCGACGGTGGATGCAGTGGCTGGATGGGGAAAACCAGGCCTAAAGGCTACTTTATTCAAGGCTAAAGAGAACTCTTGGTGGCTTGCCTGTAATCCCAGCTCGCCGGAGACGAAAGCACCAGCAGCAGCAAGCAAGGCGGCGACGGCACCAAAGAGAGCTTGGCAAGGGGCTACTTCCATGGCTTGCTACAAGCCAGGAGACTAAAGCTATACAAGCTACAGGACTGGGAGGGGCTCCCCACTCCCTCACCCTGCCGGCGAGGACGCCGGAGATGGGGAAGGAGGGGGGCCCGTGGGTGGCGGCGGTTGGAGTCCTAGGAGCGGCGCTGTTTCGCGAGAACTCTCCTTCCGGTTCCGCTTCGAGTTTACGAGACTCACCACGTTGATGACGCTAATAGAATGTATTGTAGGCAAAAAAAATATTCATGGATGATGCTTTTCTATCTCAAACAGTACATTTGAAGTGCCATGCGAAAGAAAACATGTTCTATGTATAGTCTTAACACTTAAGTCGCTCTCTTTGACGTATTTCTCTCAATAGTCTTCAAGATGGCACGAGCTAGGTGGGCCCAGCTATCATTTTCTCCATTCTCATCCGAAATCGGGTCCTTATGAGCGTTCCCCTCGAATAGCATGATATCACAGCCGCCTTCGGGACTCCCGGTGACATTCATGCTCATCTCGACAATTGCTGAGTCGAATCTCTCGGCACGGATGTCTGTGAGGACATTGGCCAGTCCTTCTTCCATCCTACCATATATATCGCGGCACGTGGTGAGCTCGTCGATGAGGTAGTTCATGACTTCCAACGTGGCCGTAGCCTTGTGTGCTGTAATGTTGATTGCGGTTGTCGCCAAGCCACGCATATCGGTGGCATTAGCTGCCGCTGGATCAACGGAGAGGACGCCCATGCAATACTCGTAGAATTGCGATGTGAGTGCGGCGCACGTCGCGTTGATGACAGGTGAATTGGCAATGGCTAGAGCTGGAGTGATGGCCATGGCGATTATTAGTATGGTTATGGGATGTGCCATGAGTGATCTCATTCTCATTGTGGCTACGGGCTCTCTGGATCAGTGCATCACCGCTGGCACTCGGTCCTCGTATTTATAACAGAGACTTGAGGAGAGTAGAGGAACGTAGTAAGGTGGATGCACTGTACTTGATCAATGCCCTTCCTAATGAGACAATCCATTTAGATAGTGAATAAATTATTTTTATTAACTGTATGAAACATTAAAATCGGTTATTGATTGTGCTGATATTACTATTGTATCTGTGATTGATCTGTCACGCGGTTGAACAAATATGTCCATTATGGTACTGTATTCAATTGTCACAAAATATGGAAGGGTCTAAAACTCTTATGGCTCATTATATTAATTGGAAAAATTATGCGTACATAATTTATTACAGGCGCGTGTCTTTTTTGGCTCATTGATTCACCGATAGATATACTAGGGAGCAATCCCTCAATTCGAGCCTGATAAAAGTTTCACAGAAATCGTGCTTGCAAGCTGACCAGGATGGTATATGAATCTCATTGTTTTGATGAATAAATTCCAGACATAATAAGATTCTTAAGAACAAATAGCACTAGAATGTTTATCAAATCATATACGCTGTACATGATCGTCACAGGAAGCCGAAGGAGCAGAAAAATAGTGTCCTCTTTAGAGTGTTTTGGAATTCCTGCCCACGGCCATGTCTAACGACAAGCATGGGTCCGTTGGTGCCTCGTGTCCTCTTTTTCCTACCGTGGCCGCCCCGACAATGGCAAGACTAAACGTCGTAGTAGAGTTTATGTAGAGTTTTTGTGCCTTTACCATGCACATTCGCTTGCTGAGACAGCAATCGTTGACGCTTACTAAGATACGCAACGATGGGGAATCAAAGCTTATTCAAACACAGCGGTCTAGTTGTATTTCTTCAAGATATATCAAGCACCATATGACAAAACATCCTGGAAGCATCAGGATATCCTCCTAGACTAAGCGCTTGCTCGCTAGCAAGGACGTGATTGCAGCAGCAAGGCGGACCAAGGAGTCGTTCTCGCCGTTCTCCTTGGAAAATGGGTTCTTCTGGGCCATCCCCTCTAACAGCAGCGTGTCACATTTTTTGGGCTGATTCATGGCCTGATGCGCTTTCTCGAGCGTCGCATTGTCGACTCGCCCGTCACGGAAGTCGACGAGGACACCCGCCAACGATTCTGCCATGGCGGTATAGTACCCGCGGCATGTGCCGAGCTCGTCGACGAGGTCGGTGATTACGCGCAGCGTTGACGCGGCCTTGTTTGCCGTCGTGTTCACCGCAGCTGTCGCCACCCCACGAGCGTCCGTGGCGGCCACGGCTGCCGGGTCACCGGAGAGAAAACCCGCGCAGAAGTCGCGTGTTGGGGTAGTGATCAAGGCACACGTCGCGTTGATGGCAGAAGGGGTGCCGATGGCGAGCACTGGAGCGATGGCTATGGTGAGGAGTAGAATGGCTACGGGCTGCCTCATGACTGTGTTTGTGGTGGCTAATTTAATTACGGCAGATTGTTTGCCTAGCTGGTACTTCCGTGATCTTTGTTACTTTGTATGTGGACTATATATTCATAGAGGAAACGAGCCTAAGACAAAAGACAGAAGAGAATATTGCAATCAACAAATACGCTATAGGGTGACCAAGTCCTGCCTGGCTGGGAGGAATATCTATACTCCTATAGTGGTGTAATAAATAAATGATTTGTATACATGCATTCTTCAAGCAAATCCGGCACTGCTATAAATTACTGCCGTCAACAATCTTTCATGTGTTTGATCGATCCAAGTCCTTTACACAGAAGTTGCAAATCGCTGAAGATTTCTTAATTAATGAGCGCAGCCATATCATCTACATACAACATATAGTATACTACATAGTAATATTTGCCCCACCCTCCGCCAGCTAGTATACTTAGTAATACATAGCAATTAAATTTTTAAATGAGTAGTATATACTTGTATGTATAGCTAGCTGTGCTCATTTAAATTTTTAAATGAGTAGTATATACTTGTATGTATACATAGTAACAGACAGCAGAGAATATTGCAATCAGCAGTAAATTTGATACACTGTAGGGTGACCAATGTCCTGGTTGGGAGGAATATCTTTATTCCTTTTTTTTGCAAAAAAAATCTTTACTCCTTTTTTTGCAAAAAAAAAAAAAGAAATCTTTACTCCAATGTCGTGGCCAGTGCGAGATCTCGCAGGAGCAAGAGAAGATGATGAAAGAGAGGAATGAAAAAATAAGGTCTTGATAGCCTCTGTTAATAACCGGGTCTCGTTCAACTTTCCCCAAAATTTAACATGCCAACCAATGGAGCCCAGCTTGACCCACACGACGTGCAACACCGTGGCACCGACCCACAACCAACGGCAAGAAATTGAATAATTGCTCATGAAGCAATTTTTCCCTGGAACATATAATATTATTTTTGGGGTGAATCATGTGTCATTTTTTTTGAGTCATGTGTCATTAGTTGCTGGTGTAGTATAGGGTGCTTTATTTCAACTCTATCACTCTGGCCCACTGGTATACAGGCAGTCATTGCATCGACGACGCTGATGGAGTAGTAGCAGCAGGTATTGTAGCCCAGAAGCTTGCATATATGAAACGTACAAGGTTTCAACGACAAACTATCCATGCCATGATGTTTTTTTCTTTCTCAAACGGTACATTTCTATGTATAGCCTCAACCCTTAGGTTCCTTTTTTTTTTTGACGCATTTCTCCCAATAGTCTCCAGGATGTCACAACCGCCGTTGGGACTCTCAGTGACATTCATGTCCATCTCAAAGATTGCTGAGTCGAATCGCCCGGCGCAAATGTCTGTGAGGACGTTGCCAGTCCTTCCATGATTCCATCCTACCGTAGATATCGCGGCTCGTGTTGAGCTTGCTGATAAGGTAGGTGATGACTTGCAATGTGGACGTGGCCTTTTGTGTTGTGATGTTATCTACGGCTGTCGCCACGCACGTACATCGGTGGCGTTAGCTGCTGCCGGATTAGCGGAGAGCACCTAGGCAATAGTCATAGAGTTGCGGTGTGTGAGCGGCACACGTCGCGTTGATGACAGATGACAAGGTGGCAAATTGTAACATGGAGTTAGCTGAAGGAGAGCGTCCCTTCCTCAAAAAGCACATCTAGAATTCCAACTCTCTTGAGTCTCCTCCCAGATAGCTCACTGCAGGGGGCGCCTCATCCAGTACCCGTCACTGGTGAACAGTGTGGTGAACGGCACCATCTAGTGCCTACAGTATCTCCGCTCTGACGGTAAAGTCAGACACAAGCACGGCGGCTCGTCGCAGCGTGAGACACCGTTGAAGACCGCAAGGAGTCCAGTAGATTGGAACTGTGCCTGTGGGTTGGGAAATCCATGAGGGGAGGTTATCGTGCGATTGGGGATCGCGTGCCCCCCTAATGCGGCACCACGTGTCCGACAGCCGGTCATCTTCCTCCCTTCTGACAGGCATTCGAGTTGGTGGTCTTCCTCCCACACCCCACCACTACGACCAACCACCCATGCGCCTCCATTGTCACCCGTTGCACGGACCCCTCCCCAGCCCACCATCACCTCCGGCGGTCGGCGACGCCGCGCCGCCCGCACCCACCACCCCGCCCCCGCTAACTTGTCGGGATGTGACGCCCTCGCAGCGTGCCCACCCACTGCCTCGGAACCCCTCCTTCTATGCCCGCCGGCGAGTGAATGGCTCCCGTCCCCCTGGACAACCTCGGAACCTTAACCCCGCCCCCTCCCCCACCTTTGGCGACGTAGCGGCGAGCCGCCCGCACAGTGCGCTCCGCCACTGATTGCTTCTTCTTCCTCCTCCGGACGTGGTTTGGGCTGCGCGGAGCATGGCGGGCCGAATCGAGCGGCCGCGCATGAGCGCGTACAAACGCACGGAAGACTTTCCGAAATCCATTCATGTCAGTGGAGAGTAAATGGGTTCTGGAGAAAAGGTCCATGAACTCAGCTCTTCCCTGGCTGTGTAATCCTTCATGCTTTTCTTAATCAGCACATATTCTCAAGAAAATTTATCTCACCGGATGCTGAAGGGTTCAGCAACATTTGTTTTTCAGCCGTGCTAAAGGGTTGTCATGGGAGAATTAGATTCATAGCACTGTTAAAGAGCTGACATCCAAAGAATGACTTTAGTAAAGAGAGCATCCAAAAAACGCCACAACTTCCTCTTCTTCTCTCTAATCTTTAGTACTACCCCCTAAATCAGACATTTTCGGACTGGTTTGCTCCTAAGGCTCCTCACACATGTACGCTCGTTCTCGCCACCGACGCGCGCTGGCCGCTCCCTCACGCACGCCGCCGATGCACGCTGGCCACCCCCTCACGCTCACCGCCCCCATGCGCTTACCACGCCTGCTGGCCGCCCCCGCCCTCGCCCGACTGCCCCGCCGCCGCGCGCCGCCCCGATGGGAATGGGTTAGGGTTAGGTTCGTGGGGAGTGGGAAGGGGGAGGAGGAAGAACGGGACGACGATGATGTTCGTGAAGGGGAAAGGGCAAAAAGGTCCGGTCATACGTGATTTAGGAGAGAAAATAAAGAAAAAGGAAGATGATGCTAAAGAGTGAAGAGAAGAGGAGGAAGTTGTGGGGTTTTTTGGATGCTCTTTTTACTAAGGGCATTTCTTGGATGTCGCCTTTTAGAAGTGCTATGAATCTGATTCTCCCGGTTGTGATTGGTTTTTTACTAACAAAGAGAGGTTACATCAAGGGGTGAACATCTTTCAGAACTAACTCTACTGCACGAAGGCATATCCCTTAAGTCCAACTCTTTGACGCATTTCTCGCAATAGCCTCCAAGATGTCAGAAGCTACGAAGACCCAGTTTCTGATGTCGCCGTTCTCCCCCGAAATTGGGTCCTTGTGGGCGTTCCCTTCAAACAGCATGATGTCACAACCGTCGGGATTCCCAGTGGCATTCATGCTTATCTCGTTTGCTGCTGAGTTGTATTGCCCGGCACGAATGTCGGCGATGACGTTGGCCAGTCCTTCTTCCATCCTACCATAGATATCGCGGCAGGTGTTGAGCTCGCTGATGAGGTAGGTGATGACTTGCAATGTTGATGCGGCCTTGAGTGTTGTGATGTTGATCGCGGCCGTCGCCACACCATGCGCATCCGTGGCATTTGCTGCCGCCGGATCGGAGGAGAGCACGCTCACACAATACTCATAGAGTTGCGGTGTGAGAGCGGCACACGTCGCGTTGATGACAGGTGAATTGGCAATGGCTAGAGCTGGTCTGATGGCTATGGCGAATATTAGTATGGCTACGGGATGGGCCATGAGTGATTTCATAGTGGTTACGCGTTCTCTGCATCAGTGCATCACGCTGGCCGTCGGTCCTCATATTTATAACGGAGCCCTGAGAAGAAGAATGTATACGTCACAATCAACAATAAATTGGATGCACTGTACATGATCAATGCACTTCCTAATGAGAGAATCCATTTAGATAGTGAATAAATTATTTCCAATACCTGTATGAATATTAAAATTGGCTATTGATTGTGCTGATATTACTATTGTATCTGTGATTGATCTGTCAAGCGTTTGAACAAATGTGTCCATTATGGTACTGTATGATTAAATTGTTACAAAATATGGAACGGTCTAAAATATCTTGTGCACCAGCACCATGGCCCATTATATTAAATGGAAAATATTTTGTGTACAAAACTTATTACAGGCGCATGTCTTTTTTACCTCATTACGTCTGCTGGTTACATCTGACTGCTGGCTACAACCGCTATGAACGTTCATGGAGTCAACAGAATAGGGTTTATGATAAATCACGGTGTGAGACAAAATGCCCAGTCGGATGACGGAGTCGGACAGCAGGGTCGTGTGTGCATCATTTCTGCTTTAACAGATAGGGAGCAATCCCTCAATTCGAGCCTGATAAAGGCGTTATTAAAAGTTTCACAAAAATCGTGCTTGCAAGCCGACCAGGATGGTATGAATCTTATTGACTAGTAGCTGTGGCGTGCCCTCCATCCTTTCTGTTGTTAAATTTCTTTTTTTTTTTTTTGCGGTGGCTTTCTGTTGTTAAATCACCATACATCTTAGACGAATTTATTCGTAATATATAAAATCGATTCAACATCCACCATTTCGGTCATGGTTGCAAAATTAGACGTCCGATTGAGCAGCTCAGGCTCAGCAGGTAATGTCACTAATACATTTTTTAGATACAACCATATAAATTATACTTCTCATCTCGCGATCTCGGAAATTACCACTCATCAAATCACCAAGTACAGAAAGACAGTTACAGACCTCATCAGGATTCAAAGAGTAGAGTGCGATCAGCAGAGCAAAACAGGCCAGCCGTTGCTAAAACCCCTCATTAGCCGATCAAGATCCTGGCTGTCAAAATGATACCGATGCAGGTGCGGCTTCAGCTGGTGCCCCGGTGAACCTGATCATGTTGTTCATCACATCAACCACACCGCCAGCTCCATTTGCAACGACATTGGCGGTGTTGGCACTGTCGCTGTTGAAGCACTGAGCCGGTGCCTGCCACTTGGAGTCCTCTAGCACCCCGCCCACCTCAAAGCTCATCACGTGCTGCTGCATCCCTGAGAGCAAGAAAATTATCAAACGGCTGCATCGATCAGCTGAAAAATTAAGATTTTTTACACTGCATATTCCTTGTAACATAAAATGCAGGTCGAAACCATCACATTGGAAATCTCAGTTAAATTATGTGAATGATTGGAATCTAAGGAACCATGTACAATTGATAATGTAAAGAAAAACCAACCAATACTGAAGTTTCTGAGTATATATGTTTGAGTAGCTTAGTATTTCACTTTTCTAGGCCATCACACCGCAGTCTTATTAACATTGTCAGCCCATATCTTCTTGAATTCCTCTTCAGTTAATACTTTTAATCAAAGTACCAGCAGATTATTCAAAGAATAAGCTCTACAACTGAGTAGCAAAGTAGCTAGCGAGCAGTATATCATACCCAAACGCATGTCTTGATACTGTTGGCTTATCCATCTAATTATAATATTCAATCATCCAAGAATTAACAAAGTAACTTAATGTAGCATGGGACTGAGGATAGTAAATTAAAATTCTAAAGTATTATGAGCAGTAACACCTTGGCAGTATGAAATCGTTTTAAAATTTAAAGAAAGGAAAAAAACACCTTGCCCATGTGATGTAACAATTGCAGTATGATAAAGGGTTGTATGGAGAACACAAGAAAGATGTCTGACTAATCCAGAATATAAGCCTTTCCATTCAGTTGACTTCCACCTTGAGTTGCTTGTATATGGAAGTATGGAACTACAGAAGTGAACAACCAAATCACATTCAGCTACATATCGCTAGCAAAAACAGCTTCTGAACTGACACGAAATACTGCACTTCTTGTTCGTTCATGGTAGTGTCCAATCAATACGCTTCCAAGAAAAATCTTGGAGACATGGGAAAAGTAATATAAAAGTGGCCTATTGTTTTTCCTCATCTGTATGTACATCAGATTGGTAGATCAGAATTCGCTATTTAAAAAATTTTGAAGATAAACCAAAGTTGTTCCCATTAGCTGTTGTGGCGGCTAGGATATTGGGCTTATGCTCCCCGAGAGCTTGAGACTTATAGGAAGGTAGAGATAGAATTAGGAGATAGGAAGTGGTTTAAACTCTGCTTGCCTTTATTCAATGTTCACGGTCCTCTTATATAGAGTCCGGCCTAAACAATCTCATCTAAAATCTCGCTAACAAACGACTCGCTAACACAATCTTAACTGAAGCTCTAAACTAATTCGATCTTTATCTTGACTGGCAAGCCATCGTGACGAACGTCCTACTCCTCGCGCGCCATCCGTGATCTCCTGGAGTAGTGCCGTCCCCACATAACATCTCTCCCCGCCTCGAGCAACAGCTTGTCCTCAAGCTGAAATGCTGGATAACGAGCCTGAAAACCGTGGACATCTTCCCAGGACGCCGATGACGCTGGCAGCCCCTGCCATTGAATGAGCACTTGGCGAACACCCTGGGCAAGGCGAGCCTTGAGGGCGCGCTCTGGCACTGGAAGAGCAGCGCCATTGTGTACTGGAGGCAACGCCGACGGAGCCGTAGGTGGCGTGCCGACGAATTTCTTGAGGAGGCCAACATGGAACACATCATGCAGGCGTGCACCCGCTGGCAGAGACAAGCGATAGGCGACCTCGTTAATCTTGGCGCTGACCTGGTACGGCCCAAAGTATCTGGGGCGAAGCTTCCCCTTTGCAGCATCGGGAACGCCCGCCGGCGTGCGGTGGCGTAGACGTAGCCAAGCCCACTCGCCGACCTCGAATGACAGCTCGCGGTGTCCCTTGTCGTAGTAGCGCTTGGCCAGCTCCTGCGCCTGTTCTAGGCGAAGGCGGACGTCCGCCAGGAACTCGTCCCGTTCCTCCAGCGTGCGCGCCACCGCCGCCACGCGGATGTCACCAGCCTCGTAGGAGCGCAGAGAAGGAGGGTCGCGGCCGTACACCACATTGAACGGCGTCGTCTTGAGGGCGGTGTGGAACGATGTGTTGTACATGAATTCCGCCCATGGCAGCCACTTGATCCAATTCCGCGGCCGATCTCCTGTCATGCAGCGAAGGTACATGGCGATGACTTTGTTCACTGCTTCGCTCTGACCATCAGACTGGGGATGGAACGCCGAACTCATGAAGAGCTTGGAGCCCGCTGCCGCGAACATAGCCTTCCAGAATGCCGACGTAAACACAGGGTCACGATCCGAGACAATCGAAGTCGGCACTCCATGTAGGCGCACCACCTCTGCGAAGAACGCCTGGGCCACAGATTCCGCCGTGTAGGGATGCGCCAATGCAATGAAGTGTGCGTACTTTGAAAACCGGTCGACCACTGTGAGGATCACCGTCTTCCCACCGACCTTGGGCAGCCCTTCGATGAAGTCCAGCGCCACGTCCGACCACACCGAAGATGGGACCGGCAACGGCGACAAGAGGCCTGAAGGGTGCAAGTGCTCCGTTTTATACCTCTGGTGCAGGCTCGCACAAACTCCTGGACCGCCGCGCGCGCCTGTGGCACATGGAAGTCACGGCGCACGCGATGGAGTGTCTTCTGGACGCCTTCGTGGTGCTCATCATGGACCGCCGAGAGCACGGCCTGGAGCAGGGGTGTAGCCGCCGGAATGTAGACGCGCCCGTTGTAGGTGATGACGCCGTCCGTCAGGCTCCACGGTTCGCCACGGGAGCCGCCGGTGATCTCGTCGCGGAGGGCCACCAGTGCCGGCTCGGTGTCGTGCGCCGCGCGCACAGCGTCCATCAGCGCGAATGAGGGCGCGGAGATTGCATGTGCCGCTACGTCCTCATCCCGGAGCGAGAGCGCGTCGGCCGCCACGTTGATTTTGCCCGGCTTGTACTCCACTGCAAAATCAAAGCCCAGTATCTTGCTTACCCAGCGGTGTTGCGGGATCGTGGCGAGGCGTTGGTCGAGTAGAAACTTGAGGCTGTAATGGTCCGTCTTCACCACGAACCGGCGCCCCCACAGGTACGGCCTCCAGTGCCGGATTGCTTGGACGAGGCCGATGAGTTCGCGCTCGTACGCCGCCAGACCCAAGTGCCGCGGCGCCATCGGGCGGCTGAAGAACGCGATGGGCCCGCGCCCCTGGTGCAGCACTGCGCCAATGCCGGCGCCCGACGCGTCACACTCCACCACAAAGGGCTGGTCGAAGTCGGGAAGTGCGAGGGTGGGCGCCGACGTGAGAGCCGTCTTCAGTGCGTGGAACGCCTCTTCTGACTCCGAACTCCAGCGGAATCCCTCCTTCAGCAATTTCGTCAGCGGCGCTGCAATCAAACCATAATCACGGATGAATTTACGATAATAGCCCACCAGGCCGAGGAACCCCCGCACCGCGCGTACTGTGCGCGGAATTGACCAGTCCACCACCGCTTGAATCTTGTCCTTGTCCATGTCGACGCCAGCCGCCGAGACGACATGGCCCAAGTAGGCGACCGAGGGCTCCCCGAAGCTGCACTTGGATTGCTTGACGAAGAGGCGATGCTCGCGGAGAACGCTCAGCACCGCGCGAATGTGGCGCAGGTGATCAGACCACGTCGTGCTGTAGATCAAGATGTCGTCGAAGAACACCAGCACGAATTGGCGAAGGAACGGCCGCAACACATCGTTCATGAGGGACTGAAATGTGGCCGGCGCGTTCGTCAATCCAAAGGCAATCACCAGGAACTCGTAGAGATCTTCATGAGTGCGGAACGCAGTCTTGGCGATGTCGTCAGGGTGCATGCGCACCTGGTGGTAGCCCGAGCGAAGGTCTAGCTTTGTGAAGAATGCGGCGCTGTGCAGCTCATCCAGCAATTCGTCCACGACGGGGATGGGGAACTTGTCTTTCACCGTGCGTTCATTGAGAGCGCGGTAATCGACACAGAACCTCCAAGACCCGTTACTCTTCCTCACGAGAAGCACCGGAGATGAAAACGCCGAGTTACTCTTCCTGATCAGCCCCTGCTCCTCCATGGCGCGGCGGACGCTCGAGCTCGTCTTTCTGCAAGGCGGGTCGGGGGGCGGGGTAGCGATAAGGGCGCACTGCGACCGGCGCGGTGTTGGGTAGCAACATGATGCGGTGGTCACGCGAGCGCGCGCGGCGGCGGCAGCCCCACCGGCAGGCGAACACGTCGGCGAATTCCTCGAGCAGCTCCTCCAGAAGTTCACGGCCCACTGCCATGTGCACGCGCGGACAGAGAGGCCCGACGATGCCAGCCCACTCGCGGCGCTTGTCCTGGTACCAGAAGGACATGTGGAGGCGCCCAAAGTCCCAAAGGATCGGGCCTAAGGTTGCCAGCCACTGCGTGCCCAGCACGACATCATAGCCGCCCAACGGAAGGACGTAGAAGTCCGCCCTGAAGTTTGTGTTCTCGATCTGGAACGCCGTGCGGCGTAGCATGCCCGGACACGGCACACGATCTCCATTGGCCACCATCACGTGGAGGCCAGAGCGGGGGGACGTCGAGGGTGGTCGGCGGGGCAGCGGCGGTCGCTTCCGACACGAAGTTGTGCGTCGATCCGGAGTCCAGCAGGGCGACGAACATTGCCGAGCCCAGCAGGACGGACACTTGCATAGTGTTGCCGATCTTAACGCCCGTAATTGCATGCAGGGATATATGCGGCTCCTCCAGCTCGTCCTCGTCGTCATCTTCAATCACCTCTAGGGCGTACAGGCGCTTGCACACCTTGTTGTGGCCGCGAACGTACTTGTCATCGCAGTTAAAACACTGGCCCAGCCGACGGCGCTCGTCCATCTCGGCCGGAGTAAGGCGGCGGAGTGTTCGGCCAGCCACGGTGACGGCGTTGGTGGGTGCGGTTGCCTGGGCCGCCGCTGGCGTTATTGATGTCGAGCCAGGGGCGGTAGACGGCGGCGTAGGCAGTATGCCGCGCTGGCGCGACGGAGCCCGCGACGCCTGGCTTGGAGCGCCGCCTGCTCACGGCGTTCGTACGCGCGCGCGAAGCTCATAGCAACGTTGAGCGTTTGGGGGTTCTGCAGCTGCACGTCCAGGCTGAGCGGCTCCTGGAGGCCACCGTGAAGAGTTGATCTGCTGCGGCTCGGTGAGGGGACCGGCACGGGCCAACAGCTCGAGGAAGCGCTCCTGGTACTCCTCGACGGTGCCGGTGCGGCGACAGGCGGCGAGCTCACCCAACGGATTGGACCGGAGGGGCGGCCCGTAGCGCATGTTCAGCAGGTCAGCAAAGCGGCGCCAAGACAGAGTGCCCTCCTGGCGCTCCGTGCGCATGTACCACAGGTGCGCGGCGTCGTTGAGGTTGTGGGAGGCCATCCACACCTTGTCCTCCTCCGGAATGCGCTGTGCGCGGAAGAATGACTCGCACTTGTTGATGAAGGGCAGGGGATCGCCCTTGCCATCGATTGGGAAAATCCCACTTCTGGTGGCGCGGTGGCGGTCGATCGTTGTCGTCGTGGCGGCGATCACGGAAGCGCCAGTCGTCGTCGCGTCCCCCGCGCTGGTCGTCATGTACGCGTTCGTGCTCCGGCGGCAAGAATTGCCGCTGCTGGTTCTCAAGGCGCTGAATTGCGCGGCTTTGGGTGCGCTGCTGCTGGTCGATGGCCTCCAGCTTGGTCTCCATCGTCGTCAGGCAATCAAGCTTGCCAAGGATGGCTTGCATGATGGCCGTGGTGTCTTTCTCGGTGTCGTCCCCCTTCGGCTGCTTGGAGTCGTTGGGAGCCATGGCGCAGATCGCAAGCGAGGTGCCTGGAACCTGATACCAGATGTTGTGGAACTAGGATATTGGGCTTATGCTCCCCGAGAGCTTGAGACTTATAGGAAGGTAGAGATAGAATTAGGAGATAGGAAGTGGTTTAAACTCTGCTTGCCTTTATTCAATGTTCACGGTCCTCTTATATAGAGTCCGGCCTAAACAATCTCATCTAAATCTCGCTAACAAACGACTCGCTAACAACGACTCTGAAACACAATCTTAACTGAAGCTCTAAACTAACTCGATCTTTATCTTGACTGGCAAGCCATCGTGACGAACGTCCTACTCCTCGCGCGCCATCCGTGATCTCCTGGAGTAGTGCCGTCCCCACGTAACATTAGCAGGCGCAGTCTATTAAACAGGTAGCAATACTTCTCCGAGGACCTAGACTAATTAGATGCACGAAAGAGTAGAAAAGAAAATCTTCTGTGTGGTACAAAATCGACAGTGAAATAAAAAACTTAACATAACTATTTTAATAAAATTTATCAGAAATTTGCATGAGTCATCAAAACAAGCCCAGATAGGGCCGACGTGTGCACTAAATCATAGAAACCCAAGCTATCTATTATTGCAGCACTACGAATTGACCCTGAAGTGAATGTTATATTTCCACCTTGAACACTAAGAAAAATCTAAAGCATGGCAAGTGAAAAAAAAATGTAACTGCAGCAACATACAATAAAAGTACTTGAGATGGGGAAAAAATGTAGGATACGTTGCCAGTAAATTAAGCCGTATAGGTTCCGTCATATCATGTAAATCACTTGGAAATACGAGGGATCAAATGTGAACACTACCAACCAGAGATTGAACCCAGAAGGAAGCAAAATAATAAAATAAAATAAAATAAATCATTGCCGGACAACCTTGGATTGATCTCTCAACTGCAATGACAATAATAGAAGGCAAAATATGCAATGCTACGAGACTGGCAACAAGTTCCTCTAGCTGTTTAATATCGTTCACAGCTGTTGTTTAATTTAGGAGCAATGAAATAACTTTGTTAAATGAAAAGGGCACATCAGCTATTAAGTTTGTTGAAAAAGTAAAACTATCATGCAGAACTCTAAGTAACCAGTATTCTCACCTGAAGCATAGTTCTTGAGGTCCACCAATTTTAAATATGTTCCTTCAATCGCCGTGACTCCATATAAAATGCGGGTGGGAGGAGGGGGAAAGGTAGTCAGTCCTACAATCAGAGACAACTGAAACCTGTTACAATGGGGGAAATGGTACCAATAACATGCTTAAGTGTATTAAAGCAGCAACAAAGTTAGACATCAGATTTTCGGAATGCAACTACTTGATTCAGTTTTCAATTTTTGGCCTGTCACCGACTCAAGTTCCTGGAATGCAACTACTGATCCAGTTTTCAGTTTTTTTTGGCCTATCAGTGGGCATGGCACAGGTCATAGTCAATGCAATCAGTAAGATGATACACAATCCTTCATATTTTAATTTGAAGAGGCACTTGATAGTTCGTACAAAAGGTTGTTTCAGTATATACAAGTTAAATACCTGAGCATTCTTCTCCCAAGTCACGGCAGATTGTGCTAACCGCAAAAAATCAGTTTCCCAATATCCATTTTCCTGCAGGTCAGGTGATGGTTCCCAGAACCAGCCAATCAATCCTTAGTGCTCTCTCCTCAAATTAAAAAGAGGAAATCATCCGCCTTGCTACCAGGAAATCGGAATACAAATAGACAAATTTTGGGAGAAACAGGAATCGAGTAGGTTAGGATCAGCTAACCTGATGCCGACGAGATCCGGCAGCGCAGCTGCTCGCCGGACCGGCTGCCGTGCCCTATAGCCGCACTGGTCGCACACCAAGGAGCTCGCCCAGACCCTGGCCGTGGGACGCCGAGCTCGCACCGCCGTCGACGCTGCAGCCACACGTGCGCTTCCTCTTGGCACCCGGCACTGGGAGCACGGCGCCGCTGGCGTTTGACCCGGCCTGACGCCGGCCGCCCTGCTCCATCGCCCCGCTGGCCACGCGCAAGACGGGGCCGTCAGCCTTGCCCCGCCGTGACCGTGCGCCGGCCGCGCCTGGGCCCTGCGTGCCCGCGCACCGCCCGTCGCCGTTGGTGTGTGGTGGGGAGGATAGGAGAGAGAGAGGAAGGGCGTGGGCGCGACGGCCGTCAGGGAGAATGAGAGAGCGAGGGAGAGGAGAGGAAGAGCGCGGGCACGATGGCCGTCGGTGGGAGGCGGAGGACGAAGGGCAGCGCAGGAGGCAGGAGTCGGAGAGGAGAGGAGAAAGGAAAGAGGAAGTAAGGGATAAGACTATCTCCAACAGTGGACGTAAAATGCGAATTATGTGGAATCTGAGTCTCAAAACATCAAAAACACATCTCTAAGACTGACTCCAACGCTGGAGCACACCTAAAACCCAAAATAGATGTTAAAGAGCTTCAACATACAACACCAAAACACATCAATCTCCAACCGAAGATCCAATAGAAGACCTATTTCTTCCTTTCTTCTTCCCCAACCTGACAGCGGCGTGCTCCGCCCCGCCGCCCCGACTCGCTCCGCCGTCGCGCCCCGACTCGCTCCGCCGTCGCGCCCCGGTCACGCACTCCCACGCCGCCGCCGCGGCCCGCGCCTCCATGCCTTCTCGCCCGCTCCGTTCTCCTCCTCCCTCGCCACCGCTCGCTTCCCCCGCGCCGCCTTCCGACCACCGCTCACCTCCTTCCTCGGTCCAGCGCAGCCCCGCCCCGCCCCACCTGCGCTGCCCGCATCGACGCCCCCCTCCTCTCGCCGTCGCGGCTCCAGGTCGCCCACCGTAGCCTGGCCCGCTCCGCGACCCAGCTCCATGCCTAGGGGTAAGACCACTCCCACGCCGCCGCCGCGGCCAAGCGCGCCCCTGTCTCCGCTCCGCGAGCACCCACGGCCACGCCTCCACGCCGCCGCCGCGGGCCCGCGGCCAAGCGCGCCCCCCCGCCTCCAAGCCGCCGCCGCGCCGCCTGGAGAGGAGCTCAGGGAGCTCGAGCAGCAGCTGCAGCTGGGGGAGAGAGTGGAGAGAGGAAGAAGAACCGGACGGAGAACGAAAGGGTAAGCGGCAAGGATGCTCTATTGCTGGGTCACGGGCGAGGAGGACACGCAGAATAGGTCTCAACATAGATCACCGGTTGGAGAGTGTTTTTTACCTATTTTGAGTATAGGTCCCCATATAGGGTATGGGTTGGAGTCAGTCTAACAGAACACCCAAACAGAAGACCGTTGTTGGAGTCGGCGACCCCGTGACACACAAATGTATGAGCTCGTCGCGCGACCCACACCAGAAACGCTCGAGTTTTCCTTCGTCTTCCTCTCTCGCGCTCTCTCTCTCTGTCTTCCACCGAGGAGCAGCGCGCAGCAGCGCGGGTGGGCGGCGCGGGAGGGGCGGACTAGGCGGCGCGGGGTGTGGGAGGGAGGTGCTCAGCGGCGCGGCGCGGGGGCGCGGCGGCGATGCGCAGGAAGGCAGCGACAGTGTGGAGCTTGGGCGGGGCGCGCTGAGGAAGAAGGAGGCGAGATGAATTTTGGTTTTTCGTTGGAGATATAAAGTTTTTGGTCTAGTATGTTGGAGCTCATCAACACACATTTTGAGGTTTGGGTCTCATGTATCATTGGAGATAGCCTTAAGACTCCGCGACGGCGGTGCCGGATGGGTCGCGGAGGTGCGGTGGCGTACTGGCGTGTATGGGAGAAAAGAGGAGGCGAGCGGCGGTGCGGCTGGGGAATGGAACACGCGTCTCGTGGTAAGCGGCGGGGTGCTCTTCGCAAAATTGCATGCGGGCGGTTTTCTGCAAATATGCTGTGGTTTTGGAATTTCGTCTTATTTGCATTGAAATATTTCTGATGATGGGAGCTTATATGTAAGAACAATGAACACGTTTACTGTTGCTCAAGGATGTCTCCGGACTGCGGGTTGATTATAAAATCTCAAAGGTTCTTTCGGTAAAAATCTGAACCCGTGGGTGACACGCAGTGGTGCGATTTTTTTTTAGGGCAACACGCAGTGGTGCGATTGAGATGTCACGAACGACTGCGATAATTCTGACGACGCTGTGCGCCCCGGATGCCGCCCTTTCGTGCACGATTTATTGTATTGATTTGAAGAATAAATTCCACACATAGTAGTAAGATTCTAAGAACAAATGGTATTAACAAGAAGCCGAATTGGAGAAGGAAGAAAATTAGTGTCCTCTTTTGAGTGTTTTGGAATTCCTGCCCATAGCCATATCCAACGACCCGCATGTGTCTGTTGGTGGCTCGTGTCCTATTCTTCCTACCAAGGCCTCTGTTCTCTGTTTCTCTCTCCCCCCTCCTCTGCTCTAGTCCCCTGTTTCTCGCGCTAGCCCTCCTCTCCTCCTATATACTAGAATCAATTGGCCGTGTTGCGCATCTGCTTCTTTTCCTAACGCGCCTTCCGTGCACGATATAGGCGCTGCTCGAAATGTCCACTATGGAATACGAGGAAGGCAGAACATTCGACCGGTTTCACGCCAGAAAATGCGTTGCCAGATTTTCAAACGCGCAGAAATGGCCAATGCACGCAATATAGATCATTACACAAGTTCACAACCTTGTACTGTATCAATTAACTTGTTAGATATCTATACATGTCCTTGCTGTATCCATTATAACTTATGCATCATCTAGCTAAGAGAGATTGATCCCCAATTGCATCAGGAGGCTACGATGAGCGAATCGTTGAACGGCTTTATCCAGTCCTCTCCGTCAATATAGGACAGGATGATGTACTGCTCTGCTTCTGCCTCACCGAGGTTTTTGGAGTATTTGACTCGACCGTCAGTGTTCGAGCCTTCGCCGTAGCAGTCGTATTGGCCGAAGAAAACAGTGCTAGTAATAAACATGTAGTAGAAAACATCAAGTTAACTACTATAGAGTGCAGTGCAGTGTATATCGAACCAATTATTAAAAGACTCACCTGTCACTCGACCGGTTGCCCCAGTCGTCCCAGCCCTGGGGAGCGATGATGTCCGGCATCCAAGTTCTGGCGAAGACAACTCTGGCGTACGCCCTCCAAGCCCTTCCGAGTAGGATGTACCCCGTGCCTTTTACCTCGCAGTTGACGAAGGCGAAGCCCGTGTTGTTCTCTGGGAACTCCCTCCCCTGTGCTGTGATTGCGCCGGTGATCGTCGCCGGGACTACTTTGGCTATGCTGTTCAATGTACACCCCTAGCCAGATATACTTAAATGTTAGGATTAAGCTCTCAGCGGTGGAGTTGAAAACATAAAGTTCATGGTTCATGATTACTACCTGGTACAAGGACCGCCCATTACCGAATATGAAGTCCACGGATCCTTGGATGAAACAATCTTTGAAATAATGCCTTTGCTCTCGTCAAGAAGGGTGTCCTGCGCGCCGAAGAAGCCGCACCCCCAGAAAGCGGCTTGATCGCCGGCGATCCGGAGCTCGACAGCCTGGCCACCCTCAGCGCCCGGGTCCGGAGGTGGTGCAGAATTCTGGGGAGACAAGGAGCAAAGCTATCGTTTGTGACTAGAGTGAGTAGCTAAAGACAGAACAATAAACTCCGATGTAAGCTCACCTTGAAGCTGATGTTCTTTGCAACAAATCCGTTTGCTTGAACGTTAACAGATGCGCTCTCTGGTGTGTGGTGTGCTGATGCCGCGGTGTCATTCCAGACCAGGACGGTGGAATCCATCCCCTGCCCCTGGAACGTCACGTTTGTCTTCGTTTTAGCGACAAGCAACTTCTCCCTGCCACAACGAATTGAAACAAGCACTTCGTCGACAACTTGCTAATAATTGAGCTATAAGAACACACGCATATGACTGTGTAGCTCCACTTACACGTAGGTGCCGCTGTTGATCCAGACCACGCTGCGCTTGGCGCTGTAGTCCGGTACGGCGTCGATAGCTGCCTGCACGGTGGTGAAGGTGCAGCAGCCGTTGCCGTCGACACAGAAGGTCGCCGTCGAGGGCGTGTCCGGCGGAAGGGTGGGGAAGCCATCGCACGCCGCTGCTTCGATGCTGAGCGAGGTGGATGCAACGAGAGCTAGGACCGAAAGCAGCATGGTGCCGACACTCGCAGCCATTTTGCTCTACAATCGTGTATCGATCGAGATGACCATTGATGTCCAGTTCCACTTTATATAGTGTGAGCATGATCGGCACGAACCTAAGTTGGCTGTGTTGCAAGCTAAGGGCTCCGTCAATATATTCCCACTTCTATAAAAAAATATATGCATGTTTGCTTGCACAAATGGCTCTAGCTTTCTTCCTACAAACCTCGGATCGATTTGGGAAAGGCGGTTGTGCATGGGGTAAGGTGTAGCTGCTTTTGGTTTAGCCAGCCTGCCTCTTATGGTACGCGGCCGGCCGGCCGGCCGGCCGGTTGACATATCCGGCACCGGCAGTGCCGCCCGTGCACGCAGCTTTGCACAATCATATGTAGGAATGCAACTACGTGGTTACTAAGGCAAAGTCTAGAAAGAGATGCCTTGTACTCACGTCTAATATCCTCTTCGAGGCTTGACAATGTATGATCGTCTCGAGCCAACTCTTTCACGTTTCTAAATAGAGCAAGATCCATTTCATTGAGCCAATTCTCCATAGAGAATGTGATAGGTGATCGATTTATGGGGGTGCTGCGAAATTTCTGCGTGCCCGATTTGTTAGCATATCAGATTTGTCTGGGAGTTACGTTTACGTGTACGATGTACACTGTGCAGCGAGTTTGGTGGCGCTGGCTTTAGACCGGCCACGTCGAGCGGTGGAGGGCTCGGAGCAACGGTGACGACGACACGGCTTGGTGCCCATGCATGGTCGCTTTGAGTGAAGCTGGCTCGTGCACGCGTTGCGTAAAGACCATCAAAACTGGGAGTGAGGCCCTGCCAGAGGCGACTGACTGCACAAGTGTTCACAGTGTAACTCTTGTTGGCGCATGCAGCCATATGGGTAAAGACCATCAAAACTTATGCCCGTCAACTATTTGGCACCCTATTTTCGGGAGTGAAAGGGCATTTTTGGCAGGGGCGTCCGTGCACGCATGCATGTTCGCGCAAATTAATGTAGCAACTATTAGGTGGATTATGTACTAACGCACGGCACGGTCTAGTCTGGAAAAACAAGCAGCTGCACAGCGCGTCGAGTAGAGGAGGGAGAGGCGGAGAGCGTGAGAAACAGAGGAGCGGAGCAGAAGCGCGCGTGAGTGCCATGCATGCGGGTTCTCCCTGTTCACACACATGCGCGCATGCATTCCCGGAATGGATTTAGGAGTGGGGCCCGCATCGAGTGAAACCGGTTCATGCATGCATGCGTGGCGTGCGTGATCGAATAAAGGAGAGGGCCAAATCAACCGGGGGTTGACGAGTCTCCAATCACAGGGAGGCAGGCCTACTTGTCAGAGGCGACTGCACACGTTCAGTATACGGTGGCTTGTTGGCGCCATGCAGCCATGGCTAAACTTATGCACTGTTCTTAACTTGGCATCCTACGGGCTCAGGGCGCGTGCACGGTGTTGGTCTGTTGGAATCCTCTTCGGAGTCTTTTGTTTTCACACCAAGTTGAAGAAAATCTTACAGTCCTATGGGCCGTTCCCATTGAAAAATCGAATTGATGCTCAAATCAGTAAGTAAACAAACAACTTATTACGTATCTAGCAATCCTCTTCGTATTGGTAATCCAGCATATGCTTGGTCAACCTTTTATTCCTCTCGAGATTAGTTGATACCTTTGGTGGCAATGGACATGCATGCATGGAACCGGGGTCCGGGGAGATATTACTCTATTTGTAAAATGCTCATTGTCGATGTCATCCCACCAATGACAACGTATTACTCCATACTAAAAAGAAACTGTCACAAGGCTAAAGCTCCAGAAGAGTGTAGGGCTTTTGAGAAAGGATTTATATTGAAATTGACATATCATAATGATTTAGCAAAAAAAAAAATACTTGTTGTTACTCAAAGATACTGGACGAGGTTCGGGTTTGACAACAAAATGCGTACATATGACTTTGCTCACGTGACACGTAGGCCCCGTTTGGATCATTTTAGAGGATGCTGTAGCAGTCACATCAAAGATGCCGGCACGATTTATGTGTACTAAATAAAGTCAAATTACAAAACTAAGTCCAGAACCCCCTCTATTTCGCGAGACGAACGTAATGAGGGTAATTAAGCGGCGATTAGACGATGGTTACTGTAGCATCACTGTGTCAAAACATTGATTAATTAGGCTCGTTAGATTCGTCTCGAAAAATAACGCCCGTCTGCAGAAAGGTTTTGCAATTAAATTTTATTTAGTACCCCTAAATAGTAAGATTCTTTTTACTTTAGAGGGGTATAAACTTTAGACGGTCTTTTATAGGGGGAACCGAACGGGCCGTAATAACACAATACTTCTTTATTTTTAATTTGCCAGCGTCATTTATATAAACTAAAACAAGACGAACACATCAGGTAGGCGTACGTGATCCAATTTGATTGTCAGGCATGTTAAACTTTTGAGAGCTTATAATATTCGATCGAGACGTGTACACGTACACCCAACCAGCAGAGCAGCATCGGGCCAGTCCAAGTGATTTGGGCCACGGTCCACGGATTGACGCGCAAGCATGCATGCATGCATGCATGACGTGGTCCCTTATGAGTGGCGCATGCCAGTGTCCAGTCAGTCCAGCTTCTTTCTTGATGCATGGCTGGCTGCATGCAGAAGAAAATAGCTGTTGACCCTTCCTTGGCGGAACAGAGGACAAAAGAAGAGTCGACGGTATCAGCTGGGTGGTTACTCGCGCCACAGGAACCAACTCACGGCATTTCGGCAGATTAAAAAAAAAACAGAGAGAAATAAAGCTGTGCAGGGTTTCAGACACTTTATAAGATATTCTAAAGCTTCTATGCGGCATTAACGTAGTGATCTTAAAAGGTTGTTAACTTGTTAACCTGTCAGTTTCAGTTCTCGTCACGACTAGAATAGTGGATCTTGATTTACATATACAATAATGTGTCTGGAGTGCAGTTACAATCATTTGTCTTCCCCTATATATGATTCACCTCCTTGCGACCCGACAAAACCGATGATGTTAGAGGCTATATTGCTCACGTTCAGTGTAAAAGTCTTGCTGGCGCATGTAACGCTCATGCAGGCAACTAGGTGATCAGGAAGAGGAAAGATGCGTGGTTATTAGCTTGCTAATTAGTAACTCTAGGATATATTTGATTTGACTCACTGAAATAAAGGACACATAGGAGAATGTAGATAAGAACATAATGAATTCGAGTTCCTCATATGAAACTCTTATAAAGTGACACTCCTTCTCATTTGGTCTTGGTGAAGGTCATGGCGTAGAACCACTCGTTTTGGACTAAGAAAAGCTCACAGGGGCTCTCGAGGACAGGCGACTCTCGGTGGCCTCCCGCAGCGTGTTTCGGTCTACCCCCTCGTCTTGACGGCCTCGTCATCGGCGGAAGAGGGTAGACCAGCATCCAGATATTCGTCCTGTTCGCTCGTAAGTTTAGGTAGGTTTTTCCACGATGATCACTTTTAATAGTTCTCGTCCGTCGCTTATCCGTTACACCACTAGAATTCGCGAGTTTCCCTAGGCCTCATATTCGTAGGGAAAGGGCTAAAAACCTAGGGAAAGATTTTCCCTACCAGTTTTCCTAGGGAAAGATTCCTAGGGAAGAGGTTGACGGGAAAGAAGAAGTCCCCTACGGTTCTGAGCAAAATCGTAGGGAAAGCCGGCCTTTCCCTAGGAAATCCAAGACCCTAGGGAAACTGCATAGGTACCTAAAAAAATATAAAAAGGTTGTCGGTCGCTGCATTGCTCCCGTAGCGGAAGCCGAGCCGACGTCCACTGGAGCCGATGCCACATGAGCCTGAGTTGAGCTGCCTGAGCCGCCGCTAACGCTGCCGTCTCCGCCTTGTCTCGTCGCCAATGTCGTCTGTCGCCGGAGCTACCTTTTTCCACCACTCACGCTGCTCGTCGATGGAGAGCCACCTCGCCCCCCACTTGCCACTGCAGGAGCCGCCTTCGTCGTTGCTTGAGACCATCACAGGCAACTGCAAAGGAAATCACAAATCAGGATTATCAGCGTCAAGAACACTGTATAGCCCCAAAAAAGAAGAAGAGAAAATGAAATAGCAGGATGCAGCAGAAACGAGAGACAGGGGCAGATCTAGACAAAAGAATCATCACTATTTAGCATCCCTCTCAATAGAAGGGAAACATTCACGCACGGATTGAAGTCCCAAGGAGAAAGAACTTACCTTTTTACCTTGAGCAATGGAACGAGACGGATTCTGCAGTGTAAGTTTGAGAAGGGAAAAGGGAAATCAAAGTCGATCTAGAATAAATAGCAAGAAATCCCACGAGATTTGGTTGCACTAGCGATTTAAGAAACACAAATCGATGGGGAACAACACAATACTGGGAGAAATCCCACCTGCAGCATGTCAGGATGAGTGCCGCTGCTGCCGCTTCTCTCGAGTGTCGCTGCTGCCGTCGCTCCCAAGGGCTCTGAGGCTGCCTGCTCCTTCTGTCCTCCGCCGGTGAGAGAGAGAGAGAGATGCAGATGAGAGTGACTCCTGTGGAGAGAGAGGAGAGCGAATGGGTGAGGAAGAGAGATCGAGAGATATTAAAAGCGAAGTGGGCCTGAACCTGTTGATTTCCCTACGAAGCTCAAAGATTCCCAGGGAAATGGAGGATTTCCCTACGGTTTCAAGGCAAACTCCAGGGAAACTTTCTTTCCCTACGATTCTCCAAAATGACTCTAGGGAAACACAGAATTCCTAGGGAAACTCGTCGATTCCAGTAGTGACTTATCCGTATGGAACGGTGATTCTAGATAGTGGAATTTGGGGAACTTTTAAAGTTTTTTGTCTTTCATCAATGCAGTTGTAATTGTTTGACTTGTTATGTTTTCAGAGGATGTAATACTAGTATGTTCTAACATGAATGAATTTCCTTTTTCATAAAAAAGGTAATGACATAGATATTACGACGATCGGATCGGCACATATTGTGCTAGGGGATTGCACGGAACGCCTTGCATTATATTAAGTTCAAAGTCATATATTTGTTGGAAGTAGTACAGGTTGTTAAGTTCGAAGGCATACATTTGGAAGTAGTACCGGTAGAGAACACTTTGGGAGCGGTAATCATCTGCCGTGTGAAATTTCGTGCCACTCGAGACATGTGTGAGTCAGTGAGTGCACCAGATCATTTGGGCTTCTGACTCGGGGCGTAAGAGTTTTGGACGGGCGATCGAGCCAACCATCAGTTCAGCTGCAGCACGAAGGCGCGCTCCACGCTCGTGGAGGTGGAGCTGTGCCTGCGCTGACTCTTCTCGCGCATGCATGCAGGGATTTAGCGAGGAGTGGCGCATGCAAGTCTTGCAAAAGGAAAGGGCTCCAGTGTCCAGTCAGCACGAGGTGGAGCTGACTCTTCGGAGCATGCGGATGGCGCCAACAGGAGTCTCCTGGACAGCTGAACCTTACATGGTCGTGGCTAGGCCTGTACGAAACGACTCGGCTGATGGCTCTGCCTTGGTTCGCGCTTGCGCGATCCGCTGATCCCTGAGAACGTCGTGACTTGTGGGATCAGCGAATAACGGAAGCCACATGGCGACGGGATCAATCGATACCCAAGCGCTGGTGACTTGTGGCTTCCGTTATGGTTTAAATTAGCGTGCGTCCGTGGCCCGTGCCTAAACAGGACTTCGCTTGCTCTATGTCATTTGCCACGGCGTTGTAACTTGGAGAGCACGTATTTCTTTATGTGTAGTTGTGTACACAACTACATATGTATCGAATCACTATGTCCTCTTCTTCTTCCCTTTATCTAATCTCGCTGCCGTCCAATCGTTTATAGTGCAATGCAACCGCCGTGACGCGTCTGCAAAGTGCCAGCTGCCAACTCTCTCTCTCTCTCTCTCTCTCTCTCTCTCTCTCTCTAGACTTTTCGCTATAAATTCGGTACTGCACAGCACCCGAGGGCCGAGGCCGGTTAGCCGGTCTGCAGAGCCCAGTGCAGAAAATAAGCCTAGTTCGTTTTCAACCTAAACAAAATTTCATTATTAAACTTTGGGCTGGGTTGGGCATGGCCCTATATTTATTTATTCGGATTGCAATTCGTCGCACAGGCCTGGCCCAGGCCATGCCAAAACACTCCGGCCACCAAAATTTATACTACCATATTTATTATTTGTAAACAGAACGATGCCGTGATCAAAATTCAGTCAGACTTTTAAATTTGGCTAAAAGTTATTTAAAAAATCAGAGCTCAATTGGTGCTTCCTTGTTGTTGAGCCAACCAACCCGAGTTTGAATCTATAACTTAGCAATTACAATTAATTATTCATTCATATAAGATAATGTATTCGTCGACAATGAGACAAATGCGGTGACTATCAATTTCAAGATCTGCTGGCTCAATCTCGCTCGCTCAGGTTCATAGTGTAGGCACCCAACCCCTATTAACGCACGAAAGATTGTATCCTCGTAGTGATGAGTACTTGCATGTGTGAGAGTTACCATGTTTCATAAAAGCATCGTTGAACTCTCTCCCCTACACACTCTTTCTTCCACTAAGCAGAAAATGGGCACGCAAATTTGCAGTCCTGAAACTTTATGCCACCGTTGTGCTTCGCTCTCTAAGGCTACATTTTTTTTTACTAATCTTGGTTATGATAGTACAAAATTACACTCACAGGTGGGGCCCCTAGGCGCATGAAAAAAACATTTTTGTTAGATACTATTCTTAGCAATAATTTCGCTACCATTAAATGTTTTAATGAGCACAACCAAATAGCTGGCGGAGGCCAGGGGTGCAAATATTACTAGCTGTAGATGATATGACTGCGCTCACTAAGAAATATTTAATGATTTGCAACTTCTGTGTAAAGGATTTGGGTCAAACACATCATAGATTGTTGACGGTAGTAATTTATAGCAGTGCCGGATTTGTTTGAAGAATGTATAGAGGGGAATACAAATCATTTATTCATTACACCAGCTAGGAGTAAACATATTCCTCCCAACCCAGGACATTGGGCACCCTACAGTCTGTATCAATTTTACTGTTGATTGCAATATTATCGAATTTCTTTCCATCTCTAGGCTCGTTTTCTCTATATAAACATACAGTCCATACATACAAATACAAACAATCTGTCGTAAATCAGCCACTCCAGACACCCATGATTCAGCCCGCAGTCACGCTACTCCTCACAATAGCCATCGCTCCAGTGCTCACCATCGGCACCACTTCGGTCATCAACGCAACGTGTGCCGCGATCACTAGCCAAGAACGCGAGTACTGCGTTGGTTTTCTCTCCGGTGACCCAGCAGCTCTGGCCGCCACAGAAACTCGTGGGTTGGCGACAGCTGCGGTGAACACGACGGCGAACAAGGCCGCGTCCACGCTGCGTGTAATCACCGACCTCGTCGACGAGCTTAGCACTTGCCGCGGGTACTATACCACCATGGCAGAATCATTTGCGGGTGTCCTCGTCGACTTCCGTGCGAGGCGACTCGACAATGCGACGCTTGAGAAAGCACATCAGGCCATGAATCAGCCCAAGAAATATGATACGCTGCTGTTAGAGGGGAAGGCCCTGAAGAACCCATTTTCCAAGGAGAATGGCGAGAACGACTCGTTGGTCTGCCTTGCTGCTGCAATCACGTCCTTGCTAGCGAGCATGGGCATAGGCTAGGAGACTCCTGACGCTTCCAGGATGTTTTGTCATATGGTGCTTGAAATATCTTGAAGAAATACAGATAGACTGTTTGAATAAGCTTTGATTCTGCTTTGTTGCGTATCTTAGTAAGATTGAACTATTGCTATGTCTCAGCAAGCGAATGTGCATGGTTAGGACACAAAGACTCCACATAAACTCTAATACGACGTTTAGTCTAAAAAATTTTCTCAGGTTTGGGCCTGCCCTCCCCTGTATCAATACATAAAGGAGTATGGTCACTACCATATTTAGGCAAGGCCTTAACCAGAGAAAGTGGGTAATTGCTTTCCCAGTGTGGGGTGGCAAAAACTTTATCTATAGATGCCATAATCAGGTTATCCTGATTATTGGCCCAAGTATACCTTCTACCAGAGATTTTGAATTCAATCAGGCCAAACTTATTCACCCAATCATTGAAAAGAAAAGTCCAATGTGGGTTAGCATGTTGATTTGATTTTTCAGCTTGGTTCCTAACCAAGTTGAAGTCTCCTCCAAGGAGGGTAGGGCCATCCCAAGAATCCATAATATCATGCAGTTCATCTATGAAATTTTGCTTATGTTCATCATAGGATGAACCATAAACAACCACTAATCTCCAAGTCATCTTATCTAATTTATTTCTTAACCACAGGCAGACAGAAAATTTTTTAACTTGGCAAGAAATAAACTCAAAGAGATCATCATCATAACCTACTAGGATACCTCCAGCAGTCTTCCTAGCAGGCAACCATTTCCATTTATAATTCCTGTTACCAGAAATGAAATTCAAGAAACTAGGATCAAAATGTTCCTTTTTTGTCTCTTGAAAACCCACAAAGTCTAAATTATAATTTCTAACGAAATCTGCTAATTTTTGCATTCTCCCGGGCTTATTTAAGCCTCTAACATTCCAAAAGGCTCCTATCATTGGAAACTTTTGGTTTATTACTTCTACCTTTTCTAACTACAGCAGTCCAAGCTGCTTCATTAGGTTTGAAAAATGGTGGCTTGAGGAAAAAGATTTTGCTGATCTAGTGAAAAAAAAAATCTGGGAAACCCCTTGTGAGGCAGGTGACCCTATGGACATCTGGCAACACAAGCTCAGATTGCTTAGAAAAAAGATAAAAGGGTGGAGCATTAATGTCTCGGCCCAGAAGAATAAAAAGAAAAAAGCTCTTATTATAGAGTATGATATTCTAGATATGTTCTCTGAGACGGGTCAGCTAACTGGCCAGGATAGAGAGAGGATGAAAGAGATCTACTTAGAATTAGAAAGCATTTGGAAGATGGAGGAAATTGCAGCAAGACAAAGATCGAGAGATAGGCAGGTGAAAGAAGGCGACAGGAATACCTCATACTTCCATGCAGTGGCTAACCAACGCAGAAGGAAGAAGTTCATTGCAGAATTAGAAGGCCCGGAGGGTTTAGTAACAGAAACTGAGGATATTCTCAAAGTAGCAGTGGACTTTTATAAAAATCTTTTTGGTTTTGAAAACTGTTTGAATATGAGTCTGGATGAAAATTTTTGGGATAATGAAGAAAAGGTTACTGCAGAGGAAAATGAGCTGCTTGAAAAACCTATTTCTGAAGAGGAAGTTAAACAAGCTATTTTTGACTCTTATTCTGATGGGGCCCCTGGCCCTGATGGATTTTCTTTTATGTTTTACCAAAAATTTTGGGATGTGGTGAAAGGTGATCTCATGGCTGTGGTCCACAGTTTTGAAACTGGTGAGCTTAATGTAGCTAGACTAAACTACGCCATGGTAACCTTGATCCCTAAAGAACCAGATGCCAAAAATTTGAAAAAATTCAGACCCATCAGTCTTTTGAACTGCAGTCTGAAAATCATAACTAGAGTCCTCACTATGAGACTCAATAAGGTGTGTGAGAGATTGATCTCTCCAAACCAAACTGCTTTCATAAAAGGCCGTTTTATTCTAGAAAGTGTAGTGTGTGCTCATGAAGTCATTCACTCTGTTCATAACAGTGGCTCATCTGGTCTAGTCCTGAAACTAGACTATGAAAAAGCATATGACAGAGTGAGTTGGGACTTCTTAGATAAAGTACTCTTATTAAGAGGTTTCTCTGCTAAATGGAGAAATTGGATCAGAAACATAGTTAGAAGTGGTAAGCTGTGCATTAGAGTGAATGATGTCAATAGTAGTTACTTTGAAACTGGTAAGGGGCTAAGACAAGGGGACCCTTTATCCCCTTTGCTGTTCAATCTAGTGGCTGATGTTTTCACTAAAATGTTAGCCAAAGCAGCCCAAGCCGGTTTAATCAAAGGTTTACTTACTAATTTCACCCCTGAGGGTGTAATTAGTCTACAATATGCAGATGATACAGTTCTCTTCTTAGAAAATAATTTAGAATATGCAAGGAACCTTAAATGGATCCTGAGCTGTTATGAACAAATTTCTGGGATGAAAATTAACTTTCATAAGAGTGACTTGCTTACCATAAATATGGGTGAGGAAGACTCTGGGGCTTATGCCCATATTTTTTGCTGCAAGAAAAGTGAGTTCCCTATGAAATATCTAGGTGTACCTCTGCACTTTAGCAAACTTAGAAAGGAAGATCTGCAACCTACAATAGATAAGTTGATGAAAAGGATTGCAGGCTGGAAAGGGAAACTACTCTCTTATGGAGGGAGATTAGTGCTTTTGAAAGCATGCCTTTCTAGTATCCCTATTTACTTGCTTTCTATTATTAAGTTTCCTAAATGGGCAGTAGAGATGATTAATTCTCAGCTGGCCCATTTCTTCTGGGACAACACAAATGGTAAGCACAAGTACCATTTGGCTAAATGGGGTTTGGTGACCCAGAAGAAGGAATTTGGAGGTTTAGGCATTTCTGATATCAGGGACATGAACATTTGTCTCTTAGCCTCTTGGGTTAAGAGGTATCATTTAGATAGTGATAAGCTTTGGAGGAAAATAGTAGATCATAAGTACAACACCTCTTCTCCTAATATTTTCTGCTGCCCAATAAACACTGGATCACCTTTCTGGAAGGGTGTTATGTGGGCGATGCAGGCAGCAAAAATGGGCTATAAGTGGCACATAGGAGATGGTAGACAAGTGCGCTTCTGGGAGGATCAATGGTTTGGGAATTCTAGTCTCTCTATACATATTGGGACCTCTATGTGATCTGTAACGATCACAATTGTCGTCGCTCGAATAATCGAGGGAACGGCAAATATTTGGTTCGGGGAACAACGATCAATCGAGGTATCTAGGGCACACAGAGAGTTTTTATACTGGTTCGGGCCTCCCGAAGGATAATAACCCTACGTCCAGTGTATGTCGTGTTGAATATGGTGGTGTGTATGATCTACAATGCAATGTCCTCTCATCGGAGGGTTACATGTATATTTATAGTCCTTGTTACCGCCTCTAGGAGTCCTTGCCTTGTTCTACAAGACTTCCGATCTGTAGTAACAGATTCGGAGTCTATCTACAAGTTTCCTTTCGTGCGATACAAGTCTTCGGAAAATACCAAACTAAGTCTTCGGGAAAATCTGAAAATATGGGTTACGACATAAGCCCCCGAACATGTCACTTGGCTGATTCGTCTTTGATACGAAGAGATCTTCATCTTCATGCGAACTTCCGACAAGGGATATGTTCTTTACTGAGCACACATACTTCAGATATTCTCATCTTCAATCCTTGAGTCATCGGAACAGTTCACCGAACCTAGTCTTCGGAACAACCGGATCCTAGTCTTCGGAACAACCGGACACACAGGTCTTCGGAACAACCGGACGCACAGGTCTTCGGAACAACTGTCTGAACCAGGTCTTCGAAACAACTGAACAAATCGGGTCTTCGGAATAACAGCAACCGCATTGAGTGATCGGAATAACCTTTCCTTCAAATAACTTTATCAACGCCAGGTCCTTTAAGAGAACCGTCAATCTAGAGAGTTTGGAGGAATTATTAATCAACTCCCATCCTTATCTCTTTCTTTCGGTCCAGCCATGGCATTGATTCCGCTTCAGAGTTGAAAAGACTTTGACACGACCCTTCGATTCTTGTCCTTATTCTCCAAACCAGGCCCACCAAGGTATCCTCTGGATCCACCGCGTCGCCGCACGGTTCCCCAGAAAGAAACATAAAAAATCCACTTCGCACTTGACCTTTCGGTTTCCAAAAGGCCACCTTTTGGCTATAAATGATTAGGACGGCGGAGCCCCCAAGTATCACTTTCGCATCCACCATCTACCATGGGCAAGAAAAGACCCACCACTCCACAGTTCATGAAGTGGTTCGACGAAGAGCTTGCCAGCGGGTCGGGATCCTCCTCCGCGCATCCCGCTGGCGCTCCACCGCCGGTAGCTGCTGCTCCTCCTCCGCTCTCCGCGGAAGATTACGGGCTCCCTCCTCCGAGTCCCCCTCCAGATCCATCTCAGGTCGTAGACCTAGAGGCGGACACGGCGGGAGATGAAGAGTTCGCGCGCCGCCTCCACGTTGCCCTGAACAAGGGGCCACGCGGGATTCCGGCGGACGCCAAACCCATCTTCCTCGACGACTCCGACGACGATGACGACGACGACGACAACGACAACAGCGACGACGACGAACCAAGCAAGAAGAAGGCCATGGTCCTGTACAATCCTGGTTGGGCTCCCTGGACGAGCGCTCAAGCCGGATCCAGTCAGGCGGGTGGCTCCATTCCCGTCGCCGCAGAAGATCCTCTTCTTCCTACCGGGGTCATCAACCCGGTCATGGCATTGAACGAGGGTTCTACCCTCTCCACCACCGAGGTGCCCCTCCCGCTCATCACTCATGGTGAGGGCGGCGTAGGTGCAGGCTCTGCTGCTGCTGCTGCCGAAGCCTCCTCTCCCCTCATTACATATGAGGAGGACGAGGTTGATGCTGATGCTGCTGTTACAGCTCCTGAGGACGCTGATGATCAGCGGAACTAAGGATAAGGGGATGGCTATCATGCCATTCTCTTAGCAGTAGTCTCGGTTTTCTTGTTTTTTCTTCTTCTTCTGTTTTATTCTTCTGTCAAGCAGGTCGGAGAGTAGAACCTAGATAGTTTTCTGCATGTCTTGCTTGTAATATCTTTTGGCTACCTCCCGGTAGGCCTTCTTGAGGTCGTCCCGGGATGCATCCTTGGAGACATCAAGAGCTGCCTTCAATCCAAGATTATAACTTTTGAATGATATTGCATCTGTGATGTTGGCTTCTCTTTTTCTCTCGACAATGTACCTTGCATGAGTCTTCGAGATAACTAAACTTTAACTTTTCCGATGCGCCTCGATGAAACGAGTCTTCGTAGCAACTAACAGATCACTTGGTCGAGAACTCTTCGGGAGTATTACTCAATACGTTTTTCACGCACCGAAGGCTCTTTCCGATCCGGATCGTTAATCGAACATTGTTAAGTATTCGGGGCAACTGATCCCAGAAAATATTCCAACTTCTTTCCTCATAACCATGTAGTTATCCTTCCAAAAACCAGACGCAAATCCAAATGCATTATTTTAATAACAGAAAAGAGCATCACCTCGGTATATTCCACACATAACCCAAGGAAGGGAAATCCCGCATTTATGGGGAGGCGAACCGTCACACCGGGTTTTACTTAAGCCCTTCACGCCGTATTCTTTTTCCTCTATCCTTTAGTCTGCACTCTTTTCTATTTCCTCAAACCCTAAACATTTCACATGGCCGCCGCATCCTCGTCCGCCACAATCTCCGGCAATCCCAACGAGAATCAATCCTCCGACTCCCACGACTCCAACATTTCTCTCACCCAGGCGCAGCAGAAGATGAAGAAGGGAGAAATCCCGAATCTCCAGGAGTACTGGAAGAAATCCTCTCTTTCCCTGGAGTATTTGGATGAACTGGAGAGAAGGGGGATGATCTCGGCTTTCTTGACCCGACGAAACACCGGCGAAGAGGAGTACCATCATTGCAACACCACAGAACTCCCGGTATTTGAAGCTCATCTCATGTGTGGTTTCAATCTTCCGCCCTCCAAATTTCTTGAGCAGATCTGTAGATTTTACCATATTGAGCTTGTTCAACTCAAACCCAATGCTGTGATGATGCTTAGCATGTTTGCCATCTTGTGTGAGTGTTGGTTGGGCGTAGCCCCCTGCTTGAATCTGTGGCGCCATTATCACCAGCCCCGGTACTACAAGGGTTAGATGATGGTGTTTTCAGTAGGCTTCGTACTTAGGAACAAAGCTGAGTTCATCCCGTATCAGTACAAGTCTTCCTGGAGCGGATACGACACTAAATATCTGATCTTGGACATGGGGAAAAAGAACACCGTGATCAAGCTGGAGGGCTTAATGCCAAACCATGAGAAATGGGACAAGGGTCTTCCGACCTATGTTCCTCGATTGAATAAGATGATAGCCAGGGTCAACGAGTTGATCAAGTTGGGCCTGAGAGGAGAACATGTTGTGGAAGAATTCATCCGAAGACGCATCTTCCCTCTTCAGAAGCGTGATCCACTGGCTATGCATTATGCAAGTCCTGGCGAACCTAATTGGTTACCAGCTGGAGGTAGATGTCCATCACTCATCAACATACCAGTATATACTTGATATCTGATTTCTGTTTGATAAGCATGTCATCTTTTTCTCTCCTTTGCAGCTGTCGAACTCTCCGAAGACGATGTCTTCAAGAGGGTGTATGATATCATGGGTACTGGACCGAAGGTTAAGCCTTCGACAGTACCTCTTCCTTATAGTGCAGAAAATCCACCTCCCGAGGTATGTCGATTGTAAATCTCCTCGATTTTCAGCTCTGTGGCCGCATCATCATCTGGGATAGGACTGTTTTCGAGAAACAGGCGAATTGGTATACGCCAGTCTTCGACAGAGCCTTCTCCCGTGTCGATAACCATCAACTCCACTGCGTCATGCGTGCTTGCCGCCGATGGCTTGTGGAGCTTTTCTAAGAACACATCATCTGGGACTGGAGATCGTGATGAAGCAATGCAAGCTAAATGATCAGCGTCACGATTGTCCAGCCGTGGTACGTACCGTACTTCGAGACCATCGAACCCTTTTTCCAGCTTCCGAACTTCTTCAAGATAATCGGCCATCTTCGGATCAGAGCATTGATACTCTTTCTGTACCTGCCGGGCGACTAACTGTGAATCCCCTTTCACGAGCAGTCGGCTGATACCGAGAGATTTGGCAATGCGGAGACCTGTCACAAGGCCCTCATATTCTGCAACATTGTTCGTAGCTTGGAAGAGCAACTGAATGGCATACTTCAATATTTTTCCTGCCGGAGATATGAAGACAACTCCGGAACCGGCACCTTTCAACGTGAAGGAACCATCAAAATACATGACCCAGTGATCTGGATCTTTCTTGTCATCATCACCATCATCGGTCCACTCTGCTATAAAATCCGCCAGAGCTTGTCCTTTGATGGCTGTTCGAGGGACATATTCAATCTGGTATTGACCAAGCTCTACAGACCATTGAGCAATTCTGCCGATGGCATCCTTGCAATGCAGAATAGTCTGGAGCGGTCTATCCGAAACTACCTTGATTGGATGAGCTAAGAAGTAATGCTTCAGCTTTCTGGATGTCATCAATACTGCATACAAGAGCTTCTGCACCATCGGGTAACGTGTCTGGGCATCTTTCAATATCTCACTGACGAAATAAACAGCGAACTGTTTGGGCCCAGTGTCTGTTTCCCGTTCAACTGTCAGCGCAGCGCTAACAACTGAATCTGTGGCAGCAACATATAAGAGCAGTTCTTCATTGGGCTGTGGGGGTTTCAGGGTGGGCATATTTTTGAGATAAGCTTTGAGCTCCTTGAACGCCTCTTCTGCCTGGTCATCCCACTGAGAGCCGTCTTGATTGCGTAATAACTTGTAGAATGGCATACCTCGCTCTCCCGATCTCGAGATGAACCGGTTCAGGGCCGTCATCATGCCTGCTAGCTTCTGGACTTCTCGTCTGGTCTTCGGAGGCTTCAACTTTTCTAGAGCCGCAACTTTTACTGGGTTCGCATCAATCCCTCGCTCGGAAATCATGTACCCCAGTAGTTTCCCAGACTTCACCCCGAAGACACACTTGGCCGGGTTGAGTTTCATCTTGTACTTTCTCAGATTGTCGAAGGTTTGCTTTAGGTCTGCCAGGAGATCATCGGACTTCTTGGTCTTGACAACAATGTCGTCAATGTAGGCTTCGACGTTCTTCCCGATCTGATCCTCGAAGACTATGTTGACACACTTCTGATAAGTACATCCCGCATTCTTCAGCCCGAAGGGCATCGTAATGTAGCAGAATATTCCGAACGGCGTGATGAAGGCCGTCCTTTCTTGATCGTCGACATTGAGGCTAATTTGGTGATATCCAGAATAAGCATCAAGAAAACTTAATAACTCACTAGTAGACGTAGAGTCTACAATCTGATCTATCCTCGGAAGAGGGTACTCGTCTTTAGGACAAGCTTTATTCAAACTAGTGTAATCGACGCACATGCGCCAGGACTTGTCTGGCTTAGGAACTAGTACAGGATTTGCTAGCCATTCAGGATAGTCTACCGTTCTAATGAACCCGGCTTTGAGAAGCCTAGTGACCTCCTCATGTATGGCGTCGCGTTTGTTCGGCGTGTACCTTCGCTGCTTTTGCTTGATCGGCTTGAAAGCCGGGTTGATCCCCAATTTGTGCTCGATCACCTCCCTGGGGATCCCGGGCATATCAGATAGCTGCCATGCAAACACATCGATATTCTCCCGGAGGAAGGCTACGAGCGCGTCTTCCTATTTAGGGTCGAGGTTGTCCCCGACGTTGGTCTTTTTGCCGGGGTCGATGAAGCTGAGGCCAATCGGCTTGCTGCCCTTTTTAGCAGGCTCATCTCCTTTCGTGCTTGGCTCGTCGACAGTCTTTGCTGGCGCTTGAGCGACCGCTGTCGACGGAGATGCCGCATCTGAAGCCTTCGTGTCGGTAACTGCTGCTATCTGCCTCTGATCTTCTCGAGAAGTTTTTGGCTGCTTTTGCGAGTCAAGATCTTTCGAGTCAAAGTGGCCAGCGATGATCAGCGCATTGACGTCGCATCTCACAGCCTGGTCTTGATCGGCGCACAGCGTAATAACACCGGCAGGTCCTGGGATCTTGAGCGTGGCGTAGGCGAAGTGCGCAGCCGCCATGAACCTGAACAGGAACGGTCTTCCCAGGATGCAGTTGTAGGCAGATTCGAAGTCAGCCACCTCGAACGTCAGGACTTCAGTTCTTCTATTTTCTCTCGGGCCCACTGTCACTGCTAACTCTATCTTCCCAAGAGGACGCGAAGACACCCCAGGCAAGATGCCATGGAATGATTCCTCAACTGGTCGGAGAGCGGTGATCGGCAGGCCCATCTGATCGTACGTCTTCTTCATCAACAGGTTGAGACCGCTTCCGTTGTCGATCAACGTCTTCGCGAGCTTGTTCCTGTGGATAATGATTTTGGCGACGAAGGGCAACTCTGGGTTGCTCAGCAGAGTCTTCGGGTGGTCATCGGCATTGAACGCGATCGGGGTATCCGACCACTCTAGTCTTCTAGAACAGGGTTCTGCCATGGCCACCTCTCTCTGCAGCTTCTTGTATTGGCTCTTGGACGACAGAGCGGAGCTTCCTCCGAAGATCATGTTGATCTCTGGGTACCTCTCCTCCTCGTCATCGTCATGATCTCTGCGACTTCTGTAGCGTGGGCGTTCATCCCGGTCATCGCGCTCCCTGAGCTCCCGATCTCGGTACTCCCGATCACGGCGCCCACGATCCTGATTCTCCCGATCTCGGTGCTCCCGATCTCGGTGTTCTCGATCTTGGCTTTCGCGGCCCCGATCCTCTTCTCTGGTTGTCCGTGAGGTCTTGCCCTCTTCTAGACGCTTCTTTTCGAGCTTGAGGTAATCGAAGCACTCTTCTAGCTCGTGGTTTGGGGAGCGATGAATCGGACACCACTTAGCCACGCCTTCGGGACGACCTCGCTTCTTACGGAAGTGATTGCGATCCGATCCCGACCGATCGACCGCATTCACCTCTCTGTCTTCTGACTTCTTCTTCGGAGCCTTGCCCCGGCCATCGGAGAGGCGAGCACGAGCATCAGCAGCCTTGGCACAGATTTCTGCCAATCGGAACAGCTCTGCAGTAGTCTTTGGCTCGTTCTCCGCTATGGTCTCCACCATCTTCACATCCAAACATCCTTCTTGGAAGGCGAGGACTACTTCTATATCGGAGATGTCTGCAATTGTGTTCTTCATTAGGCAGAAGCGCTTGATGTAGTCTCGAAGATTCTCATCAGCCTTCTGTTTAACACCTCGGAGCTGCTCTGGTGTTGCGTTGCGGTTGTATGATCCAAGGAAATTTCCCTTGAAGACCTCGCACAGTTCTGCCCAGGAGTCGAAGTGATATGCCGGGAGGTTTAGCAACCACGACCGCGCTGCTCCGGTCAGGGCGGTGGGCAGATAGGCGCACTTGATTCTTTCATCTCCTCCTGCGGCATCTATCGTCGTGGCGTATATCGACAAGAACTCTTCTGGGTTGATAGTGCCGTCGTACTTGTCGATAGACCCCACTTTGAACTTGGCTGGCCACTCAACAGTTCGGAGATAACTACCCAGAGCCCTATACGGGGGCGGCTTAGGAGCCGTCTCTGGGCGTGTCCCTCTACGAGCTGGAGCGCCTGGGGTTTGTTGGTCTGGTTCCCCCCTTGGGGGATTGCCAGTTTGGTTCCTCCGCTGGTTTATCTGATGTCTTGCATCCGAAGGCTCCAGATTACGCCGTCGTCGATTAGGGTGATCGGAAGATGATCCATGCGAGGATGAATCGGCCCTCTGATCGTGGGTAGCCCCCAGGCGTCTGTGTACTGGAGTCCTGGCCGGCGCAGCAACCTCCTGATCTTGCAGTGGGATCACGCGGCCGGCAAGTTCCACGACTTGTTGTACCATCGGAGCCAGTGGTGTTCCATCAGGGGCCATACGCGCGAGGGAATCCAACGCGGTTTGGAACCGGACGGCGTCGAAGTCGGGGTTGAGATTTCTTGGCGTCACATTGGATGGCGCAACCGATCGAGATCTGATCGAGTCGATGGTGCGCAAATCGCTGGATGCCTCGTCGTCACGTCCCGCCATGAAGACTTCTCTGGCCGGGTCGTGACCCTGGTTTGGATCTCCGATCTCAGGGCAGTCATCGTCGCTGAAGTCGGACTCGTAATTAGGATAACCGAGCCCGAACCCAGGAAAATACCGCCCCTCGGTGATGTCAAGAGCGATCCTTTGCATTCTCGCTTCTAGGGCAGAGCTAGGTGGCGGATCCAAGATGGATCCGTCTTCTAGGCGGGTTCCAAACGGAGAGCCCGATACCCGCGAAGCGATCTGGAACTCGGCCGTGGAATTTCGCAGTCCGAATGTAGTACACAGGGCCGCCGGCGACACACGTGGCGCCGCCGACGAGCTCTTTTCAGCAGATCTGTACGAGGACGGAGCTTTCATGGCCGCCGGGGACGCCTCCTGCGCCACCGACGACGTCTTTTCGCGGAGATTTCCTTCCTTGTCCGCGACGAACGTGAAAGATCCGAACTTGAATTCGGCGCCCGCCGGGAACTTCATCTTGTTCGCCAATGCCATCTGAAGCTCTAGATGGATCCTCAGCGCTGCCCCCCTACCTGGCGCGCCTCTGTCGTCGCTCGAATAATCGAGGGAACGGCAAATATTTGGTTCGGGGAACAACGATCAATCGAGGTATCGATCTAGGGCACACAGAGAGTTTTTATACTGGTTCGGGCCTCCCGAAGGATAATAACCCTACGTCCAGTGTATGTCGTGTTGAATATGGTGGTGTGTATGATCTACAATGCAATGTCCTCTCATCGGAGGGTTACATGTATATTTATAGTCCTTGTTACCGCCTCTAGGAGTCCTTGCCTTGTTCTACAAGACGTCCGATCTGTAGTAACAGATTCGGAGTCTATCTACAAGTTTCTTTTCGTGCGATACAAGTCTTCGGAAAATACCAAACTAAGTCTTCGGGAATATCTGAAAATATGGGTTACGACAACAATAAAACAGTAGCGCAGGTGTGGGATGGTAATAATCTGATGCTGTCGTTTAGACGAACTGTGAGTGAAAGGGTTTACAATAAATGGCTTGAGTTAGTTGCTATAGCAGAATCAATAGTCTTTACTGGAGAGACTGATAAGGTGATTTGGAAGTACAACTCCAATGGGCTCTATAGCTCTCAAACCTTGTACTCTATCATAAATTTCAGAGGAATTCAGCCGATTTTTGTGCCTTCTATATGGGACCTTAAGATCCCAGTTAGAATTCAAATTTTCCTATGGTTGATGTCTAAAAACAAAACGCTGACCAGAGACAATCTAGCTAAAAGAAAGAGCATTTCTGACAAAACTTGTTTGTTCTGTTCTGAACCTGAAAGTATAGATCATCTGTTTTTTAAGTGCATTGTTGCTGGCCAGTTGTGGAGTTATATTTCTGATCTTTTCAACAAGGACCTGGGAGCAGACTATGAATCTATTGCTAGATGGTGGATCAGTAATAAGAAATATTCTGTCATGAACATTGTTACTGCTGCTATTTTGTGGAACATTTGGACCTTACGCAATGCTATATGTTTTCAGGGGAAGAGATGGACTGGGATGAAGGAAGTATGGAGAAGGACCGGGGAGACGCTGAGGACATGGAGGAAGAACTGCAGGGAAGAACTGCTGGACGATCTGGACCAAGCTTTGGGAGCAATTACAAGGAAGTCGGAAGAACTGCAACGTTTACAATACCCGGTGGAGCTGTGGACGGGTGGAAGGAACGATCATGGCCAACGAGAGACCGTAGAGCTGAACGTGAGCGGGAGCGCAACAGGGCGTGATGCTCTACCTGTAACTGGGACAGCAAATCTGCTGATTCCCCGTGTGCCTGTAATGCTACTTGAGGGGCCGGTCAATGTGCGAGACATGCCAGACATGAGACTTGGTTTCGGTAATGGAAACTAGGGGATCATCCCTTTCATCGAAAAAAATATGATGTTTAGTCTTTCCATTGTCCAGCCACGGTGGGATTGAAGAAGATGACACGAGGCAACAACAGATCCATGCGTGTAAGACATGGCCGTGGGCAGAAATTCTAAAACACTCTAAAGAAGACACTTTTTTTTTTGTCTTTGGGCTTCCTGTTACGATTATGTACAGTGTATATGATTTTATAAACATTTTTAGTGGAATTTATTCATCAAATCAAGTAATCAACCATCCTGGTCAGCTCGCAAGCACGATTTTAGTGAAACTTTTATCAGGCTCGAATTGAGAGATTGCTTCCTATTGCGCCTGTAATAAATTGTGTACACATAATATTTTCAATTTAATATAATGAGACATGGCGATTTCTTAGACCGTTCCATATTTTGTAACAATTGAATACAGTACAATAATGGACATATCAATCACAGATACAATAGTAATATCAGCACAATCAATAACCGATTTTAATGTTTCATACAGGGAATAGAAATAAATTATTTACTATCTAAATGGATTCTCTCATTAGGAAGGACATTGATCATGTACGGTGCATCCTATTTAATAGGTTCTTCTACTCTCCGCAAGGCTCCGTTATAAGTATGAGGACCGAGGACCAGCGGTGATGCAGAGAACCCGTAACCACTATGAGATCACTCATGGCACATCCCATAGCCGTACTAATATTCGCCATTGCCGTCACTCCAGCTCTAGCCATTGCCAATTCACCTGTCATCAACGCGATGTGCGCCGCACTCACACCGCAACTCTACGAGTATTGCATGGGTGTGCTCTCCGTTGATCCGACAGCAGCTAACGCCACCGATATGCGTGGCTTGGCGACAGCCGCGGTCAACATCACAGCACACAAGGCTGCGGCCACATTGAAAGTCATGACCTATCTCATCGACGAGCTCAACAGCTGCCGCGATATCTACGGCATGATGGAAGAAGGATTGGCCAACGTGCTCACAGACATCCGTACCGGGCGATTCGACTCAGCAGTCTTCGAGATGGGCATGAATGTCACCGGGAGTCCCAACTACGGCTGTGACATCATGCTATTCGAAGAAACGCTCACAAGGATCCGATTTCGGAGGAGAATGGAGAAAACGATCAATGGGCCCACCTAGCTAATGCCATCTTACAGACTATTGAGAGAAGTGCGTAAAAGAGAGGGAATTAGGGTGCACTCATGGATCATGTTTCGTTGGCATGGCATTTCTAATGTATCGAGAGAGAGAGACATACAGAGTGAGATTTGCTGAAATATTTTTTTAATTCTCGACCGCTATACATTTCATATGTTTGCCTTTCTCTCGACTAGATGCTGCTTTCAGAGTTAGAGCAGGCGATGCCTTGCTTTAGTTCAGTAGAGTTAGTTCTATAAAATTTTCACTCAGGGAAAAAACGTTTGGCACCAATCACAAGTTCACAACCCCTTAGCACGGCTGAAAAACTAATGTTGCTGGAACCCTTAAGCACCCGGCGAGATAAATTTTCTTGAGAATGTGAGCTGATTAAGAAAAGCATATGAAGGGCTTACGCGGCCAGGGACAGAGCCGAGTCACTGGGCCTTTTCTCCTGAGCCCATTATTACTCTCCACTGACCTGTATGGATTTCCCAGCCCACGGGCACAGCTCCAGTCGTCTTGACTCTTTCCGCTTTCTCCAATCGGCGGCGTGCCCCCGCTGCGGCGAGCCGCCGCGCTAGTCCCTGACTTCACCTCCTGGGCGGAGATGCCGCAGGCACACGACGGCGCCGATCACCCGCCGTGTTCATCAGTACCGGGGTGCCGGATGAGGTGGACCGACCCTGCTGGTGGATCCTTGATGCCGTCTCGTGTCCGCGGGCGAATTTACGGTCGCGGCGTGCGTCTCTGCGCCCGGCTGCCGTCCCGTCAGCTATCCGGTAGCTGTACTTCTTGGTACGCAAACGGTCTTTGTATCCCCTGTTTGTTAACATAGTTTCAAAACCGAAAAGAGTATATAGATATAGTCCACATGTAGAGATCACGGAAGTACGAGCTAGACAAACAATCTGCCAGCCATCGCTGCTCCAATGGTCACCCCTTTTGCCATTAGCTCGACGTGTGTCTTATCACTAACCCGACCCGTGACTTTTGCGTGGGTTTTCTCTCCGGCGACCCGGCAGCCCGTCACGGACGTTCGTGGGGTGGCGACAGCTGTGGTGAGCACAATAGCGAACAAGGCCGCGTCCACGCTGCGCGTAATCACCGACCTCGTCGACGAGCTCAGCACTTGCGGCGGGTACTATACCACCAATCGTTGGCGGGTGTCCTTGTCGACTTCCATACCGGGAGACGGAGACTCGACAATGCGAAAGCGCATAAGGCTATCTGAGTCAGCCCAAAAACTTCGATACACTGCTGTTAGAGGCTAGTCTCTAGAGATCTGTTTCAGCTAGTCTCTAAGACTTCTGGGTTCGGCTCGTCTCTTTAACCAAGGAGGCCAATACCATCTTATTATCATCCCTAGCTTCGCAGGCACACACCATTTCCTGGTAGATTCTCAGGCAAGCACTCTTCATAAGCTTATCTTCGTATTTATGGCAATCAGAGACAAACTTAGGTAGCTCATCTGCTGAAAACATCTGAAAGAAACATGCTCTCAGTCCATTACTTGAACAAGTTTCCATCAAATGCAGCTTGGTGATAAAATACATGATTAATGGTTTACCTCTTGAGGATTGCCTACTGCAATTTCTCTGATTTCTTCTTCAGGGTAACATATCATCTTCAGAGCTGTAGCAAGTTTCAGTAAGCCCCAACCCTGGGAGTTAATGCCAGACACTTCCTGAAGGTGTTGCCCGCCAAGTTGCAACTTGCAAGGCTCTGGAATGCTTCTTCTCAATACAATCACAATCAAACAAGGCACATGCCGCCACAATAATACGGTCATTAACCTGGATACAAAGGACATTACTGCATCACTAAAAGGGTGTTGCAGAGGCAAATACTTTGAATATATTGCATCAAAAACTTTGATGAGTGAAGATCTAAGCATTGTAATAAGTGCATAAATTAACTTTTGAAAGTGTAAAACTAATGACAAGGAAATCATCATCTCATGTTAGAAGTTCATATCAGGCATTCTGAAGGCAACTAGGCAGCCCGGTTCACTTACCATCTCTGGTTTGACTTCAAAACCATAATGATCCAGGGCATTCAACAGGCCTCGACTGATTGGAAAATGGTCCTCCTTGGTCAACTGTGATTTTTCTTGAGGCACTAAAACATGCATAAGATTCTTCAGGCCCCACATCACCTCCATCACAGTATCACAAAACAGGCAGGGAATATCCTGAAAAAGGTAGCAACAAAGGTACCCGGTGAGACTGAACAAACATAAATAAGCAAACAAAGAGCTTTGCACTGACCAAGCTTGTCTCAATAATTGCTTTACATTCAGGCTTTCCAACAGCTAAAATCTGCCCAGGGCGGTGCCACCTCAAGATCATGTTTTTAAGCTTTCTGCTGACACCAGTATCGAAACTTATGGTACTGGACTTATCCTTAAAAGTTCCATATTCTTTCAGCCAAACAACCTTATAAAAGAAGAAACACGGATGAGCATAAAAAGAGTAATAAAATGTCATGCATGGAGGCAATCCCAACATTCCTTAACTATTGTACCTTTCAGACTAATTCAGATTAATTGAATATATGACAACGATATACACTTCTAAAATAGTCAACAGTGGTCATTTTGGTGGTTGCATTTAAGTGTTCAATCATATCCCTAGCGGTTCATGGTTCGAAATTGGTGCTTTGCAACACTTCATAGGTTTCAGCCATATTCCTCGATCAGCAATCTCCGTACCATCAACGAATGCCATGTCACACAAATCAAATAATTGCAAGTAGTATGATATTCATGAGGAATCAGACTGGTAAATTCCCAAATCAGACATGTTCGTCAGCGTTGACGGTAAAATGTGTGTTCTACCGCTCGCACACGTGGCCTGAGAGATTTGCTTCACTCTGTTCAGGACCAAACTTGGAACGCGGTGAATTCCGGAGCGTGCCAGTCGATTTTCCCTGCAAATCGACAAAGACAAGAAAAGCGTGTAAAATTCCTGGGCTATCGGCCCCGTACAGGCCGATGCGTAACCGCAGCCGATGTTAGTGAATAAATAAAATATTGTATTAAATGCTCGGCTGACGGCTAGAAACGAATCGGCATGTCGCAACAGTAAATGCTCGCACGATAATTAAAGCAAACGACACATGCAACAAAATAAGCAATCGGCAAAGCATGCAATCGGCAAATAGCTATCGGCAAACAAGAAGGCTCAAACCTATACTTGAACTGGAGCAATAAGATATTTAAAAGCACACAAGCATAGATCTGAACGTGGTAAGCAATCGGCTAAACACCCCGAAAGAACGATTAAACCAGCAACCACTGATTATACCCGTAATCTAACAATCGCTTCACCGAAGACACGTTAACTAAGTGAAGTAGAACAGGACACGTCAAACTGCTCTACACGATCGATAGGTACAAGTATAATCGGCAACTACCAGTCCCAGATACTCAGTAAATTAAATCTAATTCTTAGCAACTGTTTCGCCGAGGACACGTCAACTAAGCGAAGCAGACAGGACAAGTCTAACTGCCTACCCAGTCACCAAGAACAGATCTAATCGACCAAATACCTTAACCGTGACTCGAGTAACTAGATCAAACAGGAATCGACATCAGCAATCGGCAAACAAGGTCGCGGCGAGGACAAGTCAACTAACCGTAACAAAGAATTGGACCAGGTCTTAAACAATTCCATGTAGTCGATGCATAATGTAAACCTAGAAAGATCGACATTACCGGATAACTAGCAGCCACATCAATCTTAATCATGGACAAGTCGACATAATCAGATCAATGCGCTTACCTGACGGAATCCAAGCCGAAACCGGAGCCCCGATGGACGCCGATGTCGACGGAGATTACGTCGAGAAATAGTGGCGATGCGCCGAAAGGTTGATTGTATTCATTTGTTCTTTTTTTACAATGTGACGGCACCCTTTATATTTATAGGGCTGCACGGACTTGATGTACAAGCAAAAGACTCCAAGCTAAACTGACTACGTACAAAGATATTATACTAATCTAAACAAGTCGGTTTGTCACTTTCTAAACAGAATAAATCATTCTTTATTCGGCAAGCTGTACGTTGAGTAGCTTCCGTATGCCCACGTCAATCTCTTCGTGTATGCCCTGGAGTCTTGATCACCAATGGAAATATTATAATATTCCGGCTACGGTAATCTCCCTTGATGATTCCTTTCTTTAATCTTCCACGCCATATCTTCTTTGACTCCTCTTGTATCTTCCTTCCTGCACCCTTGTACTCCACGCATACTCAACATACCAAATAATATAATATTCCGGCCACTTTGCTAATCATTCCATATAATGAAAATCTCCTAGAATTTGGCATCCTCCTTTCTTGCACATGGAATCTTAATCCATCCAAACTCCTCCAGAGGCACGTCATCATGAGAACATCTCACCATCTTGGAATTTACTGGAAAAACGGTCAAATTCCGGTGTCAACACATGCCCCCCAAGCCGGGGTATGAAAATCTTTTCATGCGCCGGATTGCTTTCCTGCTCTTGTCATCATCTTCAGATTTCTCAAAATAATACGAAGAATCAAGCCACTTTACTTCCCTGCTCAAATATCTTGGGTTTTTGAAAGATTTTTAATTCAAAACATAACTTTGCTCCTCAAATGATTCTCTCAAATCGCTCAATGTGTATAATTCCTCTCCAAGGCATTTGGTTTGCCTGTTTCTCCCTATTTCTAATAAGGCCTTTTTGTAGAGTTTAAGGTAAGGGATAAACTGACACATACATGCAACACATATTTTGCCAAGTTAAAAGACCGGACCCACGGAGAAAACATGTCATACAATCTGATCAAGATGTGCATGTGTATGGATAATATGGTGGAATAATGGTGGAATGATGGTGAAGAGGAATTGTACTCCTTCAAAAAACTCTCCCCTTGAAATACCCGTGTACAACCATTCCTTCTTTTCTTTTTTTTTTTTTTTTTTTTCTGCTCTACTTCATGGTAGGCACATTTTTTTTATTTTTTTTATTTGCAATAGCCGTACACGGTTGCACAAATAATAGAGAGGGAGTTTCAATAACAGGGAGTATTTTCTAGTGGATGGATGGAATGGAAAATATTTATGGTGCTAACTCCCAGTGTAGGAGTTTTGCAAATATGGTAGAAGTGTATGTGCGCGTGAATCTTGATCAAGAAAGCATGAAAAGAATCTCACAAAGGTCACAACAATTTTAACAAGGCTCACTGTGAAAACATGCAGCATATGTGTAAAGCTTTGCAATTTAAATTGATATATGGCTCTGGTAGGAATTTATTATATCATTGAGGAGCTAAGCTATTTATTTTATTTTTGCAAGATAAAATTCCCAAGTATTTAGCAGTAAAAAGTAAGGTTTCTTTGATTATACCATATTTTGGAGCTCATCATGATGTAGTCATCCGTAACCGCATTGATGCCCACAAGCTGAGGATAAGCATGGTCTATGCTGTGGCAGCTTGGCATGAGTAGACGTAGTTGCCGAGTCGCAATCGGCAATCATGGTTGTCGAAGTGGTCTTGTATCTTGATGCAAATAGCTTGTCTCAAACTTGATGTGAATAATCTTGACGTCGTCTTCGTGCGGCACCATCTAGCTTGTTATCATCCACCTCATTGGCCCAGGCATTTGTGTGGAACCGTTGTTACCGCCGCCACTTATTGGCACCATCTTGTTGCTCTGCATGGTTGTCATCTTGGTCTCTGCGTAGGCCCTGGGATATCTGTGTCTTGGCCGATGATACACAGTCTGATGCCCATTGCCGATCAGAATTTTTTTATTCGACCGGTCGCATAAGGGTGAAGATTTACTTAACCAGTCTATAACAAACCCATCGGTTGGATGCCTTTTACCACCATAGCCCATCAGCTTGATAGTAGACCACGTACCACATAAAGTCTTCTAGAGAATAAATAATATTATCCAATTACCGCATCATCAAGAGCTAGTTCTCATCGGCTCCTTCTCAAGCTGTACTTTCGTTGCCGTCGATTTGTTAACAAGCATACTAATCTTCAGTGCCTCATCCTGTCAAGCCGATGCTTAATCTCCCCATGCCACGTTTGCAAGCCGATGCCGATGCACACATATCTTCCAACAGCCGATGCGCTTCAATCTCCAGGTTGACAACTTGTCCTTTTCTGGTGTCTTTTGCAGCCGATGGAGTAGTGAACAAACAGATAATATTGCTATCTTCACGTAATACGACCACACACGTTGGCTTGGTCTCAATATTAAAGGGACTATCGGCTAGCAACATATAATAATCCTTTGTGTGGTAATTGCCTGCCGATTCACTTCATTTCCCACGCACGTGGCCTGGGAGATGCTTGCCGATGGCTAAAGTGTGTTAGGCAGTAAAACAACACTTGCCGATGGAGAGAACATATAATAATCCTTGGATGCTTAATTTCCATCAGTCCGTCACTTCAAAAACTGAGTGTCGATGCCCTCCAAAGTCAATGACCAGAAAGGTTGAATTATCCAGAGAGGCAATACACACAAACTGCCGTTTCTCCCATGTCATCAGCCGATGCAGTGAATAAAAACAGAACACATGCTAGCCGATGCACAAACAGCCACTCTCCAGCAGCCGATAGATTAGTAATAATAATATAATCCAAATACCAGCCGATATGTAGACCAGCAGCCGATACAATGCTCCAGCAGCCGATAGACATTAGCCGATGGTCTTCTGGTCCTTCAACTGATGCTCAAAAACAGCCAATGCACTGATCGACATAAAAATCCAAGAGCCTGGTGCACTAAATCTTTTCACTAGCCGATTGATTAATAATATAATAATCTAATCAGCCAGCCGATGCGCTTCAGCCAATGAATATTGCCGATTCATTTCAGCCGATGAAGATTGCAGATAATGAAATGTATAAGGCTAAATGATTGCTTGCCGATTCATTAGCCAATGACTATTGCCGATGAATATCGCCGATGAATACTGCCGATGTTAGTCTCAGCCGATGTTCCTTTGCCACAAATATATTGCACGGCAGCCTTCCTCCCTTGTGTAGATGAGCCAAAAAATATCTCCTTCCACGCTGACCCTTGATTTTCCTTGTAAACTATTCTGCCACATCGTATATCAGCCAATACGAAATAAATCCAAAATTTGCCCCCCAGCCAAAAGATCGACAATTAAGACATCCTTAGGCCTGAATAACTCCATCAAAAGATCGCCTTCTTCTAAATTATCCAGCCGATACACCAGTACTCAAGAATCCGATACATGAACAATATAATAATCCAATCAGCCCGTAGATGCACTATCAGCCGATGTATTAATATATTCCAAAAATCTGAGCCGGCAATTAATAAAGGAAGATCTGATCTGACTTCTAATCAGGCGATAAAATAATCCAACAGCTAGTAGCCGATGATAGAATAATCAGATCAACACAATACCAGCTGATGGTGGAATAAACAAGATCAACACATACCAGCCGATTTCTCTTCATGTTTGATATACGGCAGCCATAGCAGTTGACTCGATTGGCATGAGGGCGTAACAAGCAAACTGGGTGGGATTCAGTGCTTTACGGTGACAAGCCGATGTATTCAATATTTCAATCTTCTCATGCTTCACCTGCTCATCAATCTCCGGAGCCGATTGTAGATGAAGAACCTGGCCCTGATGCAACAGCCTGGCAATAAAATACTCCAATAGCCAAAACACATGTCAGCCGATACCACTTTTTCATGAGCCGATATACTCCAGCAGACATGCAATATAATAATGGAATCATCCAGCTGATGGTCACATTTTCCATTGCCGATTCCTTCTATTGCCGATTCAATATGGCAAATAAAATAATCTGAGTGGTGCCGATTGTAACTGCCGATTTGCTTCATTGCCGATGGACTGACTTCTTCTGAAGCTAACTTTTACCGATCAAGATCGCTGATGCACCGACTTCCATAGCTTCCATCAGTCTTGCGACAAGATCTTTAGTTGAATTCTGCCCTTGTCCCCCAGTTGATTGCACTGGCTGTACAGGATGTGCTGAATGTGCTGGATGTGCTGAATGTGCTGGTCGTGCCGATACACGTGGGTGATATTTATGCAAAACTCCACTGTAATCAGCAACAACATGATGGCCTTGCGGAACTTCTTGAGGAAACACAGTGGATTCATTAGGAGCAATACGATATCTGACTTGAGGGATTGGCTCAGGCCTTGCATCATAACCATCAAGCAAATTGGACATCGGCGTTGACATCTGATTGATATATGGCGCCGAAACCCTAGTTACCAAAGCAGTTGTTCCAATCGACGTTCCTTCTCCTGAATTTACTATTGCTGGAGCTGAAGAAACTGGCGGCCATAAACTAGTTGGCATGTCATACTGTGGAGATGCTCGATTAGGAGTTGATGGCTCTTGAACAAGTAGGTTGCCCCCCAATCATTTGGGCTGGCTGCTGTGTTTGCACTTGAGCAGGTTGCTGTGATTGTGATTGTATCTAAACAGGCTGCTCCCTGTTGTAGTGCTCACTGTAATCTGCCACCCTATGATAGCCTTGCGGTATCTCCTGGTTGAACAGTGCAGGATTGACATTGGGAGCCAGATGATATCTTGTCTGAGGGGTTTGACTTGCCCTTGGTTCATTAGATGTACCACCAACTTCCTTCTGTGTGGACATCGGCACATCAATAAGATTTGGCGCCGATACCCGAGCTGCTCCTGTAGCTAAAGCTTGAGCACTTGGAGACCATAACTCTGGTGGCATGCCATATGGCTGTCTTTGTTGACCAGCCGCACTTGTCTCTTCTTGAGTTGCAGGTTGACCACCAGGATGTGCAGGACGTGCTGGTGTAGTAGTTGGCAGAGTAAATGATGGTCCCATAAATCCAGACTCAAACTGCAAGGTCCCATCAGCAAATGCCTTGAGCATGTTGTACAAAGTGTTAACAAGCACCCCTGACTGGTTAATGAAAGCATTGTGAACCGCAGTATTCACAACTTCATCCAACAGAGCTCGATCCGGCATCTTCGCAGCTTTTATTGCAGCCAACTCTTCTGCTCTCATCACCACTGGAGAAGCTAACACTGGTGTGATCTTGCCACGTGTCATCTTGATGGTTTCAAAGTATTTCACTTGACAATCGTACAGATAACTCTGATATGCCTTTTTCTGGTCCAAAGACATCTTCTCCCAAGCGTTCAACTCATTGTTGCCAGTTATCTCAGAAGAGTCCTTGTCATCTCGAATCACTGGTGCAGGAATCATGATCTTCTGGCCCTTCGAATCAACGAGCAAAGTACCATCATCAGCAACAGCTTGAACGAACGTCATCTGCTTCTCAGAACTTGATCTGTCCCACCAGGCGTGCCAAAAAGTGTGTTGACGGTAAAATGTGTGTTCTACCGCTCGCACACGTGGCCTGAGAGATTTGCTTCACTCTGTTCAGGACCAAACTTGGAACGCGGTGAATTCCAGAGCGTGCCAGTCGATTTTCCCTGCAAATCGACAAAGACAAGAAAAAGCGTGTAAAATTCCTGGGCTATCGGCCCCGTACAGGCCGATGCGTAACCGCAGCCGATGTTAGTAAATAAATAAAATATTGTATTAATTGCTCGGCTGACGGCTAGAAACGAATCGGCATATCGCAACAGTAAATGCTCGCACGATAACTAAAGCAAACGACACATGCAACAAAATAAGCAATCGGCAAAGCATGCAATCGGCAAATAGCTATCGGCAAACAAGAAGGCTCAAACCTATACTTGAACAGGGGCAATAAGATATTTAAAAGCACGCAAGCATAGATCTGAACGTGGTAATCAATCGGCTAAACACCCCGAAAGAACGATTAAACCAGCAACCACTGATTATACCCGTAATCTAACAATCGCTTCACCGAGGACACGTCAACTAAGTGAAGTAGAACAGGACACGTCAAACTGCTCTACACGATCGATAGGTACAAGTATAATCGGCAACTACCAGTCCCAGATACTCAGTAAATTAAATCTAATTCTTAGCAACTGTTTCGCCGAGGACACGTCAACTAAGCGAAGCAGACAGGACAAGTCTAACTGCCTACCCAGTCACCAAGAACAGATCTAATCGACCAAATACCTTAACCGTGACTCGAGTAACTAGATCAAACAGGAATCGACATCAGCAATCGACAAACAAGGTCGCGGCGAGGACAAGTCAACTAACCGTAACAAAGAATTGGACCAGGTCTTAAACAATTCCATGTAGTCGATGCATAATGTAAACCCTAGAAAGATCGACATTACCGGATAACTAGCAGCCACATCAATCTTAATCATGGACAAGTCGACATAATTAGATCAATGCGCTTACCTGACGGAATCCAAGCCGAAACCGGAGTCCCGATGGACGCCGATGTCGACGGAGATTACGTCGAGAAATAGTGGCGATGCGCCGAAAGGTTGATTGTATTCATTTGTTCTTTTTTTACAATGTGACGGCACCCTTTATATTTATAGGGCTGCACGGACTTGATGTACAAGCAAAAGACTCCAAGCTAAACCGACTACGTACAAAGATATTATACTAATCTAAACAAGTCGGTTTGTCACTTCCTAAACAGAATAAATCATTCTTTATTCGGCAAGCTGTACGCTGAGTAGCTTCCGTATGCCCACGTCAATCTCTTCGTGTATGCCCTGGAGTCTTGATCACCAATGGAAATATTATAATATTCCGGCTACGGTAATCTCCCTTGATGATTCCTTTCTTTAATCTTCCACGCCATATCTTCTTTGACTCCTCTTGTATCTTCCTTCCTGCACCCTTGTACTCCACGCATACTCAACATACCAAATAATATAATATTCCGGCCACTTTGCTAATCATTCCATATAATGAAAATCTCCTAGAATTTGGCATCCTCCTTTCTTGCACATGGAATCTTAATCCATCCAAACTCCTCCAGAGGCACGTCATCATGAGAACATCTCACCATCTTGGAATTTACTGGAAAAACGGTCAAATTCCGGTGTCAACAGTCAGACGAATGAAGTAATCAAACAAGTAGGAAGACATTAATCCAACACACAAGCGGTTAGCAAATAAAGTTAAGTGCATGGGTAGGGTGGTGGACTGGTGGTGATGGCAGAAATACCATCAACACCAATTTCAAGGTAAGCGTTTGTAAATCCCACCCTTCCTCAATGCAAAATCAATAATAAAACACCACGGTCATGAATGAGGCAAGATTGCTACTGTGGTTAATTGCGAGGAAAGAAAATTACGAACATGTTCTGCCCGATAATCCCTCACGAAGTTTGCCCATATATTCTGGAGGAGACAAAAGAAGATAAAAAAAATTTTTAGTTTGTGTAACAAGAGCAAGCAAGCACATCAGTAATCAAGTACAAGGAACAAAAAAGAAAGTACCTCCATGGCATCGGGTTTGAAGAGGAGGACCCCATCAAACCAAAAAATTGCAAAGCCAGAGGGCGTCTCAAACAGCACCAAGATCAACCCAAGATTCCCCAAACGGTCGGCTGCGAATATACAGAATTGTGTAAGCACACAAGTAACAAGAAAAACGTAAGTATAAACACATCGCGCATCCAGCTACCAAGTGTGAATCAGTCCAGGGTCCGAGGCTGAACGCCACCATCTCCGGCCAACCGCAGAAGCACACCCACAACACCCCCCTCGCCTGCCCAAACGAGGTTGGGGCGAGCGCCTTATCACCATAGAGTTGCCTAGCTACGCCTTAAAAGACGTACTACTCCGTCATGCCGACCGACCGTCCATTAAGGTCAAGCACCACCTCAACGCAATCCCGAACCCTAACTCTGCGGGTGCGGAATTGAAATCGCCTCGCCAAATCTCTATATTCTCCACGAGGCATACATGTGGTAGCGAAAGTTAAAACTCCCTACTCATTTTTTTTTCATGCCGGCGTAAGTGAGAACTAGAGAAGAGCCGTCGGGTGGCTCACCATTATGATCGAGTGATCCCGCCGGAGTAGCATCACTCTTGTTTCGTAGCCCGAGTGGCGAAGGACCACGCACGCGTTTTCGCCTCGCCGCCGGGAAAGGACCAAGCCCCCGTCGTCGGGTCGTCGGCGCCATCGGGGTCGAGATCGAGATTGCGTGGGGTTTTTTACGGAGTCGTGAGATTTCGTGAAGGCTTTACTTTTTTTTTTTTTGAGCGATCGTGAAGGTTTTACGGACGGGGGCGTTTATACGTGGGACCGACCTCCTATAGAGGGGGCCGCCAATAACAGCTAGCCCACGGCCCACACAAAATCGGCCGGCGTTCTTCTTCTTTCTCATGGATCAGGTTTATTTTGCAAGGCACTGCTAATGCACCTTTAGAGAGAGATTTCACTTACTATATTTTTAGAAAAAAATCTCGACAGATACGTTTCGTATGCTTGGCTTTCTCTCGGCTATATGCTACTTTCAGAGTCGGCGATGCCTTGACGATATGTATGCAACATGCTGCGGGTTTGGTTAGCTGGGGGGTGTGCAGTACAACAGTTCTGAAAGATGTTCACCCTTGACGTTATCTCTCTCTTTATTCAAAAAAGAAAAACTTTTGGCACCCATTAGCATGGCTGAAAATCAAATGTTGCTAGAACCCTTTAGCACTCGGCAAGATATAAATTTTCTTGAGAATGTTACGTAGCCGAGTCCTTGGGCCTTTTCTCAGGAGCCCATTTACTTCACCACTGACCTGTAGTATGTCGCGGGATGGATTTCCCAGCCCACGGGCACAGCTCCAGTGGTCTTTTCCGCTGCGGCGAGCCGCCGTGCTCGTGCCTGACTCTTTACAGTCAGGGCGGAGATGCCGCAGGCACTCCATGGCGCCGATCACCTCGATGTGTTTGTTCATCAGTACCGGGGTGCCGGATGAGGCGGACCGACCCTGCTGGTGGATCCTTTGGTTGATGCCGTCTCGTGTCGTGGGCGAATTTACGGTCGCATCGTGCGTCTCTTCGCCCGGCCGCCGTCAGCTATCCAGTAGCTGCACTTCTTGGTACGCAAATGGTCTTTGTATATATCCCCTGTTTGTTACATAGTTTCAATTTGCATGTGTTGGTATCAAAATAGTGCAAGGCTAGGTTAAAACGTGAAATGCAGTTTACATTTTGGCTGCTGATTATGACTATATAAGTTGAGTTTTATTCTATTTCGATGCCGCTCGGTTGGAATAGTCATGACTTTAAGCACAGGGGAAAAAAAGAAGAAGAAGAAGAAGAGGCTACTATCCATGTTACAATTTGCCACCTTATCCACGTTGTCTTCTGCAATTCCGGCTCACTCTAATTGGAACCTTCGTTGCAACCGGTGGTATTATTTGTTTGACCACACATTGTTTGTGCAAATCACCCTCTTAAAGTCTTGATCTAGATATATTATTGAAAAAAAAGGCATACCTACGTGTTGTGTTTTTAGTTCTATTCGTTGGTTGGTAGTCTGCCCCCATACATACATGCGCTCCATCGACAAATTATTTGGTTGTCCATCCATGGTCCTCTTCCATCTGGCCATCATTCTCCTTTGCCAAACTTTTGGATTGAGAAAGATTTACTGGTGATAGCCCGGCAAATGGAAATATCGATCGGGGAAACTGGGCAAGTGCCAAGTGGTGATGTAGATATCATTTGTTTTTCTCGGCGTCATTTATCTCCATGGATTCCATGTTATTGTTAATGCTTGTTTCTTTCATTTGTGTCACGGGTGACGAAAAGGCAGGAGGACTGCCTATTCATTCATTAGACGAGGTTACAGAGGTGATCAAAACAAAAAGATAAAACAGACTATGAAATCATCTGTCTTAAGGCAGTGACTAGATCGCTGCTGCTTGCATTACATGACCGAGTCAGAAAATTATCTCAGTTTCTTATCTGAAACAATGATGTGGATGTATGAGTAGAAACTCACTACAAGTTAATTTTAGGTTCTTGACGGGAGTGACATAAGGCAACACTAGTGGAGACAGGAAAATTTTGAGTAGAATATGCCAATGAGCTGGACTGACAGCGGGCAACGCTATCTTCCAAGCATTGTATATGCAAGTGTTTTCATCAGTTTTAGATGTTATGTCAAAAGTTAGCTAGCCTGTGCATGTAGTGTCGAGTGTGGACATGCTTAGCATAGATGTCAAAAACACTAACCTGCATTAACTTATAATATCTTAATATAATTTAGAACGTCTACAGACATGAATTGTAAGAGGAAGTCATGCTAGCTATTTTGTCGTTGGGGATCGATAACTTGCCCAAACTTGGTCCTTTCTTCAATGTATAGTAATTGACCGATGGAGAATGTGAGGTGTGACTTATTACACACTTGTTCGAGGGGGAAAAAAAAAGGAGACTTATCACGCACTTATCTGTCTTTGCGTTTCTGATGTGTGTTATCATCTTAGCGGATGGATTAAAAGGTTTGCCCTCGGAATATCCAACTTTATATCTCGAATGGAGGTAATAGAAGGCTGTTTGGAAAATGGTCACAGCTGAACTTCGTATCTTTAAAGAAGATCAGCCTCAGTTGCTGCCTTTCGGTACCGAGGATCATCCATTTCTATCCACTTTGCTTGTAGCATCTTTCTACTCACCTGACTTAAGCATGTAACAAACCCACCATGGCCGCGTCCGAAGCAATTCCCTCCCGTCTTTTTACCTGTCAAAGTTTTCTCCCCTAGGTGCTTCCTTTTCGTTTAGCTTCTCTCTTGGTGGAGTCGTGCTCATCAAAGGAATGAACCTAGCATATATTTGGCGCCGTTTTTCACTATTATTATAAGGATCCAAGAGTGTTCGCACCGAGGTGTGCTAATGGAGAAGATACCAATTCCGGTTTTTTTGGTTGTGTGACCCCCCTTGACACTGAGACCAAATGGGCTTTGCTTGCGGCTTTCCTCGTCTGCCTTGTAGTTCTGGCTTTATACCACTTCTGCTGTCTTTTCGTTATTCTCTCTCTGTTTATGTTTCTTGTTTGTCATATAGCAATGCCGATGGATCAGATGGTGCCTTGAAGCAGTATATGGATCAGATGGTGTCTTGAACCTGTTAAAGTCATTAAACTACCTGCCATTAAAATGTGTTACGTTCAACCTCTTGTATATATCTTGGCTATGTGCGAAGCAACTAATGTGATATTTCTTTCCTCGTCGCAATATGCTGATTGGATTAGGTCGCATCTTGTGCGGAGAGCCTATTCAGTATGCATGCTTAGTTTGTTACTCCGGGAAGCAACCTACAAAATAATCGTCTAGCCGGCATCTTTTGGGCCTTTCCTGTAGCCGTGACCCAGCATTGGTGGACAACACTGATGGATAACACCCACTTGCTCATGCACAAAACGTTTTTTCACATTATTATTTGTGATAAATTACTTATTTTAATTTCCCTGTGAAGGAAAAATAGTGCTGCTTTAAAAATAGTGCTGCTTTAGTAAGGAGCTTATTATTATTTTGAAAGAAAAAAGCAAGGATACCTGCAAAGTATGAGCAGTGCACATGTATGTCTAAATAATTGTCAGTCAATTCCCCATTGGCTGGCAGTTAGATGCCGTTAGCATTTCAAATCTAGTTTGGCTGTCACCTTATTGAGAATCAGGTAAACAGTAAATTTTACAGGAGAAAAGGGGGGGGGGGGGGGATCCGAAAACACAGCAAACAATAAACAGCATTGTTCAGTTCATGTGATTGCCATCAAGTGGGTTGGAGAAGACTGAAGAGGATGGCCTGCCTGCATGTGGTACGCTAAGTCCAAATTAATTCCTGTCTACAATGGCGACCTTTTCTATCTTTTCTTTCTCCTTTCTTCTCCAGTAGCCTAGTGTCCCTATTCATGTTTGAATCGGAATCAGTCGGCGAGTGAGTGCTTGGCTGGCCTCGATCCTGGCTCCCATTAGAATGGCATCAAAAGACAGTGCAACGGTGCTGTGGATAGATGGGCAAGCACAGGGCAGACCCTTTGGAAGGGCATGCCAGGGGGCACACGTTAGTTGACAATAATATCGGGCCATCACAATTTAGGTATCTGACTCGGCTCTCTTCGCCAGAATTGAGTAATGGTGAAGCCACTGCACGCTGCACGCTGCAGTGGGCAGTAGATACAAATCTGAGGTCAGGCCCAGAGGCCATGCATGCATCGCATGACGGGAAGGAGCCTTGCGATATGGAGTTGCATACATAGGGAAGGACCAATGCACATGCCCGTTTCTAATCAGCTACTCCTACTACCGATCTTGAATCTTGCTTCACTTTCTTACCTGGTGTTGAGTAAACTGATAAGCAGGACTTGCTAGTTCTACTGATCGGAGTATTTGAGTTTAACTGCGGCAACATGGCCTTGGATCTCGCAGGAGGATAGCTTCATCGCTTCAGCTTTGTTTCAGTGCGCAGTCTTATGATGTTTCGCACAGGTGCAGACATACACTCATTTCTTAAAGAGCGCACACATCCAAGAGGAGTCAGGGGCACTGTGACCTGTAGCGAGAAAGGGAAGATGAAGCAAGGTTGGAGAGACAGGTGCAGCTGTTGCGGCCAGAGAGGTGGTGACCTTGGGCTTGATCACATGAGAAAGATCAGAAGAGTGTAATTATATAAAGGCAGTGCATGTGATGGTGCTTGGTGAGCCTGGTGCCTCCTCCAGGAAACACTCATCAGTCTCCCATAGCATCAGTTTCTATAATTAAAGCCCGAATGACCTTGCTGTGCGTGTTTATCCCACCAAGAAGCAGGATATGAAAGAAAGAAAATAAAGAAAGAATGGATGGCAGGAAAAGGATGGAAAAGAATGGCGACAAGGATGCTAATGGGAGCAACAGGAGAGTAGGTGGCGGCTAAAGAGCGGGAGGAGCATGGAGAAGTGTGAGCTTGGGGCCAAAGGAAAGCTAGGGGCGCTCTGACAGCACCCATATGCTTTGGTTTGAGCACTGCATTAAGTGGAGAAAGACAGCAGTGGTGATGGCCATGATTCATCAGAACCTGTGAAAGCGGATTAGCCTAAACGTGAGCTTGTTTGCGCACCATGCGTGCCTTGTGTCAGTCCCCTATCTAATTTGTTTGGAATCTGTTCTGAAAATTGAAAGTTTCTGTAGTGCTGGGCTACTGGTAAAGTGTCATGTAGGTTGTTCAGCCAGATGCGTCGCGGCACTTGCATATGTTGACAGCTGCTGGCTGCATATCATCGAAGTTTACCTGCAATTACCGATCGTTGTACACATGTGAATGTATTTGATTCTTAATTGACATTTTTCCTGTAAATTATCGTGGCAGCATCAATAATGCCTGGCTTGTTTGGTTGGGTGGAGTGGAATGGAGTGGTGTCTGAAAGCAGGACTGCATGACAGGCCCTTTGGCACGCACCAGCCTGCCAATTTGAAGGCGCATATATAATTCAGTTGCTGTTGCACCATCTGTTCATCCGCATCGCACCTCCTCTTTCCTGCAAGGAGGTTGCTCCCCCACTTTGTTCAGATCTCTTTGGTCTCTTCTTTCCTTAAAGCATGGGGAAAATAAATACACACTGGGCGTGAGGTGGTGGGGTTGGAGTGTCATGGGAATTCGGTTCTCCCACCCTGCCTTTGTTTGTCCTCTGACCAATCTTACCATAGGCTAGCATCTCTTTCTCTGATTTGGTTTGGACCGGCTTCATTTGATCTTTTTTCGTATTTAAGGATGTCACATGAGGCTTGCCAATTCTTGTAACGGTCCCCCTCGAAAAACCCTGTTAATGGCTTTTGTATCTTTTTGATGGTGATGGGGCATTCTCATGTCCTTTATAGTTTGATGTCAGTGGTGAAACGGTAATAGTAACAGTGAGGTTTTACTACTGAAATGAGCATTATTATGCCTCTGAAATGGTTCCCTGAAGATAACGATGTGAACAAATGGGGGACTGTATTTGTCATGTCTGATAGCTGCACGATTTGATTCGTATCGTCGTGTATGCGCCGTCCCGTCATGATTGCTGAACTCTGCCATTATGTAAATCGTTTAGCTAGTGTGGCATCAGACGCTGCGTTTTGTTGAGCGGTTTGCCATCAGCGTGCTATTGTTCTTTCAGCTGAAAATATTTGCTAGTGAGTGCCGTGTCTTATTGAGGCTGACAACAACCTCTGGTTGAGGCATCCAACTCATTTCTGAATTCCCAACCTGACGACCATCTTTGATTAAGTGGGAGAGCAATGGCAGCAAGCAATTGAGCCGCCTGCCACCAGACTGTCTTTGGCCCTTTGTTTTTACAAACACAACACTCTCAGCTGGTAGTATCTCAAAAAGTCCTCATCAGCTGCACGCTAAACTATCCTCTGTGTGCTCAAAGCTCCATGCAGGACAGTGGCGAACTCCATTTACAATGGCAAGGCTGGATTCTGGAATCCTAGCCACGATCGCAGGGCATGGAGCCACGAGACTACGAGAAAAACAACAGCTACGTCTCCGCTGCAGACGAACGGGTAGCACAAGGCCGCGTCTCGCGGCACATGGCTCCTGGCCAGAGAGGACTGCTATACCTATACATACACGTGCTTTGGACCGTCCGATCGTGTGATCAGAAAATGAAAACAAGCAAAGGTCGATCTACACTAGATTAACAGGTACTGTAGCGTCGGTTAATAAGTGAGGGAGATGTGATCTGTCCTGACAGAGATCGAGATCGCTCGGCGATCGTCAGGGCTGTGTGCACCCACTTGGCCACCACTACGATCATCAAGCCAACGGCAATCTGCTGACTTGTCCCGTTTGTCATGTGTGAGCGTGACAATGGAAGCACGCTAACAAAAGCACAAAGCATATGACACCAGGCGTGCATGGATTTCCAGCAATGTGATTCTTGAGCACTCGTTCAAAGTCATAATGATGGGTGCGTCTCTCTAATTTTCTGTTTCATATATGTGCTGCTCCTGCTAATTATTTTCCTTTGTTATGTACTGTTACTTTTATTTGCTTTTGTGTATACGCCTGGAAATGGATAAATACCTGATAAATTAACAAGGACAAGCCACTCTTTAAAGAAAATTTCTTGATTTCTTTTGAATAGTGCACGAAAATGACACCATTGTTGTTCTCGCCCACAAACCCGGCCGTATTTAGGCCTCACGGACCAGAAATCAGCAGGCATATATCATGCATGATTGCTTTGTATTGTACGCATCCACTTCCTGGATAGAGAAGTGCCTAGAAAAATCCACTCGCTAATACCATCCATTACACAGGCCAGGCCATGCTTTGAACCCGACAAACAAATACAATTTCAAGCTAGCTACCATCATCATATACATGCGTTGTTTTCTAAGCAATTGACCCGGATAATTTTGGTCTGATTCCAAACAGTTCTATCAAGGGGAGGTCCACTGCGCCATTTATAATGGTTACCGCTCTTCACGTCAGCTCAAAGAAGAAGTGGCCATATTCTCCTCCATCGCAGCATATGCATGGAGCTAGCTGGTGTCATGTATTGGCAGCAGGTAGCATAAAGTAATAACCGTGTTCAGAGCTCCCCAATGTCAAAGCAAAGAGTAGTACATCGCCAATCGTCAAAGAAGAGGTGCTTGCAAGTCTGCTACGGTTTTAAATTTTTCTGTAGTGGTGCGTCGATTATTGCCGCCATATTATGAAAGCGGCTTCCTGGTCATGTACGCTGGTCCCGATCGATAGGACCGGTAACTAGGTGGTTGATTGCCGCCTGTTTTGGGGAGGCCATACGCATGGCGCCTGGAATGGATCGGATGGGTGCGCGTGGATCAAAAATTATTTGTGTGCTGCAAGATTGAGTAACACGACAACTAGTCTAACGCTCATGTTTTTTTTTTTTTGAGACCGTCTAACACTCATGTTTCTGGTTGCCTGTATATGCTCAGCAATGCGCGTCCACTGCATATATCTTCATCTATTTTAAGAAAAAAATAGTGTGCTCTCCAGCGTTGTGAATAGAATCAAGGCTTTTTTTGGTCGTGTACTTTTGATCATTCTAAATATGAACATCGATATATGTCTGCTAACTAGACAGGCACCAAACCAGACGTATATATATTAAGCCTCTTTTAGAAGACAAAATGAATTGATCGCCAACGTCATATATATATTTGTAAAAATTCGAGGGAGTTTTCGGAACCATCTGGAGTATGCAGATAACGAGTTAGTCAGAGTGATTGTCCGCCTGCTATGTGATGTTTTCCCCCCTGCCATCATGTCACGAATTTCCTGTGGAAAAAAGGAGCAGTTAATCATGGTGGATGGTAGCGCAGACAATATAGGTACTACTAGATGGAGAGATATGTTGAGGTCGATGGAGGATGTGTGCGTTCTTGGACCTGGACGGCAGGACGGCTGTGGTTCACGCCACCGTCGTTGCTGTCAAAGTTTAGGTCCAGCCAAACAGAGCTAAACTTGGTGGCACATGCGTCGCGTCACTCAGCAGTTGGCGCCGATGGACGGACGGCTGGTCTTGCCGGTGCGCGTCTGCCTTGAGCGGTGTTGTCGCACGCACGCACGAACGAAAACACGCGATTCGGTTCGCATTTCACCTAGCTCGACACATGTAAAGAGAGCGAGAGAGACATGACCGCATAGGAGAAAAAAGGAAAAGGATACGAAACAAGAAAGATTGGCGCGCGCCAAGCTCGTCAGAGCACTCCCAAGCAACGCAAAGGCGGCCTTTGGTTCTCCCGTTTTCCTCGCCTCATCATCCCTTTCTCATTTTTTTTCCGCCTCATTAAAAGCCGCTGAACGTGACGCGAGCGAACGCGATGGGGTCGGCGGAAAGCGAGAAGCATTGCCCGAGAAAGGAACGCGGGGATGAGCGATTTACACGCAAGAATACGTCGAGATGCATGTGGCACAAGTATATATACAGTTCCAGAAATCACACACAAGTGCTTGCTCGCATGAATGATGGATAACGCATCGTCCTAGCTAGCTAGCTAGCTTTATGCTACATATACTCCATGTTCATGATAAGGATGGCCACCGGCCGTGTGCGGTGGGGCTGCGCCAAAACCAGCGCGGAGGACGACGTGTCCGTGTTGGAGACGGTATATGTACGTTGTGCATATATGTGTGTGGCATGATAAGACCGAATCATGCCGGCATGCACTCATGAGGCCGAAAATAAACAAGACCTGCTGTACAGGCGGCGCACAGGGCCGATACTGTTGGTTTCTAGATCGCAGCCGCAGCAGTTGTTAGTAGGTCAGGCCATATGCGTGACCTCCATGCATCTCCTTCCATGTGTGCGCATGCAGCTAGCTAGCCCTGCGGGTGCTTCTGGGCATGCATGGTCCAAGCATATGGATGGAGCGAGAGCAACGGGGTTGATGAATTCATATATACTTATGTTTTCTTGCTCGGCGACAGGTAGGCGCTTGTTGGTCCAGCGTCGAATGTGTCAAGACGGACGGGGAGTTCGTTGTCACGTTTGACGTGACCACGGGCGGGGTGTTGCGATCGAGTCGGATCGGAACAGCTCGCCGCCATCATGCTTGTCCGGATGGCAGTGGCCTCCGCACATGCGTCCACAGGTTATGATCTCGGTCGACCTAACTTGCGCTGAAATGTTCGTATATATGCGCTAGCTAACTGCTGTGGCTAACCCTTTACTTTATGTTTTTACTTATATATTCTGTTCTGTCGACGAATGAAACATGTGAAACAACGGGTCGAGACAAGGTGTGTGGTGTGGCGCGACTTGGTGATGTGAACGAAGGTAAGTACCACAATTGGATCAGTACGAACGAGCGGCCGGATGGATAGATCATTCTAGTTTGTGTACCATCGCTGTCTTATAAATACTTTTCCAGCCTGCATGTACACATGAGCAGAGCTGTTAATTAAACATCTTTGTTGAGTAAGCCAAATGGAAACCCGCTCGTAGTTACTCTCGCTAGCTTAGACGATCAAGCTAAACCACCCACACCAAAAAAAAAAAAAAACTCAAAGCACGAGCGGATCCAATTCACTTCTCCCCGAGTGAACGGACGAAGGCGCTAAACATGACTACTCTTTGACAGCAACATCCACCACCGCCACGGCACCACAAGAGAAGAACAGCAGCAACCACCCCCGCTCTCGATCGAGCGAAGAGAACCGGTAAGACTCGCAAGCCAACAACGTCCACGGCGGGGCGCGAGGGCGGGACCCAAGCCGTTTGAAAGGCAGAGCAGAGGCATCACATGCCACGCCCATCCACCCGCAACACCTGTGATGCCATCAAGGTGATCGCATCCATCGAGAGAACACACAGGCACGGCATGGCATGGCATCGTCTCCGCTCCAATTCCCACCGCCTCCGGCGTCGTCGTCCCCCGCCTTTCCTTGGACCGCACTTAATGTGTGTGTGTTGGGGTTGGAGACGGACGTACGCCGGCTGCAGTCATGCACGCGCGCCTTGTGCCTCGCATCGATCATGCGCGCCTGTCCCTCCCGCCTCTCAATTATCGCCACCCACCCCAGCTCCTTCGTCGTCGTCGCCGCCGCGAAACTGCACCCGCGTTTTAACCCTGCGTGCCGGAATTGACCGGCCGTTTCCTTCGATCCCTCCTTTCCCGGTGGAGCCGGCGGCCTAATTATTCATTAACAAAACCAGGGAGAACGAAAAAAAACACGCGTAACGCACATCTCCGTGTGCACGCAATGGCTACCGCTGGCTGCAGTCGCTTGTCCTCTTCTTGGGAAAAAAGGCCGTGTATTGGATTGGTTTGGTTTGGTGCGATTGACGTTGCAGGTACACATTGGATTTGACCAACAAGGCAGGCATCCGCGCGCGTTTCCTCTCGACCGCTCGCTCGCATACGTGGTCGTACGTCGTGCGTGTTGGTGTTTATGTAGCACATATGTCATGGATTACCTCTACTCGCAAATTAAAAAGACTAGTTTTAGTCTCAACTGTCTCTTTAATTTGATTAATTTGCCAAATGGTCTCCTCCTCCAGAGATAGTAAAGCATACTATATGGAGACAGTACTAGAGGCTTGCCCGATGCCACCACCATTGATTACTCTATGTTTCCACCACCAGATGGCCGTAGAAGTAAATCTTCGAATCAATCGCAATCACGTGCAAACGCATTGTCGAGGAGGGAAGGAAAAAAAATACTACAAGTAAAGCTTGCCAAATGAGCGGGGCATAGAATTGACATGGAAGGTGTTTGCAAGGAAGGTAGATGCAGCAGCGCATCAGCTGACAGCCACCTTGGGAACAAAGATGGCAGGCATTTGATTCTTTCTAGCCAGCCAACCCTCTTTTGCATCTTTCGATCTCGCGGAGCAAGGATATTTCTTTTCTTTCTTTCTTTCCCCCTTTATATATCGCGCGCCCCTTGCTTCAATCGCCATGCTTCTAAAGATGTCCCGCCGCTAGAAAGGAGAGGGAGGCTTGTTATGCTTGTCCCAATGATGTTTACCAAATCCTAATCAACTTACAACTGGTACGCACTGGTGGTCAATAAGCCCCTGCCTGCATGCATCTAACTTTGGGTCCTACGCACGCCAATGCTTGACAGTACTTGGCAGTTAAGCGATGCATGTATGCGTTGCTGCTGCGAGATAGTAGGAAGAACCGACAGGAAAGCAACAATAATTTTCTGTCAAATATAGCAGTGGTAGTATAGCATGTATACGTGGTGCCGTAGCGTGTGTGTGTGTGTGCGTGCCTGTTACTAATCTCCAAATCAAGCACGACGACGTGCCACTGACGACCTTACGAATCTCTTCGCCAAGTTTTCAGGTTTGGTGGGTTTAGACTCAATCAGAGAACATGGAAGAGTTATTTGTTAATGACAACATAAAGAAAGAAAGCCAGTGCACCAAATGGTTTAATGCCAGCGTTTCGGTCAATTCATCATCTTTCATCAAGGAATCCCAAAACTCCAACCCAAAGCATTTTTGACAACCACTCAAGAGTAGGTTGGGTGCCTCAATCTCCTCCAGATTTCTAGATTTCTGACACTTCATATATATTTTTTCTCTCACACAGGACAATGAGAGCGCTGAAAATGAAAGAATGTTCAAACAAGTACCTCCAATAAATCCAAACAACTCTAGAACAAGACGCTACTTTTCTTTCCATCAGAAAAACAAGGCCCTTCTTATCAACAACACGCACATGAAAATGAGGAACACTAGAAATTCAACGATTGATTGCAGCCCTGTATACGTACGCTTGTAGCTTATCTTCCAAAGAGAAGCGACGCGACATATTGCTTGGGTTTCGCTCGCCACCACCATTTGATTGAATATCTGACAGCTGGGATGAAGGCTCCCGGAGAATCAAGTATTTGGAAGCTTCTTACCTCGACTGGTGACTTGAAACTTATCGCTGACTTTGATGTTTCTTTCATCCGTACCAAAGGATAAATGGTAGTAATTCATTTTTCCTTTTTTTTCCTTCTTAAAACAGAGTATTGATTATTACTTTCCCATGTGATTGCATAGATGCATGAACAATGAAATGTTTATAGATGCATGAACAATGAAATGTTTCTAATTCTACGTCACAACGAGCCAACGGCATAACATTATCTTTTGGCTCCTTGTTTACGCGAATTGGTTGTGCCAAATTCTCAACCACGCAAATTAAGCCACAAATAAGATGGCACTGGCTTAAATTAGGTTTGATGCAAAAAAAAAAAATTTTGCGAACACGCAAAAGCTTTGCGCGTCTGTGATGCAAATATTTATGGCCGTATATATGTTTAGCTGGTTACACTACGATAGCTTTCTACCGCGCTCCTTTATTTCGGCGTCCCGCCGGCCTGCTAATTTTGAAAGATTAACGGCTAAGGAAAAGGAAGGCTTCTTCCTCCAACGGCGCCCCTGACTTTTCCAAACGCCTCCGCCATCATTATTGCGTAGCGAAACCCGGCCGATGGAGCGTGACCAAACCAAACCGAAACCACCCCCACGTTAATCTCCCCGCATTAACGTGGCGAGATCGAGCTGTAATAGTAATGGAGAAGGAAGAAAGAATCACCGCTGCGATCCAGCCGTCCCCTAATTTTAACCATTCCGTCCGTATCTTGACCTCGAGCAATTTTAGGCTGCCCTCTTTTCCGTTCACGGATCACTGGATCAGCGATCCTGTTCCGTTCCATCCATGCGAGAAGAGAGAGTTTTTAAAAGCGGAGCGTGCAAAGTGGGTGCGAGGAATTGGACTCGGCTACCCTATTAAAACCACGAGTGGAAGTTTTCTTTCGTCTCCGTGACCTCCCGCCCGCTTCGCCAACCCACCACCCATCCGTTTCTCATTCCCCTGCCTCCCGCTTCCACCTTAACAATGGCAGTACAGGCGCAGTACCCATCCAATCTCCTCTTCCACGACAGGTGCGCCTCCACTCCCTCCTCCTCCTCCTCTCGCTCCTCCTTCCTTCCGCCATAGGAATTAAGGAAGTCTTTGATTGATTGGCGTGGCCTCACGGGTTCCCTGGTGTTTGTCGCAGAAGTGAGCCGGAGAGGAAGGAGATGGACATATCCAGGCCGCCTCAGATTGCCGGAGTGTCCCCGGCGGCCGCCTACTTCTCCAGCGGCGGAGGTGTGTGCGCGCGCGCCACTGTGCCTGATGTTGCTCGGAGACGTCGCGTTACGATTCTCGATCGGATTGTGACGGTTTCGGTTTCTTGCAGCGAGTGGCAATCGGAGGAAGCGAGCGAGGGAGGCCATGGCCATGGCGCCGCCGCCGGCCAAGGAGGAGTTCGTCAACCTGTTCACGCTCCAGCCGCAGCAGTCGACGTCGTTCGCCAACGTGGCGCACTTCCAGAGCCAGAACAGGGTCTCGTCGTCCCCATCCCCTGCCGCCACCGCGCTCGTGTCCACTGGCCTCCGCCTGGCATTCGACGAACAGCAGCAGCAACAATTACAGCAACAGGAGTGCAACAAACAGATGAATGCGTTGCGCTACTCGCCGTCGCTGTTCGCCTCCGTCTCCGACGAGCTCGCCGCGCAGGTGAAGCAGCACGATGAGGAGATCGACCGGTTCATCCGCGAACAGGTAATTAATTCTTGCGCCCGGCAATCCGTTCCTTCTCGTCGCCATCAAGTTCGATTCTTGACTTCATGTCTGACGCGCCGGCGCGTTCTTGTTTGTGGTCACTCAGGGCGAGCAGCTCCGGCGGGCGATGGCCGATCGGTTGCGACGCCACAACCGCGCGATTCTGGTGACGGCCGACCAGTCCGCCGCGCGCCGGCTACGCGAGAAGGCGGCGGAGGCGGAGCGCGAGGCGCGGCGCGGCGCCGAGCTGGAGGAGCGGCTCGTGCGGCTCCGCAGCGAGGCCGCGGCGTGGCAGGCGAAGGCGCTCTCCGAGCAGGCCGCGGCCGTCGCCCTGCACGGCCAGCTCCAGCAAGCCGCGGCCGCGGCGCGGGCGTCGGCGGAGGAGGTCGCGTGCCGCGACGCGGCGGGCCCCGCGGAGTCCTCGTCGTCGGCGCACGTGGACCCGCGCCGCGGCGCGCAAGCGGCGTGCGACCGCGCGTGCCTCGGCTGCCGCCTGAGGCCGGCCTCCGTGGTGCTCCTCCCCTGCAGGCACCTGCCGCTGTGCGGCGAGTGCTTCGCCGCCGGCGACGCGGAAGACGCGGGCATGGCGTGCCCGGTGTGCCTGTGCGTGCGGACGGGCAGCGTGGAGGCCATCCTCTGTTGAGCTGTCCTCGTCGCATCCGGCCATCATCCATCTCGTGAGCCGGTGAGTCCGTGACGTGGAGGCATCAATGCCTGCCCAAGGCCTGCCTTCCAAAATATTATGGGGCAAGAAAAAGAAAAGAAAAGTGGTAGGAACGGTAGATTCTTTCTTTTCAAGTTTATTTTTGTTCATATTTTCACTCCGTTACAGCGGAGTATTCCATTCCTTCCTCAAATCTCCGCCGTTTATACTTGGGGTTTAGTTTAGGAGAATTCAATTGATTAAGTTCGTTATTAATAGTCCCACCCATGATGCCAATTAAGTGCATGCAGCAGCAATTGATGAATGAATAGCGGTACAACTTTTTTAAATTCCATCATCATCTCGCTTTCTTGTGTGTCTTCCTTGCTGAACACTGCTGCTAATCAGAGAGGGCGAGCAGGTTCTCCATGTCCTCGCCTGCCTGGTTTCTCCTCGCTGTGCTTGTCTTTGACGTCTTTGCAACCGGAACTGGCGTTGGCAACCGGCGGCGGTGCCAGTATTGATTAACAAGCGATCGCAACCGCGGTGCTACTACTCGTGACGTCGTCCGTTTGATGCGACGCGGCGCCCGCACCGCATTGCACAAATCGCGCGCTCGAAGTCTTTTGAGACTTCTGCAACGGAGAGCGGGGGTTAAGGCGCAGGCCCGGCCGGTTGATGCTGCGGCGATGAGAGGGACGAAGACGTGGTGGTGGTTCCGGGTTGTGGCGGGCAGCGCAGGCGCGCCACGCGCGCCGGAGCAGTGCGCGCGGGGGTCAGTTATTGCGGGGCGCACGGCGCGGCCCCGGCAGAATTCGTGCGCCCCACCCGTCGGCCGCGGTCTACGAATCCGGGAGATCGGAGCCGAGGTGGCACGGGGCCGCGGGCGCGTGATCTGTCAGTCAGTCAGCCAGCCATCCATTCAGCCACGAGGAACGGGTGAGTGAGTGGATGCCTGTCAGAGACTGCACCGTGCCGGGAAGCGGGAGCGGCGCCTACGACTCCTCGTCGCAACTCGCGCTCCTCCCACATGCCATGCCACCTCCGTTCCTTCGCCATCGTCGTCGTTGTATCGTTCGTACGACTCCAGCTCCCACATGCCATGCCGCCTTCGATCGCCATCTCGGCGCGACGTGCCTCCGAAGCTGCTGTACCGGCACGAGACTTTATCGGCAATTCAAGGAGACGACGACGATGCCGGGCGGCCGCTGTACTACTACTGCTACAGGCCGTAGGTAGCGTGGAGAGCGCATGAATTCCCGCGCGGGCCGGGGGCCTCAGTCATAACCGAATAAATTAGCGCGTCCAAAGCGTCCTGATGCGCCGTCCGTACGCGCCATAATGACCGTCCTGCACGCATTAACCAACCAATAGATCCCATCCCCCTGTGGTGTGGTGTGGTGTGGCACGAACTCCTCGTCGCAGTGATGTTGCCGGGCGACGCGAGGATTCATTCATTCACAAGGAGAGCAGCGTCGGGGTACCGGCAGAGCAGCAGCAGTACCGGGGAGGATGAGAAAGACCACTTTGCTTGCGAGTTGTGCAACGGCTGGGGCTGGCTACGTGACCGAAACTGCGCCCCATTATCACGCCAAGCCTCGTCCGGTAGCACGCGCGCGCACGCCGCATGTCATCTCCCGTCCCGATGCGTCTTTGCATTCCTTGGCCGCGTACACCAAAGTTTGTGAGAGCCGGAAAGCGTCGGCCGCCGGCCGGGAAAGGCAGCCCGAGGGAGAACCGGAGGATGACTTGCTCCTTTTTTTTTTCTGCCTTTATCTGATCCGATTCTTCACGGGGGGTTGGTTACTGGGAAGCAGTCGCTGTTACTACTACTACCGCAGATCTGATCTGATGCTTCACGGGATTACTGCGAATCGCAGTCGTGGTCACTCCATATCGGATCCCCGACGGACGGTATGCTGCGCTGTGCATCCTCCATGCCGTGGGCATGCCCTACCGGCTGATTCGGGAGAAGAAAGGAATGCTTCCGCAGAAAGGTTATGGATGCGCGAATGGATCGGAGTGGAAATCCGTCCAGAATAAGCTTACGCCTGCCTGATGGGCTCGCTGATAAAATTTAGAATCCGAAATACGTTTGTCAACCCATCGTTTGCGCATCATCAGGCAAGGGTTGCGTATATTATGCATTGCAGGAATAGCTACCGAGCTCGTTGACCCTAAACTAAGTAGTGCTCTATCCAACACCTGTAGTTAGAATACTGTATTTGGTTATGTAAATTTGTGCGTGTTTCGCCTTGACCCATGGATCAGCAAAACGAAGAATCTTGAGATACATGAGATGGATAGCTCGCTCATGGTTGAGGTGATACTGGATATGTAGGCAAGTTTTAACGATGGGGGAAGAAACACCCCCAAAAAAAAAAGAAAAAGAAAAAAGTTCGAAAGGCCTTCCGAAGCACTGGCCCTACTGTGGACTATGGCATTGGCATCTCAAACAAAAGAAAAAAGGAACATGGTCTTTAACCTTTTCATAAAAACAGAAAAGTTGGTATAGGCCTGCTAAATTGGCTTTAATGTTTAATAAACGCCTTCGTGAATTTTTGTTTTTAGCCCCAATACCTTTTGTTCTCTTTGGTCCATGAACAATTCTCCGAGCCTATGCATTTGGTTTGGGCTAGATTCTTACTAGACTCTCTATTGGGCTCATTGCCCCGGATTTTCCATTTAACGGCCTTTTTTGGATACAAAGAGGGGCAGCGAAGGAAAAATTATTTGAAAAGAAATTTTTTCAGGAGCACACAAGAAATCTCTCATTAATCTATGTCATTGGGTTCAGTTGAGCAAGAGAGAGAAACAATAGGAGAGCATAGGAAGAAGACGACCAGTAGTGGATTGCTACAATTATTTGGACCTTATTTACTTGTTTATACTATACTTAAAAGGATCTTTCTTATTTATTTATTTATTTTGCGGGTAAGGGTCTTTCATATATAGGAGGATATTTTTGCTTGCTCCGCAGCAAATAAAACCAAATCTCCATAGTTAATGGGACATTTTTGAAAAATGTAAAATAAAACTATGCATTGAAACCGCTCCGAAACACAAACGAGATCCTCTGCAGTTGGAGTGGGTGGCTGCCATGTGGGGTCGCACGCTGCTGGACCCACATGCAGCCACCACGCCCCTCTGTAGTTACTGCAGAGGATCCGGTTCCCCAAAACGAGGATCCACGCTAAAAAGAGAAGTAGGGGTGGCGGGCCAGCGGAAGAAAGGCCTATGGTTGGGCCTGATCTGCAGGCTCCAATTCGTTTGGGACTGACTCGGTGAGGGAAGTGTGGAATCTTTATAATTTTTTTTTTAATATTTATCATTTGTACCTCCTAGGAAAGTATTCTTTGAAATAAACTACGACGCAGCATTATTTAGCGTCGCCATGTCATTTAGCTCGGTGCTACTAAGACAATGGCAGTACGTCATTAGCGCCGAAGAGACATGAGAGCGCTTCTCCATTTGACGTGGCAAATTACGCGCCAATTCATCTGACATTGTGAGGAGAGGGCTACGGCATCAAACAATGCAGTGCCAAAGGATCTATTTTAGGAAATGCATTTTTAGATGATATAAATGTGATAAATGTTTTTTAGGAAACATTTTATAAAAATTCCACTGGAGAAGGACTCGCCCGCAGGACCAAACTCGGCAGTTGCCTCCGCCCTTTGTAAGCTGAGACGCACCGCCGCTTCTTGTTCCTGTTCTCCATCGAAATCTAAGGTTCCAAATCAGACGCATCCTACCCTGAACCTGTCGACGTCGCGTGGTGGATCAGGTCCGCGAGTGAGCTCCGCAGTGCACCAGCAAGATTGCGACGGAGGCGCCTCGGATTGGATCGGGAGAGGAGGATCCGATGAAGGAGAGCTTGGAGGTGGCGTGGGTCGGATCCGTCGAGGAGGGCTCGCTGGTGCGATGCACTACATTTAGCTCGAAGGAGACGACGGCCGCGCAGCTTTTTGGCCCGGTGAAGGAGGACTTCCCCGAGAAGAAGGTGGCCGGTTCATCCAAGGGAAAGAAATCCGTTACCAATCCTGCGTCGGCTGCTTCGGTCTCGGGAGGCTTTCCCGAGGGAGAGAAGTACGCTGGGGATGTGGCAACGGCGGTGGCAGACACATGCGGCGGGGAGTGGTCTCCTGGTAAGCCGACGCGTCTGTCGGATGAGTACGTCAAGTGGATCCTGTCGCAGAAGAGGATCGTTCCCGACGAGGACCCGGACGAGTACTACGCCAGGATGATGAACGACCACGACAGGCCGGAAGTCTACACGCAGGAGTACCTCGAGGAAGAGCGGGAGCTGATGCGCGACATGGCCGATCTGTACAAGCGCGTGGGCGACCGGTTCGAGAAGTTCCAGGAGTGGGTGCGCCTCCGGCTCAAGGAAAAGGGCTGCGTTGAGGTCGACGACGCCTACCTCGCTCATAGGGTCAGGCTCCGTCAGATGACTGAGGAAAACTGGGACAACGTGATGTGTGGTCTACCGCTGAAGGAGCCGAAGGGGTTCACCTTGCCGCCGGAGGGGTTTCCCTGGAATCCAACTGATATCGCGGCTCAGGTTTAACCGCTCCATACCTAGCTATGTGGTCTATCTATGCAGGCATTAAGTTATGTCCTGATGTCAATCCTTTAATTTTATTGGGTCATGCCCATCATCCAGTTGTGTGATTAAGTCTTGACATCTGTTAGTTTATTTCGGTAATGTTCATCATCCAGCAGTGGTCAAGTTATATGGTTCGATGTTGGTAATTCAGTCTGCCTGAATGTATCTGTGATAATGTGGTGTGTCATTAGCTACAACTGAGGATCTAAATTATTAATGTCCAATGGAACTCCTTTCCTACCATTACTCTTGCAGTGAGATATCCTAAATTTTCCTAGAAGATACTAGGTTCTTGTTTGTTTGGTTTATGCTGTTTAGGGACTTCTGTGTTGGAATAATTTAGGTTTTTGCAGTGGTTGTGCGGCCAAGCTAAATTTATTTAAATATTGTGAGGTGTTATGTGGTAATGTGTTGTTATCCTTTTTATTACTCAGTTGTGACCTTTTTTAAAGATTATTTACTAATGTGTGGCTGCTTGATTATTGTTTGCTAGTTGTAATTGTGGCCCTTTTAGAAGATTAATTATTACTTCTCTTGGCAGTGTGTATGGAAAGACAGTGTGTTCTCTACCATTAAGCATGTGGTTTTTATAATATGGAAGGATGGCTTTATAGTACATGGAGCCATTGGTTGAAAATGTCTGTTGGTGAATTTAGCGCTCCCTGAGGCATTTGCTTTAGTATCTTATATATATTATATAAGTTGCAAGTGAGATGTGTTTGATTAAGTTGATCAGATCTGAGCTTTTCTTACTCACGGGGATGCCCGCCCAAACTTGCCGTGCAAAAAGTCTTTCACATTTGGTTAGATTAAGTGTGCATGGTACTCCTAGTTCAGCAACTAGCCTTGTTTTGTTAATGATTTTTTTTAAAAAAATAACCCAGAAAGTTGCACTGTTTAAGAGTGATCTGGCCTGTTTGTTTCTCTTGTTGGAATCATTGACTACATTCTTTTGAAAGTTGTTGCCTATACGTCAGTGAACTATAGACCGAGCTTGTTAAGTTAGAGCATACGTTGTCAGCATGTTGCTCGCTTCATTTATCTTTCTTCAGGGTTTCAATACCGACCAAGCCGCGGACTGTGTATCCATGCCGTGGGCATGTCCTACCGGCTGATTCGGGGGAAGAAAGGAACGCTTCCGCAGAAAGGTTATGGATGCGCGAATGTATCGGAGTGGAAATCCGTCCAAAATAAGCTTACGCCTGATGGGGCTCCTGATAATATTTAGAATCCAAAATAAGTTTGTCAACCCATCATTTGCAGGAATAGCTACCGAGCTCGTTCACCCTGAACATGAGTAGTGCTCTATCCAACACCTGTAGTTTAGAATACTGCATTTGGTTACGCAAATTTGTACGTGTTTTGCCTTCACCCATGGATCAGCAAACGAAGAATCTTTCTTTCATTTTTGTTCTGCTAGATACATGAGATGGATAGCTCACCAGACACGCTCATGGTCGAGGTGATACTGGATATGTGCGCAAGTTTTAACGATGAGGGAAGGGTAAGATGGCTTCATGAAAAGGGAAAGGGAAAGTATCGGAGGTGGTGGAAAAGATGAAAATGCCAAAAGGTCGAAAGACCTACAAGGCTTCCGAAGCACTGGCCCTACTGTGGACTACGGCATTGGCATCTCACTCAAACAAAGGGCAAAAAAAAAAGGGGGGGGGGGGGGGGGTGGAGCATGGCCTATTATGACTTTTCTTAAAAACAAAAAAAGTTGGTATATGGCCTGCTGTATTGCTTTTAAAGTTTAAAGGCCTTCATGAATTTTTTTTTTTAGCCCCAATACCCTTTTCCCCCCTCTTTGGGGCCCATGAACAACGACCTCTCCGAGCTTTGGGCCAGTTTCTCGCTAGAATCTATGTTGGGCTCATTGCGGTAGAGTTTCCATTTAACGGCCGAGGAAACTGAAAAAACTGGTGTACCGCCAAAGCATGTTCATGCCGTTTCGGACGGACAATCATGGACCGCACGCAACGTCCGTCATCATCTATGTTGGGCTCATTGCGGTAGAGTCATCATCTCACACGGACATCTTCTTCTTCTGCCCCCCCCCCCCCCCCCCCCCCCCCCCCCCCCCCCCCCCGTCCGTGCGTCACGCAGAATTTCTCCTCCGCAGCCGTGAGCCGTGCCTCCTCGTTCAAGCTCAGCTCGGTCTCCACGGGTCAATGAGGTCAGGAGAAGACTTCGGTCCTGGTCGCGTCAACACCCACTTTGCGCGTCGGCAGCGACCTTGAAAGGTGTAGGTCCCTTAGTTTGCAGCGTGTGCCGGGATCTGCCGTAAGTAAAGCTTAGTAAAACCAACGACGTCAAGACGCGTAGTTGGAGCTGAGCTCAAAGCGAATCAGTGGAGCCAGCCGTGTGCTCGCCAACGGTACTGCCTTCTCCCCGCTCTCTTGCGCAGCTTCCTCGCCTTTTCCTCCCTTCAATGTCTCAGCCAAATATCTCAGCCAAGAACCATGCACACCGGTTTGAAATTAAGTAAACCAGCGAAACCTTAACTGTCGCTTGTGAAATCATGCGGATGGCCCGGACGAGTGAGCCAAACTTAGCACAACCCCCATTTTTTTTTCCTGTCTTGTCGGTTGCCCAAGCTTACTAAACAACGGGAGAAAGTAGTAGGCAGTACAGAGATTGTTACGTAAACCGTAATCTACGGTGTCCCAATCATGCGAATACAACACGCGGCGGCACCGGCGCACTAAACTAGCAGCCAGGAACGCAACAAAAGGGCCCCATGGAATCGAGCAGGGGGCGTAAAGAAATTGGACGTCGCTTGTTTCTACTGCAGATCTTCCTGTTGGATCCTGCGGCATCGCAGTTCACAACGCCGGCGCCACCAAGGCGGGGACGTTCGGCCAAGGGAACGCTGCCTGGCACGCGGGTACCCCGTAATAAGAGAACAAAACGGGCACTGCAGCTTTCTTGTTGCCCCTAGCAGCGCTGCTACGGCCAACGGCTGCGGTCCTTTCTCGCGCACAGGTAGAAGTACTAGAAGAGGAGAGGTTCGTGGAAATCTAGCCGCGGTTTCTCGCGCGCACCCCTGCGCCCAACGCAACAGGCAACAGCCAACCATCTTTTTCTCTCCCTCAAGCTTATATATAAGACGAACGACCCTTCGCTGATGGTAGCCAAGACTTGCTCAGTTCAGTCGTCTACTTGTTCAGCTTAGCTACAGCGCACCTGACAGCGCAGTGTTGAACAAAAATGACTTCTTCCTCCTCCTCCTCTTCATTCTTTGACATTGAGCCGCTCCACTGCGGCGAGACCTACCGCCACTCGTTGAACGCCTGCTACCTCTGCGGGAAGCGGCTCGCCGGGGACTGCGACATCTTCATGTACAGGTTTGTGCCTGCACTTGCTTTCTCCAGTTTTCTGATGCTCAAAACAAGCAGGCATGTTAGATCACCGGCCTAAACCTTCTTGATTCTGAATGGTGTTCTGATTTTTTTTCTTTCCTGCTGCAAATAATAAATCAGAGGGGACACGCCATTCTGCAGCGAGGAGTGTCGGTGGCATCAGATCCTAAGGGACGAGCAAGCAAGGGCCAAGAACAGGAAACACCTGAAGGATCACTTGACAAGCGACGAGCAGCACAGGCAACAAGCCGACTCTGGCCGCGTCAAACTCGCGGCGGACGTGCCCGTTGCGACCTGATCTGATCAGCGGGCCGCTGAAAGAAGCATCCGATCGTTCGTCTTCGAAGAAAGGAACAGCCCGATCGAGATGAAGAGATCGAAGCAGTACGTACTGCATTCGAGCAATCACCAACACCCGCAACCTTGTTTTGGTCGCTCAATTTTGGTAATATATGATGTGCATAAGAGTGTAATTAAGAACTATCCGGCAGTTGCTCTATATGTTATTGTCTGGCATTTCGTGATGTATCTTTGCATTTCGTGAGTCTCCAGCCAATCAGTTTCTCACGCCCTTGAGCACCTTGAATCCGACGGAAAGATGACATCTTGCCTAAATGTGTGTCTGGAATTTATCTGACATTTGAATTGGCAGTATTAACCTCGGCTAAAACAGCGTTCTGAAGTCTGCAATCTGTAGTTCAGTCAATAAATATGTAGTTTTATTCTTCGCAAAAAATGTAGTTCTATCAAATTTTACTCAGAAACGTGGTAAGTTTAGAGACATAAACAGTGCTACAAAAGTTGGGCGAAAAAAGTGTACGGCCTAACCAGCACAAGGTATAGAAGCCGGCCTATGGGCCCCGGATCTCTCGTTTCTCTTCGGTGCCTCTCGGTTTCCATAAGCATCTCGATTTCCTACGTACTGTACTATACGAAGAATCCATGGCCTCCACTCGGTAATTCCGGCAGTCTATAGATTATGAATGGGGGTGCAATGGATTATGGATGCATGTCCGCTGTTCGACAGAACGCAGCAAAATTAAGTTTCGAGGTAAACGCTGCCGGGATCGCGCGCGCAACTGAGAGATCGATCCTCCGTTCCTTCGCGCGCCCGCAAGTGTGCCGGGCAGCTGCATTCCCCCGTCGTTACGCGGATTGGTGCAGATTCTCCTGTCCAACCAACGTACACGCGCCGGCCGGCCACCACCACCTAACCAGAATCGACGTGATGATAATGGCATCTGCTACTAAGCGCAGAAAAAGGTCTCTCCAACTGTTCACAGGGCGCTACTCGGCAACTTCTTCCTCCCCGCGTGTTCGCAGCGCACGCCGCCACAAAGGGAAAAGATGGGTTGTGCTGTTGTTGTAGTAGCAGTGAAGATTACGACCGAGCTGGTGACGGGTCGATCGATCGATCGATCGGCCTCAACATTATTTCCGATCAGCGCCTAACCTAGCCATGTGTTACGGCGGGCATGCAGGTGACGTGCGTGGGCGGAGGAGGGAGGCAGCTCGATCGCTCAAGGCTTCGATCCTAAAAGCAAGTGTCCTGACTGACTGAGACCTACAAGATGGTTGCATTAGTTTAAAGCAAACGCTTAGATGCGGACTGATGCGTGTAGCCTAGCTCGAGGCCGGCACATGGTTCCAGCGCGAGGCGAGAGAGATCCTTCTTCATCATTGCACGAAGTAGCTCGCGGACTGGTGGTCAGTTGTGGTCTTGTGGAGTATTCTGCAGGTCTGGAAGTAGATGGGGACGTATGCCGGTGGTAGATTTTACGATCGACGTTGGTTGGGCATGCGCATGTGCCTGTGAGTCTCAGTACGTAGTTGCTCCATCTGGCGTCTCGTTCTCACCACGTTGGCACACCAAGCCCCGTCTTACAACTGAATCTCCATGCATCAGACCTTATTTTGCTTCAGAAATAGTCTTGACACGACCTGGCAGTAGCAGATTGGACGGGCCACCACCGTTGTCTCACCAATAAGAGCGGGACTCATCGTCGTCTCACCTTTTTTTTTTTTTTTTGAGCCAAATCGTCGTCTCACCTGGTGGTATCATGTCCCACCGCGGCGCCACGGCCCATGCTTTGGCGGCCCGCCGTTTCAACACCGTCCAAGTAAACCGCAACCGCGTTTTTCCTTACCAAAACGGCCTGACCAAACAATAAGGCGACGACGTCCACAAAGCAGCCGAGGCGGCCCGCCGGAAGCAAACGATGGACGACGAACGTCCCCGTCGCGTTCCCTCCCGGCGGCGAAAATGACGTTCCATGCGAACAGGGCGGTCTGCGTGTACGTGTGGCTGTGTGTTATCAGTAACATCGACGGCGCCAGTGCTGCGACTACACGCGTCCCGCCTGGTCGGGCTCTAGCGCGTGTCGTCGACGCACGCGTGTGACAGCCGACTACCATTTGGTAAAAACTGATTGCTGATGATGCGTGAATGCGGCATTGCACCACATTTGTCCTCTGAGTGGTGATTTTTCCTACCTCATGGTGTCCATAAGCATTGTTAATTTGCAGTGAGAGAGCAAGTGTTATATAAATAAAGATGATGGCATGCGCCAATGTTTGGGTGCCAAAAAATAGAAAGTATAATCGGTGTCATGAAAATGACAACTGACAAGGACATGCCATTACCCTACCATTTATATGGTGCATACCACTGTATTCAATCATAAGTTTTTACAAAAAAAAAATCAATTTTCAAATAAGCCCATCAACATTCATGCTTCTAAAAGCATTGTGTGAATGCTTGATTTTTTTTTTTAAAAAAAACATATCTGGCCCTGTATGCAGACAAACCATCCAAAGGTGCTGGAGCTTATCTTTGTTATAAAAGTTACATCGTGCCTCTTTTCTTCAATAACTTTACTAATACAGTTAAAAAAAAAGAACGACTTTACTAATAAGCAGAGAAAGGAATATGCAAACCGAGGGTTAGGTTTGTGGTGGTGGAGCAAACCCATCAAGGATCAAGTTAGAGATTTGGCACGGGAGTTGCAATTACAGCTAATTATTCTTCTTGTCGTATGTGACGTTCATATCAACATCGACGTACCTATGGTGACTTCGTGAATCTCAAAATCAGCCGGCTCAGTTTCCCGTTGACGCTCATAGAGGTAAGGTGTATGCGTGCACGCGAACATTCACAGGGGTGAGTACTTATACCTATATGTGAGTGTCTGCGTCTGTAGTGTGCTTCGCAAAATGAAAAAAATGATATATAATTTATTCACATTACGTACTCCGAGTAAAAGTATCTTGAAGGAAACCACAACTATTTTGTAGAAATTGCCCGAACTTCATTGCATCTACTCTTTTTTTTAGGTTTTACACCATTTATTTTCAGACCTCATGTCATTATTTTAGAACAAGGGCTGACCCTATCCGTTTGACTAAAACCCTCTTCGATTACTTATACAGCAAAAGTTCATCTTGCAATTTGCACAGTACTCCAACAAACAGCATTGGTGCGAGATCAAGCAAGCACGCCAATGGCCTAGTGTACATTTGTTTAGGGCCACCAAAAAATCAGGAACCCAAGTAAGTTCTGAAACCAGGTTATTCTAGCCATAAAATTGGACGGCTCATGTAATACTAAAACACCATTGGTTCGAGCAGGGAGAGAAGACCGTATAAAGAATACGATGAGCGTGAGCCATGAGTCGCTTCTGCTCGTTATAATACCGTGGCACACATGCGTCCATGCCACCTTGCGCCCTGGTTTTGCATGGCCACCGGTTTGGCCACATAGCACTCAAAGAAGCCAGCTTTAGATTTTGTTGCAACTTGGCCAGTTGCCATTACCACTTTCCTCTTATTCTCTTTGGAGGATCCACCTCTCATTGGAGGATGCGTGTATGTATTCTTGGCTTGATACTCCCCGTGCTTGCAAGGAACCTTCAGTCTCTGCCTCCAAGCTTTATTTCTTGTTCTGTGACTCGCTGGCCGTTTTTATAAGTATTTTTCTCTTTTGGAAAGACAAATATTAATATCCCTGAGGTTGGCTATTTTAAATATGTCGTGACTTAATTTTTTGTAGTGCCACTACAGTGGCTCAATGATTGTGAAATCCATCTTGATATTTAATTTATTGAGACCACTTGTAGTGCATATATAGTACATTATATACATCTCTCTCGTTGACAATACTAAGTTACGAATCTACCATAGTTTAACATGCATGTCAAACAAATATCTTTGACTAACAATGGTGATAAATAAAGCACGTTCCCTCGGTCGAAGTTGTTCGTCTCCAAAGCACAATACTGAATGCACATTTCTTGTTATATTTCCAGACTATCGAATATTCTCTATGATCAATCTGCATGTATACCCAAGTATATCGTAATTCCTGCAAAATTTCCTTTTGAATTGAGGAAACGGAAAAATACTGCATTCGGTTACTATATTAACGCATTTAGGATACCTAATGGACGAGTAAAGCCCCAAACGAGTCACTTGGTTTATTCTAGAATAAGGAGCAAACGACAAAGAGAGATATCCGAACAACACTAAACAACTCAAACCAAACCATTTGAAAGCATGCTAGAACGGGAGGAAAGAAAACAACCTTCTCAAGGGGCTGTCAACCAGAAGGCGAAGAAGCACTAATACGAATACGATGCTGAAACCGGCACAAACAAGAGGTTCAAAACGGAAAACGCACACAGCTCCCCTCCCTTCCTTTATAAACCGCGCCGGCCTCTTCCCGCAAACTCCACCACCATCTTCTTCCTCCTTCCCCTGTTCCGGCCGACTAGAAGCAGCAAGCGAAAAAGAAAGCCCACCGAGACCGAACCAAGAAATGGAGGACCACTACTACTACTTCCCCGCCTCCTTGGAGGCTCCAGAACACGTCGGCGCCGCTGGCTTGTGCAACTTGAGCTCGGCGTCTCCGAGGCCTCACCGCGACGATGACGCCGGCGCCGTGCTTCACCACCACTACCTCGACGCCTGCTTCCTGTGCGGCCGGATGCTCGGCGGGAACAGGGACATCTTCATGTACAGGTAAACGCCTCGCTGCACCAATGCGCCATGGTACATGAACGTCTGTAAAAAGCCGTCGTCTTTGGTTCTGATCGATGCTCGCGGGTGGATGCAGGGGCGACACGCCGTTCTGCAGCGAGGAGTGCCGGCAGCAGCAGATCGAGACCGACGAGGCGAGGGAGAAGAGGTCCAAGCAAGCCCCCGCGAGGAAGGAACAGAGGCAGAGCAGCAGCCCGCGCGCGCGGAGGATCCCTGTCTGGGCTCGGTAGACTCCTCCGTCCCAAGGAACTACACCTCCACCTGATGCACTCCAAGTTTGTGACATCTGCGTGGCCTCTCCATCATGTTGGTTTCATGGCTTGGTTGCCATTTACAACAGAACAAGCGCTGCGATCGAGCCGCTCGCTCGGAGACGCGGGTTAGTCTGCTGGGCGGAATCGGTTTGGCCCTGTTGTCTTGGACAGAGAGCAGATCAGCTCCTACAGGGTTTTTGTTCCGTTGCCCAGCGAAGGCAAGCGCATGCTACTGTCGTTTATGTATGTTTCGCGTGCGATTGGCAAATTTGGCATGTAATCCAAGCATCCAACATTTCTGGAATATGAAAGAAAAGTATTCTGTTTTTTTCTTACGGACTGATCACTCAAGAGTCGAGAGTGCGACGGCCTCCAGTGGTGACTTGGTGTCAGCTGCCAGAATGAACAGGGATTCCATCTACAGTGTGCTCGGCATTAACAAATGAAGCGAATCATGGCCAGGTCGAAATGGATTGTCGTTGAATAGTCCATAGCGCGAAAATCTATAATTCGTTTTTCTTCTTCTTTTTTGCGACGGCCAAAATCTATAATTCAGTTCCTCTGCTACGTGTAATTTACGGGCTGCCACATAAAAATGAAACTTCATGCATTTCACGAGCATAGTAGAAAATATTTCATTGAGAACGAATGGGAGAGCGATCGATAGCACTTGTCTCAATAAGATACTCGTACGTGCAAACGTCAACTTCTCCGTTTTTTCAGAGTTGAGCTAGTACTAGTACTACTACTAGTTTCTAGGTTGAAGCAGTGGCGAAGCTAGAACAAACGTTGTGAAAGTGTAAGAATGGCTCATTTAGTTGCCTAAAAATGTTTAACATTGAATTTAGATGGTGCTTACATGGTGAAATTAAAACAAAAGTACAAACGAAGCAGTACGGTTGAAGTGTTCAGTTGAGTTCATTAATCAGATGCCACTGGGGTGTTCGTCGGCGTCGCAAGTTGCAGCCATGTGCATGCCTAGCTCGCACGAGCGCTCCGAGCGAGAAAGAAAGCACGAAGAGAGAATCGTTTTTCGGGAGCCTATAGAGTAAAGCACACTTGGGGGCGCAAGATTCTTGACACGTTACGACATGGCAGCACACCGAGAGATTGCTCGCAGAGTCGGGATGCTGGCGGTTCGGGGGGCACACGTGAGCTGCACGTGTCGCGCATCGCACTGATGCGCCCCGGGCCGCGCTTCTGCTGGGCTGGCCGTGCGCCGGCCGCGAGATGTGTGTTCCCTCTTGCAGCTGCAGAGCGAGGGCGAAATAGCTGCTGATGTCCACTTGAAAACAGAGTGCATCAGCTGTGAAATGAGCATCAGATATATATATGGGCGCGTTCGTTGCACCCCCTCTAAATTTTAGATCTATCACATCAAAGAGAATCTTACTATTTAAGAATATTTTTATTAATTTAATAACAAAACCTATGTCACGACCCCTCTAAATCGCGAGACGAATCTAATGAGCCTAATTATTTATTTTGCTACAGTGATGCTACAGTAACTATCTTCTAATCACAACTTAATTACTCTCATTAGATTCGTCTCGCGAATTCGAGCGGAGTCCTGAAATTAGTTTTGTAATTAAACTTTATTTGTAATTAAAATATTCGTTACAAGAACCCTCTAAAGTTTAGACCCCACGCAACGAACACACCTACTTGAGTTTTCTAGAACGTCGTTGTTTTCTAGAAGCAGCGTGCACGGAACCATTTGCGCTCGTCAGTCGTCACTGACTTAGGATTGGTTGAACAGTTTAGAATTTTGTCTTATGGACTGGCACTCGCTTGAGTTGGACACCACCATATATGTTCACGAATAGAAACAACGATTGGTGACAAGGTGTCTTGGGTACTTCGGATCTGGAAAACAATGGCGCATCGCGTGTCGACGCGATCAGAATCTTTTCTCTGTTTTTTCTTTTCCATCTTCCAGACTGGGGGTCGGCAATTGCCTCATTGGTCGAGATTCATGACCGTGACCAGTGATTACACTCTGTAATTTTGAAGTAACCGTAACGTTTGATCCCAGATCAGCACACTGGTTGAAGTCAAGAAAACGGTAAATGCATGCAGTCTGACTGACAGACTGAGAAGTTCAAGCTGAGGAGTATCTATCTTTAGGTGGACACAATGCCAAGTCACGTAAACATGTGCGAGGTAATAAACAGTATGAGTTGGTTAAACCGCATGCATCCATCGATTGGCTCTCGCTAGCCCACCCATCGAAACGAAGTAAAGCCAGCTATGAGTTGGTTAATTAACCGCCAAGCCGTTGACCTCCCCCTGTTTAAGACACGGCCCCTCCGCCCCGTCCTCTCCAAGCGCAGGTGCCGTCGTCCAGCCTCCTGCGCTCCGCACGTGCCAACTCCGGAACCGGCTCGACGTGACGACGTGCGCGCGCCGGCCGATGGAGTTCACGTCGTCCTACTTCCACGCGTTCGGCAACCCCGACTTCGCGGCGGTGTTCTCCGGCGGCGGCGACGCCGGCGGCAGCGCGCAGGCTCGCCGGCCGCGCCCCGCTGCGGACGACGTCGACGCCGCCGCACGTGTGAAGTCAGCCGTGAGCGGCAGGAGCCGGCGGCGAGGCACGCGCCATCCGTGTTCTGCGTCCAGACATGGAGGCGGAGGAGGCGCACCATTTCCTGGATGAGTGCACCCTCTGTCGCAAGGCCCTCTGCGGCGACATCTTCATGTACAGGTCCGCATGCCTACACATAATATAATTAACCACATGGCACACACGTACACGACCGCACTGGGTTCGTATGCATATAGTCGTATTAATTTCGTCGTAACACTGGGCGCGTGTTCTTCGGGAGAAGAGGGGACACGCCATTCTGCAGCGACGAGTGCAGGAGGGAGCAGATCGAGATGGACCGCGTCAAGCACCGGAGGAAGAAGCAGAACTCCCCCACGGCGCAGGCGGCGTTGGCGCACAAGGAGCGTCCGCAGCGGCAGCTTCAGCCACAGCGCTAACCGGAGCTCGTGGAGGATTCACGCCTGCTTTTGGACACCATCCCGCGCACCGACGGAGGAAGAATTCTTGCACGTTCCTAGTACTAGACAAGGATTCTTGCATGGAGCCACGGCCTTCATTTCCCCGCTTGTGTAGAGGGGAAGTGACGAAATTAGCGATGCTTCTTTCTTCTTTGTGAGCACACGGGTTTGTTCCTTGTCATGCTCGTTTTTGTTGGATTGCTGATTAAGATCGGGGCCGTTGGAGCCAGTGAAATGAGCTAATACAACTTTTTACGTAAGAATGGCGTGCGTGATTTCCATTTCCAAGCACGGAACTGATCGAGTGGTTTTGGCTCCGCATGACATGCCTTGCTAGCTTCTGAAATTTGATGAAACATTTCAAGTAACCGATCAAAATTTAAGATTCGGATGCATTTCAATATTCAAATACTTTAATATTTGCCCAATGATTAGCTTAGCCCACCAAGCCGTGCAACATTTGCATCACCAGCAATTCATAAGCATATAAATAGTATTGACACCTAAAAAAAAGACTTGCTAGTTTTCTTATTTTTGGCCATAGGATATACTCTTTGCCTAAAAATTACGACCCTATATGTAAGTTTACTGCACATGCTCAATTTTAGTTGGCATAAAGTACTCTTCCATTATTTCTTTGATATCTCTAGTACACCTTATGGCAAGGTTGTAGAGTTTTCTAGTTGTAATCACTAAGCATGAGTCATAAAGAGGACTCCAAGACTTTCTTTTGAATCTCGTGATATTTTTGTTTTCCCAAGAACCCAAAGAACTCTATAAATAGAGAAGAAGTGTAACCTAAGAAGAACCATATCCGCACACTAAGTGCTTTTTCTTTTTGCGATGAAGCACATTAAGTGTATATGCATTCACCTACTGTATAGATTGTCACGTTTTGGTAGATTGGACAAATCTTACATGTTTAACACTTTGTCATCAAAGATACCTGAATGAAAAATTTGTTGAAAAGTAGTTACGCACACACAAAAAAAAAAAGCATCCCCACAAAAGAAAATACAATACTTGCCTCCAGGTCCTTTTCAAAGGCCTTAGGGCTTTTATACAACTACTATATAGATGAGCATTGATGTGTGCCAAACAAGTCAATTACCTTCCATTTTTACAAAGCTTCGACCCGTCATTAAAAGAATCACGAAGAACTAAAATAAAATAAAATTATGCCAATGGGAACATTATATCATACCTACGCATCGAAAGAAATGGATAAGTGTTACTTCGAACACCACACATTATGCCATTCTTTGTTGCGTTAACAGTGACAAACGTAGTAAAAACAATAAGGTTCGATGTTCATAATTAGTGGACTGAGTAACCTAAGATAAATTATTCATGTCCCAAAGACCTTGTTTGATAGGGTTGATGTTTTCTACTTTTGGATTATGATGATAAAAATTTATGTAGATTTTTAGGCCCACGGTGATAAGTAAAAAGTTCAACACCCACCTTACACTTCTTGAAGATATATTCATTTTTTTATTTATCAACTTTAAGCAATTCAAACATGAATTCTCTATGTGAAGGTTTTAAGCCATCTATGCATCATGGGTGGAACGGATGTCAGCAATAAAACAAATATTTTTTTCTTTCTTGATCAACTTTAAGCAATTGGACGACCTTTCACATTGGGAAGATAAATCCATATTTTTATTGATTAACTTTAAGCAATTCAAATATGACTTCTCATCCTTCAAGTGTACACGAAAATTTTGAACTTTAGATCATTTGAATTGTAGCCATCTCAAAAATTATTAGGGCTAGAAAGTCGCCCATCTTCCAACAATGAACATAATTAATATTATACAAAATAGGCCACCACATCTCGTCTCTATTGAACTAAATATATCCCTAGTTACTAATGCAGTTTTGGCCGTTGGTTTTAGAACTACTTTGGTTGTCAGTACGTAATCAATATCTATCGATCGATGAAACTTATAAATTACACCAGGATCAATCAGCCAATCCAATGATAGGGATGTCACATGAGATCGCTCAACCATTAAACGTGAAAAAAAAGGCTTGTAACATGAGATTCTTGGAGAAGTGCTACAGAAACATCATTTCGTGGTGCATTATCGGGAGACTCGGGGTCAAGGTCTCCTCTCAACTTTCTGTAATTCATGCCACGAAGCAAACCACTGTAGCGCCGATCCTAGATGCTGGTTGTCAACTATAGTACTCAGGAAAATGCTTCCACTGACTGGAACTTGCGGCCCATGTCTCCCTTAACATCGAACGAATATGTGCCTCTCTTCTGGTCCAGGGTGCGAGATGTCCTGATGAACTTCCCAAGCAAGTTCATCGAAGGGCAGGCAGATCAAAAGTTAGATTGCTCCAAAATGAAAGTGAGAATACTTCTCGGCACTGATTCCCGGGCTCATGAAGTCTTGACCACGGCTGGAATTTCTCAGGCGAAAAAGAATTCGAGCCTTCATTTTGTATGCTTCCATTCCAAGGCTATTCCGATCCCACGGACATGAGACACGACGAGAAGATTCACCCGGACGCGCGAAACATCACCACCTCCCCCGCCGGTCCAGATTCTCACGAAACTGTGGGACCACGACTTGTTGTCCAGATTCTCACTAAACTGTGGGACCACGACTTGTTCGGCCCCATTCGCCATCGTAACAGTCTGCCGGGAAAGCTGGAGCGCAGCAACTGGACGAAGCGGGGGTCTGTGGGACCCGCGGATCCGGCCCGGCTTCCAAGTAATGTCGCGTAGCTGCGACTGACAGGTAGGTCCACATCGTTCGCCAGGCGAGCCCCGCGCTTGCCCGGTTGCCCCCTCCCCTCACCCCTGCCATTATTAAACGCCGCTCGTATCTCCTCGCCTCGCCTTCCCTCCCCACGAAGCATCAACGCATCTGACGCAGACGCGCAAGGAAAGGAAGACGAAGGAATCGCGGAGCAAGGGCGATCTGCAGCAGCCGGCGTGAAGGGATCAGGGGCCTGGGATCTCGCCGGACTCGGCTGCACGCTCTTCCACGGCCGCCAGGAGCCGGATCGGCAGTGTCGCGGTGCCCTGCGAGGCTGCGACGAGGAGAGGAGGAGAGGGAGATCGATCGATGGCAGGAGCGGGGCACATGCAGATGCATTTCTTGGACGCCTGCTTCCTCTGCCGGAAGCCGCTCGCCGGCAACCGCGACATCTACATGTACAGGTGCGATGCATGCCGCCATTTGTTCATCTGTTTCTTTTTTTTTTTCCTTTTCCCCAATTCAAACGGCGTCCTCACGGTGCGATCATCACCGGCGAACAGAGGGGACACGGCGTTCTGCAGCGAGGAGTGCCGGAGCGAGCAGATGGAGGCGGACGAGGCGGCGGAGAGGACGGCGAGAGCCAGCACCAGGAGGCTGACACATGGGCCCTCGCCCGCCAGAGAGGTGGACGGCCCACAGGAATGCGGCAAGGTCCGGGCCGGGTCCGTCCTTGCCCTGTAGCGCAAGTTCCGGCCGGAAAAGACGCTATGCCCTCCTTTTAGTTTTTCTTTTTTTTTACCTTATATTACGAAACGCACCACCAGATGTCATCCATCGCGTTCATCTGCACGGGTTTGTGTTTTTGTTTAAACCCATTCGGTGGTGCTGTGTTAACAAATCGCTGGTGCCTGGTGGTGATGTAAATTCATCGTTTGTCTGCAGCGGAATAAGAAGACGAATGTGTGACATTTGTGAGAACTCTGTTTGGTTTTTAATCAGAAAACGCTGATACGTCCATGTCTGCACGTATCAGCCTCTAGATGCTATCGCGTGTACGAAACTTTCCAGCGTATAACCGGTGGCGGTGTAACGCGTCACTGTTGTCCTGTGATCATTCGATGGCGGACCCGGGCCGGGGTAGGTGGCACGCTGGGAGACACCTCCCGGGAGACTAACCAACGTGATGCAAGTACTGTACTTGGACGGTGCGGTACGGTTCTGACTTCTGTTCCTTTCCAATTCGCTTCCGGCTCGTGTAACTTTTGACGTGAACGCACCGATCGAGTGCGCGCACACAGGCGCTGTGGTCGACCAATCAACAACTGAACCCTGTCTTCGATCGCGTTCGCGTGAAGCTGTGAACCTTTACTCAACCATGTACAATGCAAGCCGCACAGCGTCGCAGCCTCGCAGGCACACCTGGTAGATGCAGACGCGGTGGCACACTGACATTTTCTGTGGCAGCGTTGCACTCGCACCTGTGGAACAGGCCCGGGCGGCGCGGAGCGTGCCGGCATGCTTGGCGTCCACATGCTCTTGGCGCGGCACGCATGATTGATCGGAGAAAAGCATGCAGCAGCTTGACTTGGCTTGGAAAGAATTAGGGGATGTCACGAAATTCTCGCTTAGTTGAGTCGTAGTATCCTCTATTGGGCTATTGGACACGACGACCCAGACAACCATCCTCAGGCGACTAATCAACGTGGATCTGTGATCCACTTGAGCCCATTTCAGTGAAGGCTCTGGATGATGCCATGTTGGGATGACCCGCTTACATGGGCCGGATGATGCCCATGTTGGATGACATAGAAGATCCATGTTGGATGATTCAAAGCCACAATTTGAGATAATTGAGCCACAATATCACGAAGCAATTTTTCTTTTTTCCGAATGAATATCACGAAGCCATCATGGCTTTGAATTCTGAGAAGTGACATCTACTTCACTTTTGAGGCCCGGTGCATTAGCAATACAGATGCAATGATGCTGAATTTCATACGGATTGTAAATACTCGAAATCTTATTTGAGATAATATTTATCAAATGTTCGAGTTGAACAATTGATTCGTGCAGACTGAACTTCACTTCGTGACGAACCATTTCTCCATCAACTGTTGTCTTCGCAAACAAGTAATGACGGAACTTAAAAAAACGGGGATGAGAGCACACACCGAAACGTACGAAACCCTTCACAAAACCCTACCTCATCCCGTCGCTCGCAGCAGGAAAGGGGGACTAGTATGCTCGCCGCCTTGAGGCTGTCGCAGCGAGCCGTCACGTCTCCCCTCCTCGCGCGATCTCAATTCCGCAACCCTTTCTCCGCCATGGCGGCTCTCACCCCGGCCGCCGCCGCCTCGCCCAAGAGGCTGAGGGTCTACTCGTCCGCCGCCGCCGACGGCGACTCCCTCAACGGCGCGGGGAGCGGCAAGCGCGTGGGAACCCACAACGGCAGCTTCCACTGCGACGAGGCGCTCGGCTGCTACCTCATCCGCCTCACCTCCCAGTTCTCCGGCGCCGACGTCGTCCGCACTCGCGACTCCCAGGTCTCCCTCTTTCCCTCACCACTTCGCTACCCGCTCGATTGGCCTAGCATTCCTGGGTCGGTCCTCCCCCAATCTGTAGCGAATTTTAGGAGTTTTATTTTTTTCACATGATTTTGAGCTGGTGAAGTTTGCCCGTGTCTTGGTTATCCCACCGGCTTACTAGTTTTATGCCCGAATTGATTAATTTGACGAACTTATTGGGTTGCAAGTAGTTCTGCGATTACAAATCTGACTAGAAATCTCGAATTTACGTCTATGAACAGTCTGCATATTCCCAAAGTCTGCGTATTACACTTAATTGATCAGATAAGTCATAAGGGTGTTTTCCCCCTTCATATTAACACATCAGTAGTAACCTTGCATTTGATTAGAGTTTGCACTGCTGCATCTCAAATCATGAACCTGAACCTTTAGATGGTTAGTATGCCTGCAACCTGCTGTCATCTGGGACATGAAATTCAAACTATCTGCTTATGGTTAACGTGCGTATTGGCTTAACATGCTGCTGCATCACAAATCATGAACCTGAACAAGATGGTGAGTATGCCTGCAACCTGCTGTCATCTGGGATGTGAAATTCAAACTATCTGCTTATGGTTAATGTGTCTATTGGCTCAACATGCTGTTTGTACACATGGTGGATTGATGTGTTCGTACATTGCTCTGAAGCCTTTTCTCTCTTCCTGTTGTATAAGTGCACTAATAGTGTTGACGAGGTTACGAGTCATATTCACTGTATCCTGTCAAAATGGCATCTGTGTCATTCTCTCTTGTTGGCACTGTCTCCAGTTTTTAATTGATGGACTAAAAAGTTGTCCTAGTGACATCAATTGAAAACCGGAGGGAGCATATAACGAAGACATAGCTGTCACTATTTTGTGTATCCTGAACTGTGCATTTGCATTCACTTTATGCTTCCTTTTCTTATTGAACTTTATTGTAGATCCTGGATACACTAGATGCCGTCCTTGATGTTGGTGGTGTGTATGATCCGAGCCGCAATCGCTATGATCATCACCAGAAGGGCTTCAACGAGGTCTTTGGGCATGGATTTAACACGAAACTTAGCAGTGCTGGCCTTGTCTACAAGGTACTCGTCACATACAACACGGTTTTGAATTCTTCTTCAAACAGCTCATGAGCAATTAGCCAATTGCATTTAGATTTAATGATGAATGAAGGCCTCGAGGCTAGAATCTTCTGAAAGTTTATCCACTGCACCACAGCATCAGATGGATTCTTGTTAGTAACAAATGATGATAATTCATAGCATACCTTATGCTCTATTTTATTTTACCTGAATGGATCAAGAGCTTTACATGATAATAGTCACTCATCTGAATGTACAGCATTTCCTGAGTGTGCCAGGTTATAGAAGTTTGGAGGTTGCAAATTGAAATTGTGACTACTGTCGTATTTATGTTACACTGCCGGTGAAAATATAGTCATTTGACTTTTCAATTTAACCTCATATTGCAGCATTTTGGTAAAGAGATAATTGCAAAGGAACTTGGTGTCAGTGAGGATCATGATGATGTTCACCGCTTGTATCTTGCGATATATAAAAGCTTTGTTGAGGTTTGAATCTTATCACATAACTAGACATAAAAGTTCAGTATATTGCTTTTGGTATGCCATCACCGTGGGTGACTGTTGTTAAATCCTACCTTTTGTCTATCTATTCTAAGTTTACTAAAGTCTTCTATAGCTTCTGAGAGATTTTATTTGGGATCCACCCATCAATTATTGAGGGTTTGACTGTTTGAGTTATCTTTGCCCAAAATTTATTATTCTTGTTGGTGGTGAACATGGAAATGCCAGCTGCAAAATGGGCCTTTCCATGTTGAATAGGAGTTATGGACTCAAGTGGAGTTTGCTAGTCTTTGCTTGCACCGCAATTTTGGAATAAACTGACAAGTTTGCTGCCTTCTTTCTAAATCACAAAAGGAGTTTGCATGACTGCTCTTTGCTACATGTGTATAATTAATAAGCTCCAATCCCTGGACTATCACCAGACATTAATTTCTGAGACGCATGTACCATTTTGCTGTGTTACTCATTCATGTGTTTGTGTTTCACCATTTGTCTGATGTGTCAAATAAATAATGCCTATGTCATATAACAGGCACTTGATGCAATTGACAATGGAATCAATCAGTATGACACTGACCAGCCACCAAAGTATGTGAACAATACACACCTGTCTTCTCGCGTTGGACGTCTTAATCCGGACTGGACTGATCCAGATCAGTCTCCAGAGAAGGAGAATGCAGCTTTTCAACAGGCAATGATGCTCGCTGGAGGTGAATTTATGGAGGTATTTGACCTATGCCCCTTCATTGTTCATTCACTGTGCACCAACTTTGCTGTCAAATTATGTATTTGCTATCTCTCCTCTTTTTATATGACAATTTGATACACTTTCATTGCCAGAGTGTTCGCTTTCATGTTAAATCATGGTTGCCTGCAAGATCTATTGTCATGGAGTGTTTGTTATCAAGAGGAAATGTTGATCCAAGTGGAGAAATCATGGTTTTGGATAGATTCTGCCCGGTAAGCTCTTGACCTTTTTCCCCCCACCCATACTGTGTTCTATACACCTATAGCATCCACATGAATTTTTGGTGTGCTGGGCTCTCAAACTATCAGATGGTATGCCTGTCTGGCTGTGTTTTACGTCTACAATGTCCTGTGGTACCTACTTGACTCATGATGTTTTTCTGTTTCTCTGGTTGTAAAAATGTCATTTTAAGATTGTTTCACCTTCCTGACAGTTAATTTAGACTGTTAATTTAGTCATATGAAGTCTGAAGACTTGCTTCAGGAAGTGCCTTGTTCGTAATTTTCTTAGTTCATAATTTTCTACCATATTGAAATGTAACACCTGGACTTCGAAACATTAAATCTGAACGTTTATTCTATAATTTCAGTGGAAACTTCATTTATTTGAGCTTGAAGAGGAGCTGAAGATTGAGCCCCTGACCAAATATGTGCTGTATCAGGTAAGGAGCATTGTCCTTCACATACTACTTCCAAACATGTAACCCGAATGTCTGTACAGAATCGTTAATAGCTGTGGAGAGCAGTATTTACTCTTTTTGTCTTTCCCCCATGATTTTTTTAGTATAAATGAACTACTCCTTGATCATGTCCTAAAATATGCCTGCTATAAGACTTATGGACGTTATTATTATCTATAGCATGGTTACTTGCACTTCAAAACCATTCCTGCATAGTGATCTAATTTCTACCACTTAATTGCAGGATGAGAGGAGCAAAAGTTGGCGAGTGCAAGCAGTGTCTGTTGCTCCTGACAGGTTCGAGAGCCGAAAGGCTCTGCCAGAAAAGTGGAGGGGCATGAGAGACGACGAGCTGTCTCAGGAAACTGGCATCCCCGGCTGCGTATTTATTCATATGAGTGGCTTCATTGGGGGCAACAAGACCTACGAGGGAGCTTTGGAAATGGCAAGAGCTGCTCTCAAATGCTGATTCATCCGAAGCATCTATTGCTTCAGTGACATTCTACACATGGCACATCGAGTTTCAGGAAGAGTGCAGTTTTGCCTTCATTAACTCAGCTGTAACTGACATTGGGCACATCGAGTTATCCTCATCTGACAGAAGAGGTCGATTAATCTTTATTCTGGAAATTGTGTTAGAATGTGACGATTTTTTAAAGAAAATGATGGAACTCGTAATACATTTGTTGAACATTTTGTTTCCGTGTGCCATGGTGCTCTGTGTACAACGACAGGAAAATGCCTGGCAATGTAGGTCGCTTAGGCGAACAGGCAAATGTTCTGTGATTGTTAACTTGTTTTTCAACTTGGAATGAAATGAGCATGATACATGTATGTAGTATAGACACATCACTAAATTCACTATGCACGAGCTATGCAAATTAGCAGGAATCATACAGGCGAGCTATGCAAATTAACAAGAATCATACAGGCCTCTCTCAGCAACGTGCTTCGGGACAGGGCAACGCATTCACGTCTTCACACGTTTGGCATTTGCGCACGCTGCCTCCAGGTCTCCCAGGAAGAACAGGATCCGGTCAGACACCTGCCGCTCCTCGTCTTCGGTTTTCTTATGTGGTGCCTTCTTGTCATCACTGTCCGCGTCCTGTCGCGAGCCCAAGTACCTTTGGATCTCGCCTTGGTAAATCAGGTAGTAGTCGCTGCCTTCCCTGATAATCCTGACACCCCTGAAAAAACAACACCGCGCGGTCAAAATGATTTTTTCAGAATGATGATGAGGTGCACCCTAGTGTTGCCATGTCTGAAACTAGTTGGCCTACACCAGACCAGGATGCATAGTTTTTGAAAAATACCAGGATGCATAGTAAAGAAGCGGCAGAAGGCAGAGCAGAGATAAGCTTACAGTCCATATCGGTCGCATCGATCCTGCACGACGAAGACGTCCTTCCAGGACCTGGAACCCTCCGGCGCGTAGAACGCCGCGGCGTCCACTCCCCACCTGTCGTGGAACAGCTTGCGCCACAGTTCATCGTCGGAAGTCAACGTGCACCACTTCCTGCAAACTGAGATTCGGAGCACCATAGTCGACGTGTTAAGGATTACGCATAACTGAATAAACAAACCACAATTCTCTGGTTTCAGGCCACGGGATAAATTCAGAATTACACAGGAACGGCATGCACTGATGAATCACTGATGCCATGCATATACTTCAGTGCAGTGCAGCACGCCTGCAATGCAAGAATTGTGGGGAAGGTTTCAGACCTTGGGGAGCGGAGGCGAGGGACTGGTGATCAAGGAGGTGGAAGATCTTGAGGCACAGCTCCCCCGGCAGCCCGTCCATCGTACCCTCCTCGATCGAGCTTCCTCCAAAATCTCCGGTGACCACGACACGAAGCCTCTTCGCAGAATTATCGCAGGCTCGCCACAGAGTCAGCTCTTCTCCTCTGCTTGCAAATCCCCGGTCCCCCAGATCCGGAGCTGCAGCAACGAAGCTCTTCAACGGATGGACAACGAGAGGAGAGGAGGAGAAGATGCGGGAAGGAGAAGCAAAGTTCGTTGGCACCCGGCGGTCGTTAGACGGGACCAACGGCTTGGCTGCACGGTCCCCGTTTGCTCGTGCCCGCTTGCTGCCGGCAACCAGTAGTAGCTTGCAGAAAGTTCGAAGCTGACGAGTGGGGCCCAGAATTATCATGAGAGGATTGGCCCAAGCGGTCATAGAGCGGCGATGGATCCCATCCTGTTCGTCCGCTCTCGCCTCACGTGCGCCACTCCACCGCTCTCACAGTTTCCGCCTTTGAGAGGGCATATTTACGCGTACTAATTGCGGTAACGAAACTATCTCTATTGCCGCCTTCAACGACCGTTACACTGAATCATAGCGAATCCCCGCCGCGGCGCGTCGGCTTCCCGCCGGCCGTGCCCGCGAGCCGCTACCCCACCGTCTCACATCGCCGAGATGGCGAGTCCGTCGCGTCAAGCCCTGAACCCGATTTCCGTCACGTCACTCCGCCGTTTTGGGGCATACTCGCAGCAGCCGCAGCCGCCCGCGCGGGCCTTCGCGCTCCGGAAAGCCGCGGCGGTGCTCCTCCTCGCCGCGGCGATGGCGCTACCCTGCGGGGTGCTGTGCTGCGCTGGCCCTGGTGGGAGTGAGACCCGCCGCTTTCCTCATGTTACGGTCCCCCCGATGAGGACAGCCGGCGACGTGCCTCCTGGTGATCTGGTGGGCTTTGCCTCTTCCTCTGCGTCATCTTTTTAATTTTTCGTGCTAAATTTGACATTCTAGCGATATGAGTCGAGTCGATCCTCGCGCCTAATATTTTTTCTGTCTCTCTTCGTGTGTACTGTTTATCTCGGAATTGCAACCTCAGCATTGCTGATTTGTTCTGTTTAGCTTCTGTGATCGATCAGGCGTTTCGTGCTTTTCCTTACCCTGATATGAAAATAGTGGCGTTAAGGTGGGCTCTTTGAGATCATGCAATGATTTCTGAGACAAGCTTGTAACTTTGTATGTGAAATAAATAAATCATCCTTGTAGGTCATTGACGATCTCAGACTTGAACTAGTTCTGAGGAGGCTTACATGGCCAACAAGACTGTAATATTGACAACCCTTAATGCTGCATGCCTGCATGGGCTTCTCCAGGCTCAGTGATAGATCGATTCATCGATAGTTTCCGCCACAGTGTAAAGACTAGTTAACTTTTGAGGCACCTTGTTAATAGTAACATTTGGCTGGAAGCATACAAACAGTGTGTTTCCATCCCTACTGCTTTCCTCTTGTGACTGAGGATGTGGATTTTTTTCCCCAACATAACTGATTTCTGACTGCTGGGTATTTGGAGATGATGTGGAAAAGGCTGCATTTCCTGCGTCTGGTGCTTGAAAAAGGCTATAGCTTCGTTTTCTCGGTAAAGTTGTGCCTTCGTGATACTTCTCCTGTTCTAATGCATAAGTATTCAGTTTTCGACTTATTTGCTGTGTGACTTTCTTGTAGCACCAGAAGTAACTGTTGCTTCCATCTGCATTTCAGGATGCCGATATCATGTGGTTCTGCAATCCATTTCCACATAGGCAACGCAACTGACTTTGAGAATCAAATAGCCGGTGGAGGATTCAACTATATGAAGTCAAATGAACAAAGCATAGAGTTTTACAAGTTTTGGTATTCTTCCCGATTTAGGTATCCTGGACACAATGATCAGGAGTTCCTAAGCACCACGTACTTCAGTGGCATTTGTGAGCCAAGCAGAAATTCGAACAAGGTTTGCACCATGCATGCGAGCTGCTGTATTGGATTGCAGAGCAAAGTTTCATGATCTAAGAATCTTGATGGCAGACTGGAGAAATTATGTCTGACTCCAAGCTTAAAAATGTTGCACTGTCATGGAGATGGCGGGTGCCACAAAATTGGAGGCGTGATGTCGCCTTGGGTTTGTTACGAAAACTTGTTCTAGGATCCAATAGGGGCGAAGAAGGATGGTTGTGTGCCTCTCTATATATCTAAAACATATACACATTTATTTGGTCAGACTCGGTCATTTCCTATGTAATTTTTTCCTTCAACCTGGTGCCACTCACCATCCAAGGACTAAGCCGCTAGGATCCAATAGTAGATCAAGACAACTTTCTTTGTGTCGATAGCATGTCTGATCATATTTGATTTATTTCCTGCAGTCTCTCATCACGAAGCCCATGACTGCAAACATGTTAAAGTTTGAGCGTAGATTGAAGAGACGAAATAAATATTTTGCTTTTTCCCAGGTACTCATGTTCAAATACTCATGGAATTTTTTTAGCGGCTCTTGGAAGGTCGGTTTTCTTGCTTACTATACTAATCCTTATGTCTTACTGACATCAGAATATTGTAGCTAGTAGTGAACAGGATGAACTAAAACTTAGTAGTTTATACAGAAAAGAAAATATATATGCAACTTGCTATTTTCAATCCTTGAAACATCGGGAAGTGCATTATAATAAGAATTTCTATCGAACCTTGTTAAGTTTGGTACTAGTACACAGTCAAGAATGATACCATAATGCCAAACTGAGTGGTCATTTGGAGGGAGAATCAGAGCAGGGAGGCATTGCGATAAAGTGGCATGTCATGGATCTTATTTGTGAGTTCTTGGAACAATATAATAGGGTCTGAAATTGTCTAGTACTTGGGCCTTTCTAAAATATTAAACTTTCCTATTGATGTAGCGGCAGAACACCTGGCATATCTTACAAAAGGACTCCAGATCTTGATTAAAATAGTTTTTTTTTAAAAAAGAAAATGCTACAATGCGCAATCCATTGTACAGCAGCTTACATGCAAATTCGATATTTTTTTTAGGAAAAAGCTGGTTCATGGTCAATATCAACTATTCCAGTTTGATACCTTTGCGAACAGTGCTTGTCTCAGTGTTGGAAAATCAACCACGCGGAAGGTCAAGGTGCATGTTGTTTTCTGCATTTCCTCATCCCATTACTTACGGTTCTTATCTTTCTGGTTCTAAGATGCTTGTTAATCTCGAACTCAGCCTTATCTGTGAGGACTTCAAAATTGCATCACTTAATGGACGATTCATCTCCTTAAAAAGCATAGTGTTGACGGTTTTCAAGTATAAGATGCGAAGTGTGGTCGCCCGTGGCACCATGTGTGCAATCACTTTGTTTTGGATTTTCACAAACCATAGATGCTGTCACAAATTACTAAACCCATCTGCCACATACCACAAGGAATCATGTATGGTTTGTGACATGAGACCCTATTCTGTGTTCTTTTTACAGATAGTACAGTAAGAACATCTCTCTTCCCCTGATCCTTTACTTAAAAACCAACTGACAACTGAAACTCTTGTGGATATAACCATATCTTTTTTTATATAAACTTGGTATATCTAGCAATGATATAATTTATATATTTGTATTGTCATGTGCTTGGTATATGTAGTATACCATATTTTCCACTGCTATTCTAGCCCAAATTCATTTGATACTTGGATCAACATTAATGAAACTTCAAGTCACTTTTTAAATCATTGTTCAATATCAAATACGTTCAGATTTTCAATTTGAATCATTGTCATTTGTTGCTTTTACGTTATTGTTGGATTCAAGGAAAAATGCAGCTAGCCTTCTGTATATGAAGACATCGTTCTTTCCATATAGCATGTCTAATCATATTTGATTTGCTTCTTGCAGGTGACGAAATAATTGGAAAATTTTCTTGTTTACCATCCTAAATCCTTCTGTTTTACTCCTTTTTAAAGGTGTTTGACTAGCTTCAGTATACTGTAGATAAATTATATCTTTGCTAGATATAACTAAACACAGGACAAAGGAAAGATATAAATCATATCTTTCTTAGATACCAAGATCGACATAACAAAATAAAGATATAAATTATATCTAAAGCCAGTTATAAATTCCTTCGCATAAAAGTCAGTATAATTATATAGATAAAGAATCTCAGTTGTCAGGTGGCCTTCGGAATGAATCATATAGATAAAAAAAATATAAATGAGCACCTAAGGGGTGACTGCACACGTCTTTGTGCCATTTTGGCAAGTCTATATAAAGGTGTCATGTGTGTTCTTATTGACATAAAAACTTGACCTAAATCAAAGAAAGAAGTATATATAGAGCAAAAGGAAGGAGATTGATCGGTAGTCTTTGTGCACTCTACTATGGATGTGTAGCTCTACTATGGATGTGAGAGCTACATCTGTTTGCTTCCTTCTGTCCTGCTACTTGCGCTGATGTTTCCTTCTTCTGCAGGTTCTTCCAGTCACTTTCTCCACTCTTATTTCTTTGATGTCTCACTCGCCTGCATGATGGAAAAATGAGAAATGAAAAAGCCACCATAGTCTTGAAAAATATTCCTATTGTTGTTTCTGCATGCATAAGAAGTTAGTTTTACTCTATTAGTGTCCTAGGTTTTTTCCTTTTCTAATGATATTATGTATTTTCTTTCATGTGGAATAATAGATCTACCAGAATGCTCGAACTACGAGTCCTCCTGTCCGATCTGTGCAGGTTTCCTGTGCAAGATTGCATGCGCGCTGGGCGCAAAGATGTTTAATGGTTACATATTTTAATTTTTGACAGCATCCTGAACTTCTTTTATGAACTTATAAGCTCATACTATCCTCAACCAAGGCCTCACGCCATGGTTGTGCCATTTTAGCCCCCCTTTTTTAGATCATCTGATTATGTCAGTCATCATATTGTACTCTAACCGTCTAACGTGCATAGAAGTTGCGTCCACAAACACAGACATCCTCGCCCCGACTCTGTAGCTAGGCGGCAGTCGGCTCCATGCCATCGCCTTCCCATTCTATCCACTTTGGTAGCTAGAGATCTTATCTTATCACAAAACCCGTGTCTTATCCAAGATACCCTGTCATGTTTCACGCTCACGCTTTGCCAGTCCTAATCATCTTGTATCTAAAGTGGCGGCTCACTATTACCTTTTCCTAAAGTTCAGTATTACGAGCGCTTGTAATGTATCGATACGATCTGTGCTTGTAAAGGAATGAATGCGTTCCATGTGCTTGCAATTTTAACTTAAACATGTTCTTACAAAAGCTATCCACAAGTTCTCGGACTGTATCTGATGAGCACACTCTTTCTCTTTTTTTTTTCACTAAGCTCCTGGCCAATTATTTGTTGGTTGATCGTGTGTTCGTGTCTAGAGAGAAACCACGTATGCGCCTCGCTTTGAGGTCGTGCCATCGTGTGACGGCCAAGTCCTTTTCTGTTAATCTGGTAAGCACTGCAGCGACGTGCCGATCAAAGCGCAATCCCATTTAGATCCCAGTACCATGGGATGTGCATGCATGCAGGCAGGCTGACCTGTCCCATCGAGCAGATCTTTGTGGATGTTATGGCACGCTGCTATCATATTTATTATATATATAATTGACGAGAAAAAGAAGCTACTATATTTGCTTTAAAATGCTACTCCCTCCTTCACACAATAAATGACATCCTAGGAAATTTCAGACAGATTAAGAGTGAAGAGTGAAGTAAAAGGAAGCTAAATGAGAAACACTGCCTTCTAATTATGCTTGCCTGCCTTTTAATGTTGTGCAAGACGCATGCACCAAATCAGCTTTCCACAAATACCAGATTAGCCTACCATAAATTGACTAGGTGGACCTATAAATTGGCTACAATGTCATTTGTTATGGGACAAATTTTAAACGCTTCGATGCCATTTGTTGTGGGACGGAGGGAGTAGAAATTATCACGTTAATCTGAGGAAATAAGAAGAGAAAATTACCCACCACTGCCATTATACAAAAAGTAGTCACAAAACCCCCTATAAATATTTATAAAATAGCTAAATTCAGAATAATAAAAAGTAGCCAAAAATACCCCTCAAATCTATTTCTAAATTACCCACGATGCCATTATGAGTAAAAAAATAGCTAAATTAGAAATAATAAAAAATAAAAAAACACTTCACACCTATTTTTAAATTACCCGTCATTCCATTATAAGTCCAAAAAATAACTAAATTTGGGTTATAAAAGATAGTTAAAAATATACCTAATTCTTATTCCTAATTTTCTCACCATACCATTATGAGTCTAAAATAGTTAATTATAACGTGATGAGTAGGGAAGCTGAAAAACAAGATAGGATGAGTGAAAGAACCGAAAAACAAGTTCGAAACGAGGACGGAAAGAGCCTTGAACGAGAGGGCAACGAGCAGGTAATCTGAACAACAAGATGACCAACATAGGAAGGCGAGAGGAGAAGGTGACACGTGGAGGTAGTAGCCCTTGCCAGAGTGGGCGGGACGGATAATGAGTTGACAGAAGTGTACTAGAGAAACAAGTGAGCTGGACAACAAGCCAAGACGACAAATAGCTGAGCATCATTACGAGCAGGCGAGGGATGCGACCGTAGGAGAGAGCATATAAAAGTTTATTATAAAATATCATAAAATACCTACATACAAGTTAATAAATTTTATACTATTATCATTGTGAAAACAATCAACTCTAGCCGCGCAAATGCGCGGGCAGCCATACTAGTTCGCATATATACGGTCTACCGTAGTCCAGGAGAAAGAAAAGGCACTGTTAAGATGACCGTTTCAGGTGTATTTCGAAGGCAATTGGATGGCTGTATGTCTCACCTTTAAATCAGTCCTTTTGCTACTTTTCATAAAGATATGAATTGATTGTTCATGGCATATTCTTCTGATGTCCAGTTGTAGTTCAAGGTGAATTCACTTCTTGGCATTTCTTAGAAGAAAGATGAAAGATCAACAACATTCAATCAAGATAACCAGACTCAGAAACAGTCTTTCATTTCATTCGATGGAAATAAAGCTGTCTTCCAAAAGACCATAATTTGGCCCGTTAGGTGCGGCGAAAACATGCATAGTTGCCCTGCTTCTATTTCCTGGCAACAAAGATCGTTTTCGGCATCGCAACTGAAAGGTCCCGATCAAAAAGGTAAGCAGAAATGCCATGGAATGTGCGGTTTCCGGACTGAGAAGCGACGTTCCCGCACGACCAAACCGCCACGCCTCGACACATGAAAGCTTTGGCCATGTGTGAGATCTACACGTCGTCGATCCGATCGTGCGGTCGTACGCCCCGCACCCTCCCGTCCGTCCGTCCGTCAGTTTCCCTCTGAGTCTCCTCCTCGCGCGCACACAAGGCCATGCCCATGTGATACGCATGTGTTGCCGCGCGGAAAGGCGGGGCTCCATGTGCGAAGTGGAGGCGCTTTGGCTCGCCACTACCGATCGTCCGGCCCCGAAGAAGCAGGAGGCGGCGGCGGGAGAAAAAGCCGCGGTTTCCAGCCCGTTTCCGGGCGGAAAAGAACTCCGTAATTAACGAACGCGACCGCCTCTACTCGGACGGCGACGTCACCGCGCACCGCTGCTTCGCCGTTCGCTTACGCGCCGGGGTTCGTTCCTTCGCGAGCAGCTAGCTGATGGTCGCGACACGTTACGCCGGACATCACATTGCAACAGAGTTTTCGTGCCACGGAACCGGCAATTTGTGTCGAGGCAGGCTCCGCCGCGCCGCGCTTTGGGAGACCACACGCGCGCGGGGCATCGTCGTCCTGCATGCGCCGACCGCGCGCGACGTCCGAGCGTAAAGAACGGCGGTGAGGAGAGGAGGTGGGCGGACGTGACCACCGCGCACCACCAACCAGCTGAGTGCCGCCGCACATGGAGGCTATGCCCGCGTGCCAGGTAGCGGGAGCGTAACCGAAAGTGCCTGTGCCACGCCCAAGTGCTGTTCCTGTGGCTTGGATCAGGGACACATGTCCCGTGCTCGCTCGCTCGCCTTCTCTTCTCCCACCCACTTATGGTTCTGGCGGACGAGTGGCGCTCGGGTCACGCGGGCGTGCTAGCTAACATGTTGTGATCTTTCGATCCACTGGCCTACGTACGGCTAAAATCATGCACGGAGTGTGCTCCTTGCCTCCTTGGATAGGGGGGGTGTACACAGTGATAACCGTACTTAGTTCTCAGGTCTCCCGTATGTAACTTCTAATTCTGTATGTAATGCTTACTGAACTATAGACAATATATATACACGTCGAATAAATTAGCAAGAATATAGAGACGATATACAAGTGTACTCACAATGTTTTAAAACCCAACCTGTTAAAAACTCTCTTACTGTCGTAAGTCAAATCGAGTTATGATGAAATATTAAAAGTCACTTCACTATATGCTTGGCCAAGACAGTTACTAAAAGAGCGCACTACGAGTACCATTTCAAGCCGTGCGACAAACTATCGAAACCACAAAGGAAGACCCGCTTTCAAGTTTCAACCACAAAACAAACCATTAATCGCACTGACCAGCGACCTCAGTTCCTTTTTTTTTCCTTCAAATTTTGCGAAGACCCCAAAAGTCACCAATCAAGTGGGCGCCGGAGCTCTATATAAGCACAACCAAACCATCCCTTCCACACACCCTCACCTTCTCACCCTGCCCAAGCCACCCTCGGCTCACCCTGCTACAGCAGCTCAGCTCGTGCCCTGCGCCAACTCTGCCACTGTGCCCGCCATGGCAAGAATGCTCGTTGAAGCCGCCGCCGCCGCCGCCTCGCCGGCCTCGCCAGCGGACACCCTCAACTCCGACATGGTCCTCATCCTCGCCGGCCTGCTCTGCGCGCTCGTCTGCGTCCTGGGCCTGGGCCTCGTCGCACGGTGCGCGTGCTCGCGGCGCTGGGCCGCCGCGGCGGGAGGCCATCACGCGCCACAGGCCGCCGGCGCGAACAAGGGCGTCAAGAAGGAGGTGCTGCGCTCGCTGCCGACGGTGACGTACGTCTCCGACCGCAGCAAGGCGGCGGCGGAAGAGGAGGCGGAGGCGGACGAGTGCGCCATCTGCCTCGCCGAGTTCGAGGACGGCCAGGCCATGCGCGTGCTGCCGCAGTGCGGCCACGGGTTCCACGCCGCCTGCGTCGACACGTGGCTGCGCTCCCACTCCTCCTGCCCGTCGTGCCGCCGCGTGCTGGCCGTCGAGCTCCCCGCCGGCGAGAGGTGCCGGCGCTGCGGCGCGCGCCCCGGCGGCATCGCCGCGCTCTGGAAGGCGCCCTGTAGCGCTGCAGAGGTGCCGACGTTCTTGGCGTAGTAGTGCTCCGCGCACTAGGCAGGAATCGACCGTTGCGCAAGCTCATTGGTTAACTTTTTTTTTCCCCTTTGTTTAGACTTGTAGGTTTCATTGTTTTTAGGTGTGGTAAGCATGGTTAGCAGTGAGTGGCTGGCTGGGGGATGGGCAGCATTTAGGACATGCATCAATTGTGTATAACTATTTGATGAGGAAAAGATTGTCCTTGTAATTTCTCTGTACATAAGTGCAATGATATAAAGCTTTGTGGTATTCCAACTCGAAGTGCCTGCACTCGTTCTTTCTTTTCCTTTTCCTTTTTCAGCCAGGGAGTGTCTGAATTTATCATTGTCTCCATTCGTATCACGAGATCAGCCATAAATTCAGCTGTTCATCCAGAGTGCTAGTTTGAATTTAAGTTTGGCCAACGTCAAGGGGAGACACAAATTGAATCTCGTATTGCAATTTTATTTTATTTTATTTTAAAAAAATGCTCATCGCCAAGATATTTGGTCATTTTTTTGCCCTTTTCCGTTAATTCGTCTAAAAGGTGTGCATTACCTCAAGTGGCAACAACTGTTGTCTGAAATACTGGTCATCCCAGAATGATCACAACGACTCTTCGCAGCTGCAGCAATGTTAAACAACCGTGCTTCGAAGCTGTTTCTTTGTTGTTCTGTAAAAATGCTAAGGATTGCAGGATGCCAAATCCTGCAAAATCTGAATCCGACCACGACTTCTCGGCTCTTAAGGAGTCAAGCACACTCGCAGCCTCTCCTCCACGAGGACCACGACCACGAGCCGCACGACCCGTTGAAGTGGCTCCGCGACCTAAGCAGCTGCACTAACGCGAACCTAAAAATTCACACATGTAGCTAGTTCAGCAGTTGCAAAACAAGGCGTGTGGTAGCAAAAAGGACCACACAGACACTTGAGCCGCTTGCTAGTTGTGGCATCGATCGGGTCAACCAATATCTGACCCCCCCGTGTGCGCTGGCAGGTCAAATCATGACCCTAATCTAATCCAAAAGATAACATATTCTGTTGTTTCTCCCGCACTTTCGTATCCATCCATGGAGTGCTGTGCACTGACAGTAGTGGGATTGGGTAGGCTGTTGTTGCGGCGGCTGACTGGAGCCCGAGTTCGTTCTTGGCAAACTGATGAATGATGATGATCTCGGCACTTTGCCAAACAACTAATCTTTGGATGATGATGATAGAGTCATATAAAATTGCGTCGACGCATATCAGAAAATTCTAGAGCATATCTGGCGGCAATTTAAAATGAAATCTTCTTGAAACTTCTTTGCCACCTCCAATATCCCCGGATGCTTCCTCGCTGATGGGTAAAAGGCAAAGTGTGTCGTGATAACGCAGTCGACGGCAGAACGACGCCAGATGACTCGGAACGGAAGCTTCACCCGGAGAGAGGAAGGAGCACATGGTTGTGTGTTCAAGAGTTCCCTTTCTGGCGCATTAGCTCGAGTGAAATCCTCCACCGCTCAGCTCAACTGAGGCGAGGCGGAATGGATTTTGACCTGCGCACCGAAATTTTGATAATCATATCGGGATGGATATACGGGGACGGGACAAATGGCCTGTATGATTGAGGGGACAGCTGCAGGTGTTCGTATCCTTGGCCGGGCTGGCGGCTGGACCGGCGCACAAGTTGAGCCCGGAGGTCAACGACCAAAGTCGCCGTGCGATTGCATATCGCATTGCATCCATCCATTGCGTGCCGTCGATGGCACAGGGCCATGGCTGACCAGAAGCCTTGGAGGAAAAAGGTAGGCTTTGGATGGCCCATTTTGTGTCACGGTTTGTTGTTAATTCGGGGGGCTTTGTGTGTTGATCACCAGGATAGCAGAGGAGGCATGTCCCCATCAGCTAAGCATGCGCCTCCTCTTGCTACCTCATTTGCAGGGATGGTGTGATGAGGATATTTGATGCATATGCTGGAGAAGATAAACTAATGAGAGCGTGCATGAAGACTGAAGATTTGCGCTCCACACGATGCTCTTGCCGATATGGAAAAAAAGATAAGAACAGTTAGGAGAGAAAGCAACTGACGACTTAAACGGTGGACAGCAAGCATCCAAGTCTGATTCAAGCCTTTTCAATAGATTGATATGACGATAGATGGATTAAAACGATGGAACGAAGCAATGCTAAATAATCTGAAGGCAGACTCGGAGTACTATGTTTGCAAACCGGCTCCCTGACAGTGGTATAGCCAAATTTCTTTGTGAACAATTTTTCATGATGAATGTGGTAAAACATCGCTGAGTTTACATTTACTAGCTCTAGTGCTCAAAGGCACTAAAAGTTGGACTCATCATCAGAACAAAATATCAAAGGCAGTACATTGCTCACCAACCTAACATGGATCTGATCGCAAGGAACACGTCTAATCTTTGCTGAAGCGCTGTATGCAGGCCTAAGACGGTTGACATCATGCAGGCCTAAGGATTGGAGTTGGAGACGGCATCAGGGAGGACGGTGGCAGGACCAGGAGCCGGTGAGCCCTCCTCGTTGCCCCTCGCGGGCGGCGCCGAGGTGGACGGTGGACGCTTCCAGCTCCAGAGAGGCGCTTCGGCGCCCACCCAGTGATCTACCCAAAAGTTCCCCGACCGGGGCGGCGACAAGGCGCGGCGGTTCGCGTCACCAGGCGTATCGGGAGCAGCGGGAGGCGGCGCGATGGAGGGGGGCTGCCTCGCGGCGGAGATCCCTTGGTTTCCAGACGGCTGCTCGCCCTTCTGCATGACGGCGGCGTCGGCGAGGGATCCGTCCGGTACTGAGGCGGCGGCGAGGTTGGGTCCAACAAATCCTATTCGAGACGGCTGTGTTCTGGGATTTCTGGGCCGATGCGGCTGCGCCACTAGGGATGACTTGCAGAACCCTTGCGGGCCTTGGTCAACTGGCCTGCCACGCACGCAAGGCTCTCGCGGCCCACCGTAACGCGAGTACGACCCCGGAACGCTTTCCATTGCCCGCCCGTCCCAGCTCATTGGTCATTGCATCGATGAATATTCATGAATGAACAATAATAAAAGACGGGCTATTAAAGCTAGAGAGCCCTTAGTGTTACGTTATGAACTCTGGATGACTATTAGCAGAAAAAGAAAAGAAAAAAAAGGAACTCTGGATGACAACCTGCAATTAGTGGAAGGGCAGGGCAACAATTTATATGAACAATTGCAACCCAACCCGTACATGGCATTTTTTCCATATATTTCACTGAAACAATGACACGTGTTACACTAAAGTCCGCTGAAACACACGCCCACACCTAAAATGCTACAACTGACTGACAGCGTTCAAAAATTGCAGGCAGAGTCCGTAGAGAGTATCGGAATAAGCTCCAAAATCTGTATTTCTTGGATGTCCAGACTTCAGAGTTCACCAGGTGTATCCGTTATGCTTATGTTCAAGCTATTTCTCATTGTTCTTCTCCCAACTCCCATGTTGCCCTTCGTCATCATAGCAACAAATTCCCCGTAATCAATGCGGCCATCCTGAAGAAATAGGACAAATTAAGGTAAACTAGATCACTATCGTGCAAAGAGAGAGGCTCATATGCAAAATGCATTGATCACACTTAGTAACATTATTATTTAATATATATACCCAAGATACACCACAAATATCAAGGGCTAGAAACTTAAACGTTCAGCAATTGTACACAAATAACACTTATGGTTAAATAAGTATCATTTGGGAGGCATCTAAATTTTCAGATCTTATTTATCCTGATAAAGAGTATATGCAGAACAGGTATCACATCCTTCTTGTATTTGTCCAGAGCACAGCTGCTGCCACACCCTTCTTATATTAAGTCAATAAGAACTATAATGCACTCTAGCATGACCATTAAAATATGAAAAGCAGTACAAGCATCAATGTACTTACATTATCCTGGTCAGCTTCATTAATCACGTCATCAAGAAAAGCATCTGGCATGTTATGCTCTTTGCATGCTTGCTGAAGTTCATCCACTGTAATGTAACCACTGCCATCCTTGTCGAAATAAGAAAAGGCTGCCACTAGATGTTCCTCACGCTCAAGTTTATTCAGGTGCAATGTAGCAGCAATGAATTCTATATAATCAATCGTCCCACTGTTATCTACATCAGCCTAAAATGTTTCAAATGAAATCAAAAAAGGGTTAACAGTTGGCTTAGTACTAATTTACAGAAATAACAGATAGTAAAATCAATTTTAAAATTACTATCGTAAAACATAGCCTCAATAGGGCACCATACATTAAACCATGAAGACATGGGAAACCAAATGAAGTTCATAGATATCTCGTGGTATATAAGCACATGTTTATTAGAAACAAAATGATTGGTGCTTGAAGGAAGTTTATCTCTGGGATGCTTAAAACATGTAATATTTCTCGTTAGTCGAAAAATCACAAAACAAGCAGGATAAAAGAGAATGACAAAAGGTGCATTTTAGCTTATAATTCTGGAACTTATCAGTCCAACGTAATTAGTTAGTAGCAACAAACAACTTCCACTGAAGTTATTCCACACATTTAAACTTAAACTATTTGTAATCAACTTACCGCCTCCATAAGATCGCGAATTTCAGTATCCTTCAGCGTGGAACCATATTTTCTCAAGCCCTCTTTCAGCTCATCATATGTAATGGCACCACTATTATCTGTGTCCATTGCCGTGAACATTTCCTTCAATCCTGCTATCTCCTCCTCCGAAAGACTCTCAGCAATGACCTGGTAGAACAAAAACTAATCCTATATTAACACAAGATCAGAACAGGTGCTCCAACACAATGGAATGAGATACAAACCGATGCCATTGTATAACCTTTTTAGGAAAAATGCTACATTATAACTAACCATATACCACAAGTACTTGGGCTAAGAGCAGAGATACTAATAATCTTGAGAAAAGGTAAGGAAATTGCAGATAACGGACTCCAGTTAATTGAAATCATTAATCATGTCAACAGGGTGCAATGAAAATCTAACTTCACCGTTCTGTAGGACGAAGCATTACAACATACATGAAAATAACAATATGATGCATCTAAAAAAAAAAGAACTTACCCTCAAAGCCATCTTCTTCAACTTATTCATCGCTGAGAACTGCTTAATGCGAGAAAGGACAGCTGGATCAAGAGGCCGGTCAGGAGCAACTCCCTGATCACAAATCCAGGGATGACCTGAACACAAGAAAAATACGCATTGATATCTTTTTCGAACAATTGGGCATGTGCTGTTCAGATATTTCTACCAGAAGCTATTAAGATGGGTGCATATCATGGTTGACCAAAATCATATTTCAAGTAATCATAATTAGCATATACTTGTAGGTGAACCACAGGGGAAAAGAAACGTAGCAGTCTCTCAAGAAATCAACCATAGTAGTGGAGAAAACTGAAGAAAAGAGCTACATAAGGTGACAGTAACTAACATAGAACTTCATGTGCTGTTAAGCGCTCCGCTGGTTTAGGATTCAACATTTTTCTTATAAGATCCTTTGCACTATCAGAGATCACAGGCCAGGGATCCGAATCGAAATCAATGACACCTTTCAAAACAGCGTCAAATATTCCTTGCTGTGTTTCTGCAGTGAGTAGATTCAGAAAATCAGTCTAGAAGAATGAAAGATACTCCCTCAAATAAAGATAACTTTGATTATTCAGAGTACAATGTCAATATATTTGGTAATCAATACAGTTTGACGGTTTGCATTCTAGCCATCTGGGAATCCTTTTACCGTGACTGGAGGGAACACACGTAACCACAAAATTTCCAATTAAATGTCGGATGAAAATAAAATACGAAATTTGTACCTGCCCAAAATGGCGGAACACCACTTAGCAGTATATAAAGAATTACTCCAGCTGTCCACACATCAGCTTCTGGTCCATAACGTTTGCGCAGCACTTCTGGAGCTACATAGTAGGGGCTTCCAACAACATCGGAGAAAATTTGACCTAAATATATGAAATAAACAAAATAGAGTAATGGTCAAACCTCGAGCATAATTTAAATGAAATCTTTAAAATCGAGGTCAGATGGACATTTTTGTCCAAATAAATCTCGAGCGAACTTGAAATTATAGTATAAATCAAGACCTTAATTGCAACATTCCTTTTCATTCATACTGGACAATTAATTTGGCGGTAACCTTGGTTCCAAAAAAAAAAAAAATCACGATTCTACTGGAATAGTAAAATGTGACACTGAGTCACAAGTCACAAACCAAGAGGCAAGAGCCTTCTTTGGCTTCTGATTGCAGTGCACAACATATCATTTCTTTGTAAATATAATGGCACGATTCTTAAATAATAACATTGATGCAGACTTAGAACACCGTATCTAAAGCGTAAATTGAGGAAATACCAAACATTTAGAGCATCAATTGTCGCGATACGAAAATGTCAGCATTTCATCAATTGTAAGGTTGAATGTCTCTGCGGTTTGACAAAGCAAAGCACAACGAAGAGTGACTCACCAGGCTTGAAGAAGACAGAGAGGCCGAAATCGATGGCCTTGAGCGACATATCATCATCCTTGTTTGCGAGCAAGAAGTTCTCGGGCTTGAGATCCCTGTGCATGACCCCTAACGAGTGGCACGCCTCGACGACCCCTACAATGATGCGCGTGAGGTCCGCCGCCTTGCGCTCGCTGTAATGCCCGCGCTGGATGATGCGGTCGAAGAGCTCGCCGCCCGCGCAGAACTCCATGACGATGTGCACGTACTGCGGGTCCTCGAAGGCGCCCTTGATGGCGACGACGTTCCGGTGGCCGGCGAGGTGGTGCATGATCTGGATCTCGCGGCGCACGTCCTCGACGTCCTCCCGCGTGATGAGCTTGCGCTTGGCGATGGACTTGCAGGCGTAGTCCACCCCCGTGGCGAGGTCCGTGCAGAGGTAGGTAGTGCCGAACTGCCCCTGCCCGAGCTTCCGCCCGAGCGCGTAGTGCTCCCCGAGGCTCGGCGTCGGGTGGCCGAGCACGTTGGCCGTGAGCTCCGCGGGCGCGGGCGCCCCGCGCCGCATGCCGGGGGCGGGCGGCGGGGCGGCCGCGTCGGCCGCGGCCGCAGCAACCGCCATATCGCCCGGGCGCGATGCCCGCTTCCCGTTCCCGCGCGGCGCGGGCATATCGGCGGCGACCGGCGCGTACCCCGCCGTGTCGTGGCGCTGCGAGCCGCCGCGGAAGCTGGCGAAGTACTTGGATCTAAGCGTGACGCCGCACGTGTTGCCCATCACTCCTCGGGCGCGAGCGCGGCGCGACGGCGAGGCAGCGGGCCCTCTCCTCGCATGCAGTGCCCAGGCCTCTCGCGGGGTTTAAGGGAAGGAAGGAGCCGCGGCGCGGCGCCGAGTCTGGCGAAACGACGAACACGCGTGCGGTGTGGATGGAGATGGGATTGGAAAGCGGCAGTGGATGAGGCGGAATTGGAGCTGGGGGATTGGGATTTGCTGGGAGCGAATAGTAGGAAGGTGGAGGAGGTGCAGTGCAGCGGGGAGGAGGAGGAGGCTTCACGGCAGGTTCGCGGCCTGGGGGCGGTCACGCTTCGAGGAAAGCGAAGCGAAGGCTGCTTTGCTGCGCTGTTTACCTCTGGCGTTCACTCCGCTCTGCTACTGTTGGATCGGGAGCGGATATTACAACTTGACACTGTCAGGTCAGCTGCAAATATCAGTCGTGCCCGCGGATTCTTCCGTCTCGTTCCTGACACACAAAAAACGCTTTCTTTTTCTTCAGCGCCTCTTGGATTTTTATAGACCTCGCTTCGCTTCGATTGTGTCGCGACGGGGTCCTGCCCTAGAGCTGATCGAGAGCTGATCGACCGAGGACCACAGCCACAGGCTATCGCGCCGCGGGCAACGTGCGGCGGCGGGGGATCAGGGCCGCTCGTGCGGCGCCCCCGTGCTTGCCACGCGCGTCGCCGCCCCAGTTCTCGCTGCCATGAGGCGCCGCGTCGACATGGACCCCGGGCTCCAGTGATTCAAGCTTGTATACTACTCCTAGTCTATGCGCTTCTGGTATTTCTTGTTAATTTTAGCTGCTCCGTGGACATTTGTAGTCCTTCGAGGCCTCCGGCTGCAGCCAGGACACACAGCGGTGCCTGTCCGCAAGGACAGCAAAGTGGAGTGGGGATGATGTGCACGGAGAAAGGCGCGGCATATGGTGGAGAGGAAAAGCGAAAACGAACGGGGATAAAGGGGCGTCTCGGTGCATGAATTCCGGTGAGTCCTACTACTCCCAGTAACGCTACGAGATGCGAGATAATGGACGAGCTGGTCCGGCTAGAATTCGGGAAAGCGATCATCAATTCATCATCGCCAGATCAGATCTGGTTGAACCCAGAAAGCTCATCGGCTATCATTGCTTCTTGCGTAGAGTCATTTTCTCAACCGATTAAGATCGTACTTGATAATGTGGCCTCAAAATCATTATCTCAGTCGAACTGGCCAAACGATTCGTACGCTGTTAGCAACATCTAGGTCGATAGATATACAGATACAGAGTAGCAGATCGAGAAGGAAGAACTGAAGAAGCGGAAGAAAGGTCAATCAGCTACTCTACTCGGTGTTGCTGACAATAGGGAGGACCGTCAACGGCTTATCCCGGGCCAGCGCCGCCGTCTGTTTCGTAGACTGTGTATATGGGCCATCTGTTCGACATTTCTGAAAGCCCTTCTAAAACGATTTGGCGATTTACACCTGCAACGAGAGAAGGTTCAAAACGAATTTGTACACCACCAGCTTAGACGTGTAGGTAGCGGAAAGAGACATGGAACTACGCAGTACGCAACCCATGTCTCGCCGATGCACGAAATCCTGAAAAGGAGCACCAGGCTCAAAGTTCACGGACAGTTCGAGCCAGATCGCCTAACTCCGGTGGTTATGGGGCTGTCAACTTTGAGCAGTGAAAGAACACGTGTGAACTCTTCAGATAGGAACAAATGAAAACACGTGTGAACTGTATCGAACCCTTAAACTTTGTCTGTTGACGTTGGCATAAAAAATGCGTCAATCCGATACGCCCCAACGGTATAACCTTTCTTCCAAGTTTTGGTGTCCATACCCGGCGGTTGTATCTCCATTTCAGTCCTTTTACCTTCCAATCAAAACCAAAAAATTTGTCCGGTCTTTCCACCTTAGGCCACTGACTGCTGAACACTAGTGGACTACGAGAGGGGCCGAGGCATCATTTACAAGATCGAATGTTAAGTATGACATCAAGCATGCTCATCCAGAGCTTGAATCTGTCAGTATAGCAATGAACAGGACACAAGAAAAACAAATCGAGGAACGAAATGTTGTTTAATCATACGAATAAAACTCATTCTGACGTGCTGCTGTCGTGGTTTCTGGGTTCGCCGTGTAAGAATGGCAAAGAGCAACCCAGAAACCACACCGCCGACATACCGGAAGCAGGTCACGGAATCAAGACTTGCTCAATGGCACAAAACAATTCTCCATGGGGCGCAGCAAACAAAACAGCACACAGTGCCACACATAAGATTAGCAAGACTCTAGATTTTGGATGCACAATCCACATGCGCTTCCCAGAATTCAAAATGTTGTCACTACAGACAGTGAACGGGTTTACAAAGCATCATCAGCAATATTCGGATAACTGAGAACAAGCCGATGATGAGCCAAAATTTTCACTCAGCCAATGCTGAAGCTACACGCTACTCTAACAACGAAGGTATGCAGAGCTCCTTTATCTAAGCCTTCCTCGTTGCGATTTGAGACTCAGCCTGAACAAGAAATCCATACATCAGCATGAATCACAGAAGCGTTGACCATAACGCATAAACCTGGCAATGCAATCAGCAATTCAGATATGCTTACCTCTTTCTTAACTGGTTCTTCCTTCTCCGACAAGATCAGCTCAATGTGGCACGGGGAGGACATGTAAGCTGCAAAACAGCCATAATGGTTCATAAGAAACATTCATGGCTGGGCAGAATATAACAAAACTTCATTAGACAAACTTACGGTTGATACGCCCGTGAGCACGGTAGGTCCTGCGCCGCTGCTTCTGAGCCTGGTTCACTTGAATGTGCGAAATGTAGAGGGTATCAACATCCAGACCTTTGACCTGTGTTCGCAGAAACTCAGAATGATTTTTTTTACTATAAAGGAGTTTTATTCTCTGTTTCTAGCTTCTCTAGATCTCAACAATTGAAAAATAGGTGTCGGTGTACTGGGAACCAGGGTCCCCACTCCCCCGTCAAAAGGCCGGCCCAAGTCCGTCTTGGGCCAAGAAAGACAACCACGCGCCAAGTGGGCCGAAGCGGCCCGGCAAGGGTGCGCGGAGCGTCGGGCTCCCACACGGCTCGCAGCCGCGAGCCGTGGGGCGTAGCCACGTGGCTACACCCTGCCGCCTCCGCGACCCGCCGCGTGACGCGGACAAGGGCGGGGCCCCGCGAGCCTGTGGGAGCCCGGCACGTGGCGGCGGAGGTTCGGGGCGCCTTAACCGCGCCGCGCCTCGATGAGCCGCCCCGGATTCTGTGCGGCTACAGTGCGCGCGGATCCGGGGCGCGGGGATTTCCTCCCGAAGGGGTCCCCCCTGCCAGCGACAGCCCGCGCGGCCGCGCGGGCGTGTCGCTGGACTTCAATGCGCGCACGTCGCGCAGGGCCGCGACCGATGGACGTGACCCGTCCAGTCGTAGCCCTGTAGCGCACTGTTCGGCGGGCAGGGGGGCGTGGGCTGACGAGCGCCGCCTGCCACCGTACGGTGCGTCGCTTGGACCGGGGGGTCATCCGGCGCATCCGGCCCCCTTTCCGCGCCTCACCGCCCCGGGTGCGGCGCGCGTGCGGTACGAGCGATGGGACAAGACGACGGGAGTCAATCGAGTAATGATGGCAGGCGAGCGAAGCCCGCTGACACCAGAAAAGACGCCCGGCATCTCGGGTGGAGGGGGGGTCGCCAGCCGGCACCCCCATAGCGGCCCATGAACGGGACTGGCCTCACCTTGCACTATAAAAGGGAGTGCCTTGTACATGAAACCAACACACAACACTTGAGCAATACCAGGCAAGCAGGACGTAGGGTTTTACACCTCTGGTGGCCCGAACCTGGGTAAAACTGCTTGTGTTCTCCCTCTTTCTCGTGCGCGATTCCGACACTTAGAACCGTTCGCTCCCCTCCGAATCTCAAAGGGAGGCCTTGCTAGGCCCCCATTTGCCGTGGTTTCCACACCCCGACATTTGGCGCGCCAGGTAGGGGGGCGTCGTAGTTCCCGTGTTCTTCTTCGCGCTCGCTCTTCCTCGCCATGGCTGGGCGAGTCAGTCGCAGATCCTCGAGCAGCGAGGACGTGCATCCTCGGCGCCGCTCCGTCTCGGAGTCGGTGGACGAGGAGATCATGGCGGACCAGCCGCCTACGGTGAAGGCGGCCAAGGGCTTGCGTCCTCCCCGACCCGCTCGGCTGAGTGGGGCGGAGGGCGCGCAGCCCCAACGCCGCACTCGCTCGCGGATGGGTTCCCAGCGGCCGCCCAGCGGACGGACCGCTTCACCCGAGCACGAGCAGCGCCGCGCTCCGGCGCGGCGCCTCTCCTTCGACAGCCTGACCCCACCAGCGGCACTAGACCGGGCGAGGGACCTGCTGCGCAACCCACCGCCGGAGCTGGCGGAGGGCTCGCCAGCTGGGCCCTGGCTCCGGGATGTCGCCAAAATGGTGGACACGGCGCGGCGACAGGCGAGATCCAGGTCGGGTCCGTCGCGCTCGCGCGCAAACTCCTCTTCGGAGGGCCCCACGTACGTGCCTACCGAACGCACGCACACGGGCACGGAGGACTACTCTTTCTCCGTGACGACTCCCCGTCGTGGCCCGGACGACCTCCGGCGGAAGCTGGGGGGGCGCCGCCGCGACGGGGAAGACGCCCGCATCAGCATCGAGCGTTCCCGGGAGCGGCGCCACGAGAGGCACCGCGCGCAGTCGTCCCGCTCGACGCGCGCGCCGTCATCCGGCTCGTCCGCCTCACCGTCTCCGGGCAGGAGACGGCGTGCGGAAAGCGAAAGTCGTCACGTCGCGTACTCGGGTGGGTGCGCGGCCCTCTCCAAGAGGCTTCGCGCCGTGACGTGGCCCAACAAGTTCCGCCCCGACATACCGGAGCGGTACGACGGGACGGCGCCTCCCTCCGAGTTCCTGCAGATCTACTCCACCGCGGTGCGAGCGGCCGGGGGCTCGGAGGACGTGATGGCCAACTACTTCCACCTCGCGCTCAAGGACTCGGCGCGGTCTTGGTTCATGAACCTGCCGCCCGAGTCGGTCAAGTCGTGGAAGGGGTTGTGCCGTGACTTCATCGTCAACTTCCAGGGCACCGCCAAGCGCCCTGGCACGCAGATTGACCTGGACAAGGTCATTCAGCGGAAGGACGAGCCACTGCGCAAGTTCGTGCAGCGTTTCAGCCACGTCCGCAACACCATCCCCAACATCGACCCAGCGCGGGTCATATCGGCGTTCGCCCACGGCGTGCGCGACAAGGACGTGTTGGGTGAGCTCGGGGTCCACGAGCCCCAAACCGTCGTGGAGCTTTTCGGGTTGGTTGACCGGTGCGCGCGCCGGCAAGAAGCGCAGGCCTGGCACGACTCCGACCCGGAGAAGGAGGACGAGGACGACGACCGTCCTCTGTCCCGGAAACAGAAGAAGAAGCTCGCCAAGAAGCGGAAGGCGGGCGAAGTCCTGGCTACCGCGCCGACGGGTGCCAAGGGAGGCAAACCCCCCGCAGCTCCGAAAGCGGCGAAGGCCGGCGAAAAGTCTCCCCCCACAGGGAAGTTCTGCGCGTTCCACGATTCCACGTGGCACGACCAAACGGAGTGCAAGTATATCCTTGCCAACGCGGAGAAGCGCAAGAAGCGCAGAGAGGAGCGCGCGGGGAACGAGAAGGGGTCCCAGGAGGACGAGGAAGCTCTCCTCTTCCAGGACCACGAGGACACCGTCGCGGTCATCTGCGGCGGCTCTGCGCCCATCACCTCCAAGCGGCAGGTGAAACTCCTACGCCGTGAGGTGTGCGCGCTGAGCACGGGGACGGCTCCCGTCCGCCCCGTCAAGTGGTCGGAGGTCCCGATCACCTTCGACCGGAGCGACTTGGTCGGCCCCGACAACTCGGACGGCCGGCTCCCGCTCATCGTCGCGCCGACAGTGTGCAACAAGAGGATCGCTCGCACGCTGGTCGACGGCGGCGCGAGCATCAACCTCATCACCCCGCAGGTGTACGAGATGCTCCAGGGCAGCAAGACTGACCTGGAGCCCTCAAGGCCCTTCCACGGGGTCCTTCCGGGACGCGCCCAACCCCTGGGGCGGGTCACGCTCCCGGTCACGTTCGGCACCAAGGACAACTTCCGCACGGAGAAGGTGGTGTTTGACGTGGCGGACATCGACCTCCCGTACAACGCCATCATCGGGCGCCCGGCCCTCACCAAGTTCATGGCGTGCGACCACTACGCCTACCTCACCATGAAGATGCCGGGGCCCAAGGGCGTGATCACCGTCCGTGCCGACTACAAGAGTGCCATCGCATGCACTGAGCTGATCCTGGCGGCCGAGAAGGCGGCGGATGCGGATCCGGAGCTTGGTGGCATCCCGGAGGTAGTCAAGTCCGCCCCCAAGCGCTCCAAGATGACGGCCGGCGAGCCGGTGAAGACCAAGCAGGTCGCCGTCAACGCGCACGGCTCCAAGACCGTCACCATTGGGGCCGAGCTCGACCCCAAATAGGAACTCGCGCTCGTCGCCTTCCTTCGGGAGAATGCGGACGTCTTCGCTTGGGAGCCGTCCGATATGCCCGGCATACCAAGGGAGGTGATCGAGCACGAGTTGAAGGTCAACCCGGCCGCTCGGCCGGTGAAGCAAAAAGCTCGGCGCCAAGCCCCGGAACGGGAGATGTTCATCCGGGAGGAGATCCGCCGGCTCCTCGAGGCCGGCTTCATACGAGAAGTCCTACACCCCACCTGGTTGGCGAACCCGGTGGTCGTCCCCAAGAGCAACGGCAAGCTCCGTATGTGCGTCGACTACACCGACCTCAACAAGGCGTGCCCCAAGGATCCGTTCCCGCTGCCACGCATAGACACAGTAGTTGACTCAACCGCAGGTTGTGACCTACTCTGTATGTTAGATGCGAATTCTGGGTATCACCAGATCCCCATGGCTAGGGGGGACGAAGAAAAAACCGCATTCATGACCCCGGCGGGGTGTTATTGCTATGTGACTATGCCTTTTGGTTTGAAAAACGCGGGCCCTACGTTCCAGCGAGCAATGCGCAAGACACTGGATGAGCAACTCGGGAAGAACGTAGAGGCCTACGTCGACGACATCGTAATTAAGTCGCGCGAAAGCAAGACCCTCCTGTCCGACCTAAAGCAAACGTTCGACAACTTACGCGACAAGCGGGTCAAGCTCAACCCGGCGAAGTGTGTGTTCGGTGTCCCTGCAGGGAAGCTCCTCGGTTTCCTGGTTTCGCACCGGGGGATAGAGGCCAACCCAGAAAAAATTCAGGCCATCGAGAACATGCGCCCGCCCACCCGCCTCAAGGACGTCCAGAAGTTGACAGGCTGCATGGCCGCGCTCGGCCGTTTCATCGCAAGGCTGGGCGAGCGCGCTCTGCCCATGTTCAAGCTAATGAAGCGGAAGGACCGTTTCCAATGGACTCCCGAGGCCGAGGCCGCGTTTCAAGAACTGAAGGCCTATCTCTCTTCAGCTCCCGTCTTGGTCGCGCCCCAGGACAAGGAGCCACTCCTGCTCTACATCGCGGCGACACCGGCCGTGGTCAGCGCCGCGCTCGTCGCCGAACGCGAGGAGTTCATGATCGACGAATCCCGGCGGAAGAAAAAGCGCGTCGGCGCCACGCCGAACCAAGGCGAAAGCTCGGGGGCTGCGCCCACGGCCGACCCGGGGGCTCCGGCTCCGACGTCGACAAACGACATGGCTCGCCCGGGGGCCGCAGCACCGCTTTCGGATGAAAGCTCGGGGGCTGCGCCCACGGCCGGCCCGGGGGCTCCGGCTCCGACGTCGCCAAACGACAGGGCTCGCCCGGGGGCTGCAGCACCGCTTTCGGACGAAAGCTCGGGGGCTGCGCCCACGGCCGACCCGGGGGCTCCGGCTCCGACGTCGACAAACGACAGGGCTCACCCGGGGGCTGCAGCACCGCTTTCGGTCGAAAGCTCGGGGGCTGCGCCCACGGCCGACCCGGGGGCTCCGGCTCCGACGTCGACAAACGACATGGCTCGCCCGGGGGCCGCAGCACCGCTTTCGGACGAAAGCTCGGGGGCTACGCCCACGGCCGACCCGGGGGCTCCGGCTCCGACGTCAACGAAGAGCGCAGCTCTCGCGCCCAGCGTCGATACGAGCGACGCCGAGAGGAAGAAGCGCATGGTGCAACGCCCTGTTTACTTCGTTAGCGAGGTCCTGCGCGACGCCAAGACGCGCTACCCCCAAGTGCAGAAGCTCCTCTACGCGGTCCTCATAGCGTCAAGGAAGCTGCGGCACTATTTCCAAAACCATCCAATCCGGGTGGTCACCAGTTTCCCGCTGGAGACGGTGTTACGCAACCGCGAGGCCACTGGGCGAATCGTCAAGTGGGCGGTGGAGATGTCTGAGTTCGAGCTCGAGTTCACAACCTCCAGCGCAATCAAGAGCAAGGCCCTTGCGGAATTCGTGGCAGAATGGACGCCCGGTCCTGTAGTTGAGCGAGAAGAGCTCACCGCGCGTCCGGCCAAAGACGAACCTTGTGAAGGCAACGACATTTGGACCATATACTTCGACGGGTCCCTCACCTTACAAGGCGCCGGTGCGGGAGTGTTGCTGGTGGCTCCTACCAAAGAGGAGTTGCGCTACGCCATCCAGCTGCACTTCAAGGCCACCAACAACATGGCGGAGTACGAGGGGTTGATCGCGGGGATGCGGATCGCCGCGGAACTCGGCGTCAAGAAGCTCCTCGCCAAGGGCGACTCACAGCTCGTCGTCAACCAAGTCTCCAAGGAGTACCAATGCTCGGACCCCCAAATGGCGGCGTACCTGGCGGAGGTCCGGCGGCTAGAAAAGAACTTCTTCGGCTTCGAAACACGCCACATCATGCGGGGCGACAACACCGAAGCCGACGCCTTGTCGCGGATCGCCTCCTCCCGACAAGACCCACCGTCCGGGACCTTCGTGGAGCAACTCGCTCAGCCCTCAGCATCGGTCCCGGACATGGCGGACGGCGCCGATCACAACAGCGCCACTACGGCAGAGTCGCCCGCGTCGGTCGACGCGGGCCCGCCGCCAACCGACGAGCCTCACGTGCTCGCCATGGACGACCCGGGTACTCCATGGATGGAAGAGCTTGTGGGGTACCTCCGCGGTGAAGTCCTACCCGAGGACGACGAGCCCGCCGAACGCCTCGCCCGGCAAGCTAAGCGCTACGCCCTTGTGGACGGGCAGCTGTACCGCCGGGCGGCGAACGGAATCCTCCTCAAGTGCATCCCGACGGAGCAGGGCAAGGACGTCCTCCACGCCATCCATGAGGGCGAGTGCGGGAGTCACATGGCCTCCCGCACGCTGGCCGGGAAAGCCTTCCGCCTAGGCTACTACTGGCCGACTGCCCTCACGGACGCTATCGAGTTAGTGCAACGCTGCAAAGCGTGCCAGTTCCACGCAAAGCAGACGCACCTACCCTCGCAAGCACTCCACACCATTCCCCTCTCATGGCCATTCGCGGTCTGGGGCTTGGACATCGTGGGACCGTTTCCCGCGGCTGTGGGCGGCCACAAGTTCCTCTACGTCGCCGTGGACAAATTCACCAAGTGGGCTGAAGCAGAACCAGTCGTCCACATCGACAAGAATTCCGCGGTCAAGTTCATGCGCGGTATCGTGTCACGCTTTGGCGTACCGAACAGACTGATCACTGACAACGGCACCCAATTCACAAGCCACGCCTTCGAGGCGTATTGTGAGGAGGTCGGCATCAAAGTCTGCTACGCCTCGGCGGCACACCCACAAAGCAATGGTCAAGCTGAGCGCGCTAACGCCGAAATCTTACGCGGCCTCAAGACCAAAGCGTTCGACCCGCTGAAAAAACGTGGATCGAAGTGGACCGCTGAACTACCCGGAGTGCTATGGTCTCTCAGGACCACGGTGAACCGCGCCACCGGCGAAACACCTTTCTTCCTGGTGTACGGCGCCGAAGCAGTCTTACCGGCCGAGGTGGCATTCGCGGCTCCGCGAGTCGCCCTATACGACGAAGCAACCCAAGATGAGCATCGCATGGACGACGTCAACTTCTTGGAAGAATGCAGGCATCGCGCTAATATCCGGAACGCCCGGTACCTCCAAGGCCTACGTCGATACCACCAATCCCGTGTCCGCCCCCGATCCCTCGAACTGGGCGACCTAGTTCTACGCCGCGCGCTCGACCGCAAAGGCAAGAACAAGCTGTCCCCGATGTGGGAAGGTCCCTTCTTGGTGACTAGGGTGTCGCGGGGTGGCGCGGTGCGATTGGCTACGGAAGACGGCCGCCCGGAGCAAAGCGCCTGGAACATCCAGCTCCTGCGCAAGTTTTACCCTTAGCGGCGTGCATGTCTCACTCGGCGGCTCACAACCGGAGGCACTTTGCTTCTCCACTAGTGAGCCCGGGGGCATCGCACTCGTATCCACCTTGTATCGTTATTTCTACGATTTCCTGCTAGTAATAAAGTCTCGTTTTCTCCTACTATGCATCTTTCGTTCTCTGTTCATAATCTTCTCTCGCTGATGAGCCTGCGCTTTGCGGGCAACATGGCAAGAACACCACCCGTGTCGGAAATCTCGTGCCAAGGTCGATCGGCTCAGCCAACAATCCTGCAAACACTTGGGAGGGCAACCCCCGACCAAAAAACGCGGATGCAAAAGGCCCAAGCTATCACCAAAACACAGATTGAAAGCATGATGATGTTCGAACCAAAGCCGAAAGCAGAACGGATCATCACGAGATAGGCAAAAACACAGGGAGCAAGGAAGAAAACCACGAAACTTAATTTACACACACTTAAAGTCATCACCGCCCCCTACTTGCCGGGGCACCAGTTCTGTTGTTGCAGGAACAAGCGGAAGTCAGCTATTACATGGGGCACCTCCCCTATGCCGGGCTCGCAGGCCCCTCGTCCTGATCCGGGACGTACGCCCTCACCAGCTCCTCAACCACCGGCGCCACACGGTCCTGATGGCGCGTCGACTCGGCGGGGTCGGGGCCGGCCAGGAGTAGGTCGGTCGGGAAGTCGGGGACGCGCTCCAGAACGACGGTCAGAAGATCGGAGGCAACGGCTCGAATGGCGGCCTCGCCCTGCTGCGCGAGCCGGCCGCGGACGTCGGCACCAAGCCTCTCGAAGAACTCCGCGAGCGGCATCAGCGCGAGGAGGATCTGGCCAAGGGAGGGCTCCTGGTTCCCAGTCCGGAGCCGATCCATGTTGGCCCTCTCCAGGCCGTCGTTGATGCGGCGGAAGATGTCGTGCGCCATGGCCGAGAGCCGTCGGCGCTCCGAGTTCCACTCGGGGTCGGCGAGGGTCCCTGGAGGAGCGGCTTCACTAGGGGCAGCGCCGGACTCGCGCAGCTTCTGGTTCAAGTCCTGGACCATCGCCGTGAGGTCGCGGATCTTGATTTGAGCGTCGAAGAGCGCTCCCACCTTCGCCTCGAGTTCGCGAATCCGCTCCAGCTGTTTCTTCTCCCGCTCCGCCCAGCCTTTGGCGCGATCCTCCAACTCCTTGATGCGGTCGGCCGACCGGCGGATGATCTCGTCGCGCTGGTCGATCGAGCCCCGCATCTCCTCCCGCATCTCCGCACGGATCCTGACGGCTTGCGTGCTGGCCAATCCGCGGGCTTCCTCCAACGTCGCCTGCGCGCGGTCCTCCCTGGCCTTCATCGACTCCTCATGGGCTCGGACGGCGGCAGCATGGGCGTGCTCGCGGGTTCCCAGGTCCTGCGCCTTGGCGGCCAGCCGATCATCCTCGCGCTGCAGCTCCTCTCGACGGCTCTCGAGGCCGGCCTCGGCAATGTCCAGACCCTGCTCGCGCCGCGCGATGGCTTCCTCGCGCGCGGCCAGCGTCCCCTCGCGCGCATCCAGGGTGGCGGATCGGGCGTCCAGTTGCTGCTCGCGCTCCCGGGCGCGGTCCTCGCGGCGCCGCACCTTCTCCTCGCAGAGCTTCACGACTTGCTCGCGGTTGTCGAGGCGGGTCGCCCGCCGGCTGTTTTCCCGCAGCAGCTCCTCGGTGGCGGCACGGTCACGGGACAGCTCCTCCATGCTCTCCCGGTGCTGGAACTGGGCCGCACGCACGGCACGGCGGAGGTCCTCCTCGGCGGCGGCGACGGCGGCCTCGCGCTCGGCCAGCTTCCTGCTCTCGTTCTCGGCGGCGTCGCGGAGGGACTCGGCCATGCGCAGCGCCTCGGCCACGACGCGGGTCATGGGCGGCACCGGCCTGCCCCCGCCAGCAATCACCTCCTCAACGACGGCCGCTGCGGAGGTCGTGGCGAACCCCAAGCCAGGAGCGCCATGCGCCGCGCGCGATGGGCGCGGGCCACCACCAGGAGCTGACGACGGCGGCGTTTGGTCGGGCGAGCGCGCCTCGGAAGAAGGCACCGCCGGGCCCGGAACGCTGTCGGACGACGGCAGCCCGCGGGAGCCGCGGACGGGTGCCGGGATCGGGCGCGCCGGGGCAGACGGCCGCGCCTCCGAGCCCTGGACCCCCGGCCCAGAACTGGACGCAGGCGGCGAGGCGGGGCGGAGCGGCGGCGGTACCCTCTCCTCCTCACGCCGTACCGCAGGTGAAGCGGCACGACGTCCCTCCGGCTCCGACGGCCTGGGGGCACCAGAACGCGTCTCGGACTGAGGCTCCGCCTCGGCGCGAGAGGTGGGCTCCACACGAGGGGCATCCGCGGCCTCCGCCTGGCCGTTGCCCTCGGAGCGGGACGCGCCATCGGCAGTCGCAGGGGTCGGGCGCGGTCCCCTGACACAGATGCAGAAAAAATTCAAACCCAATGCACACCAGACCTAGGGCAAAGGAGAAACCCGGAACAAGCATGCAACGCTTACCGGCGAAGGCGCTTGTACTGCGGCCGGACTCCGATGTCCGGCACCTGCAGCACGACAGCAGGAGGCGTCGGGCTCCGGTCCCTCTTCGAGCACCCGGTGTCGCCAGCATCGCCACGGGCGGCGACCGGACCGGTGGTGGTCGAGGACGGCGGGCTCGGCACGGCGGGTTTCTTCCCCTTGTCGCCGGCGGCCGGAGCGGGCCCTTGGGGCTCCGGGCGCGTCGTCGAACCCTGCGGAGGGCCGGCGGCGTCGCGGACCCGGAAGGCTTGCTGCGGCGCCGCGGTCTCAATCCGCCCGGCGTGGTTGAGGTTAGGCATCGCCGCCAAGATGTCACGGCGCCGGGGGTCCAGGTGCAGCGGCTGCGCGTCATCCGGATACCTCAGGGTATCCGGGGGATTGGTGTCCGTCAGTGCATTGTACGCCGCCCGCTCCTCCGACGGCGTCAGATCGGAGTTGGGTCCCCGGCGGGTCCGACCAACGAAGTTGAAGTCGGAATACCTCCACGTCAGCTGGGGGCGATCCCGCAGCGGGGCGATCCGCCTCCGCAAGAAGTCATGGATCACGATCCCCCCGTGGAGGCCGGCGGCAGCGAGCGAGAATGGCAATGCGGTTGGTCACCCGCTCAAGCCATGAGGGGAGGCGAGGGCAGCTCTCCCAGTACTCCGATGACTCGGTTGGCGCGGACCGCGGGAAGGAGAGGCGACGGAAGGGTTGGCCGCTACGGAGGTAGAACCAATCCCTACGCCAATGGTCGAACCGCGCCCTGGGCGTGAAGTCGATGTACGACTCGGACTCGCCCTCGGGCCGGCGGCTGAAGCGGACACTCCCCACGGGATCGTCCCTCCCCATCGGGCGAAGCCGGTAGTAGCGCCGGAAGAGCTCGACGCAAGGGCGCACTCCCACGAAAGATTCGCAGAGATGCGCGAACACGGACAGGATCAGGATGGAGTTGGGCGTAAGGTGCGCCAGCTTGATCTTGTACCGCAGCAGCACCTCCATCAAGAAGAGGGAGAACGGCGGAATCGCCCCGGCGAGAACGAAGGAGAGGAAGGAAACGATCTCCCCTCCATCATGGTCCGGGTTGACGTCGACGGTCGCCGCGCGCACCGTGACGCGATCCTGCCCCTCGGGGTCCGGCAGGTGCAGCCGCACCTGCTCTAGATCCCCCTCCTCCAGAAACCTCGACACCGGCAGAGCCGGCTCCTCCGGCGCTGCAGCCGCAGGCGGGGGAACCGGCGGAGGAACCGGCGGAGGGACCGGATGCGCCGACGTCGAGCGGTGGCGGCGGCGAGCTCTCTTGTCTCCGGCCATCAGCGACGGGAGCGGGAAGAGCAAGAACTCACAAAAACCCTGGAATGCAAGGGAGCAAGAAGGCGGAGAGCGCGAGAAGTGCAACCGCTGCAGAAGGGTGTGGAAGTGGAGAAGTCGGAACGCTGCGCCAGTCCCTTTATCAGGACGCGGCAGGCGAAACGACGCCCCGTAGACGACAGAAGTCTGCGTGGGCCCCGCCACTATCTGCGCGAGCGAGCGCCGCGCAACTGCCAGGGCCGCGGCGTTTCGCCTCCCAAGGGAAAAAACGGCGCGCGCACGGGAACCTACCCAACGAGGCAGACAAATGGGCCCCGATCGACCCCAGCGTCCCGCGTGGCGTCCACCGGGGCGGGGGCTCCTGTCGGTGTACTGGGAACCAGGGTCCCCACTCCCCCGTCAAAAGGCCGGCCCAAGTCCGTCTTGGGCCAAGAAAGACAACCACGCGCCAAGTGGGCCGAAGCGGCCCGGCAAGGGTGCGCGGAGCGTCGGGCTCCCACACGGCTCGCAGCCGCGAGCCGTGGGGCGTAACCACGTGGCTACACCCTGCCGCCTCCGCGACCCGCCGCGTGACGCGGACAAGGGCGGGGCCCCGCGAGCCTGTGGGAGCCCGGCACGTGGCGGCGGAGGTTCGGGGCGCCTTAACCGCGCCGCGCCTCGATGAGCCGCCCCGGATTCTGTGCGGCTACAGTGCGCGCGGATCCGGGGCGCGGGGATTTCCTCCCGAAGGGGTCCCCCCTGCCAGCGACAGCCCGCGCGGCCGCGCGGGCGTGTCGCTGGACTTCAATGCGCGCACGTCGCGCAGGGCCGCGACCGATGGACGTGACCCGTCCAGTCGTAGCCCTGTAGCGCACTGTTCGGCGGGCAGGGGGGCGTGGGCTGACGAGCGCCGCCTGCCACCGTACGGTGCGTCGCTTGGACCGGGGGGTCATCCGGCGCATCCGGCCCCCTTTCCGCGCCTCACCGCCCCGGGTGCGGCGCGCGTGCGGTACGAGCGATGGGACAAGACGACGGGAGTCAATCGAGTAATGATGGCAGGCGAGCGAAGCCCGCTGACACCAGAAAAGACGCCCGGCATCTCGGGTGGAGGGGGGTCGCCAGCCGGCACCCCCATAGCGGCCCATGAACGGGACTGGCCTCACCTTGCACTATAAAAGGGAGTGCCTTGTACATGAAACCAACACACAACACTTGAGCAATACCAGGCAAGCAGGACGTAGGGTTTTACACCTCTGGTGGCCCGAACCTGGGTAAAACTGCTTGTGTTCTCCCTCTTTCTCGTGCGCGATTCCGACACTTAGAACCGTTCGCTCCCCTCCGAATCTCAAAGGGAGGCCTTGCTAGGCCCCCATTTGCCGTGGTTTCCACACCCCGACAATAGGAAACACATAAAACTCTAACGTGAGAAAAGGATGAATTGCATACCTCAGCATTGCTCTCTGCATTCTTGAGAAGATCCAGAATGAACCTAGCAGACTTTGCCGGCCAGCGTCCCTGCCCGTTTGGCTGGCGGTTTTTAGCCTGAGCAGTGCGCCCAACACCACCACAGTACCTACGGAAGGGAATTGCTTGCTTGTGGGCGATCACATCCTCAAGGTACCTTTTGGCCTTGGTGAGTGGCAACTTCCTCAGGGCAAACGCTGTCTCACGGGTGTTCTACACATATGAACAGATAGCATAAATAAAGATCGTGGTATCAGTTATCACAACAAATGAGAGTTCACAGAATCATAGCGATAGCTACTCTAAGATATGCAAAGCAGGGTGTGCCATTAAATTTCCTACAATAAATAATGCTAGCACACATAGACAAAAGGCAAAAGAAATATCTCATGGTGTACCTAAACTGGAAAAAAGTAAAAACAGCAAAGAAATGTACCATCATTTACTGAACCAATTGGCATGGAATGTCCAACACATGGACACGACCAAAGGTTCACCCAATAACGATGAAAAATGATGTACCTAAAGTTTACGGGGATACTGCTAGTAAAGTGCACAGGATCCTGCTTTTTTCTTTAGGGTACTCAAAATATAAGCAGTGCCACAATACACATGAAATGCAGAAATCAAAACCACACAACTCAAAACCGCAGGGTCCCAATGCCAGTTGCAGAATAATTATGAACCCTGAAGTGAACCTAATTTACTTAGGACACAAAAATGCATTAAGGCCCAAGTGCCCATAAGCTTCAAAGAGAACAAGGAAATGCAAGCCATACAAAACTATGTATGTGTATTTCTAGAGTTCAAACATACATTAGAAAAAATCCAAACAACAAAGTCATGGTTCAACTGGATGTCTGGATCGCAATACAAGTGTATTACTCCTGCCACCTGAACCAACTGACACTGACAGTATCATTGGCCAACCCAATAATTGCAATTGGTAATTTGGTACTCTCATTTCTTCAGACTGATTATAAACATCATACTGTGCTTTATATGTTTGAGTCCCAACCACATAACCAAGTATCTTGCAAATCAACTAAAGAATGAATCAACTACCAGAAACTATCAAATCTGTATAGCACCCATAGCAGCACAAATTTCATGGTTAGTACACAAGGCTACTCCCAAAACCAGCTACAATGCACTAACGAAAGTTCAAACCAACAAGGCACAGAGTCGCGAACCATGTACAAGGACAGCAATGCAAGCCGTGACTAGTTCATAGATACACACTAGTACGAATTAAATTAGTTACAGCAAAATCTTGTAGACGCAAAACTACAAACGAACCCGTAAAACTTACTCGAACTTGGAGACACCAGACCTACAATGTATTATTGAAATGTGTTCGTTGCTGGGAGGGAGGAATTGGTCACCTTGAAGTGAACACGGAGATCCCGGCCCATGGCCTTGGCGGCTGCAACGCGTCACAAAGAAACACAAAAACGAATCAGAACCCGGCAGATCCACATAGCACACAGTATATGACTATGAGGACATAATTGGTGTAGCAGGGAGCTTACACTTGGTAGGATTGACAGGCTCCGTCGAGTACTTCACCTGGAACCAAAAACAAGAATCGCACGACGCGTCAGGACAGAACCCATCCATCGTAAACACGCGAGGAGAGAGATAGAGAGGGATCTAACCATGGCTGCTGCCGGCGAGGTGACCTCGATGCGGCGGCGGCGGCAAGAGCAACAGCTTTTTTTTTTTTTTTTTTTTGAGCAAGGCAAGAGCAACAGCTGAAGAAGAGGGGAAGAGAACGCCATTATGGGACCACGGATCCTATAAGCAAACAATTCTAATGGGCTACCGATGGGCCGATCTGCGCGAACGCCCTTAAATGCAGGCCCATATATGAGATTTAGTTGATCTAAAAAAATATGAGATTTAGGTCCAGAGAAGGAGAAGTTTTCTCATTTTCTTTCAGTTTTGAGATGAAATCGTGTTTAGATGGCCTGTATGTTTGCTCACTCTCAGGCAAGAAAATACATGTCTCAACTAAATTCTGTAAGATCCTCTGACATACTCAAATTTCATGCAATTTGAAACTCGCTGAACGATTAAGTATCTTCCTACTGGAAGTTGTCGCTTTCAACTCGCTTGAAAAAAATCGCGGAGTTCAAACACGAAACGTTGAAATACAAGACAGTCTAGAGAGCAGTTTATAAGACCTGAGAGACGTCGCCAAACATTAGCAGTTATGGGCTGCCAATTTGAGACTTTTCTTTTTTTTTTTCTTTCTAGAACGTCAATTTGAGTCTTTTGAGCCGCGAGAGATCGATATGAAGACGTGGGGTGTTCTACATATAAGGCGTGTAATATGCGAGAATGGCGTCAAAAATCAAGAAGTAGATCTTGCGATTAGCTGCGCTTGAGCACGAGCACTCAGCGCAAGCTTCAACTCAGTTTAGCCCGATCCGCACAAACAACATAGTGATAACCGTTACAGCAACGGCCATGGCGTAGCTCAACACGACGCGCAAGCGGGACTAGCAGGAACAGGTACTCCAATAACCTCACGTCCTTTTCCAATTTCGTTGTTTACATACTCCCTCCATGTCAAATTACTTGACTTTTTGACTTTTCAAAATCATGTTTGACCGCTTGTCTTATTCGAAAAATTTGTGCAAACATCATTTATCTTGCTATAGTTTGTTTTATCACGAGAGATACTTTAAGCATGATTTATTTGTTTTCATATTTGCACAAAAATTTTGAATAAGACGAGATGTCAAACGTGATCTCCAAAAGTCAAAAACGTCAAGTAATTTGAAATAGAGGTAGTAGTATACTACCTGGTACGGTGCCCGTACCTCCATTTCAATCCTCTGGAGTTTGGACACGGCCATCCAACCTAATTTCGTCCAGTCCTCCCACTTGCTGCGAAGGGACTACGCCGCTGACTGCTGATGCTGACCATTCAGGCCCCGTTTGGAATAGAGGATTTCTTCTCCATTCCTGCGGGAATTGAATTGTTTTCTGTGAAATTCCTGCAAAATTCCTGTGAAATTTCTGCGTTCCAAACGGGGCCTCAGGCCTTCTTTGGAACGCAGGAATTTCACAGGAATCGCACAAGAATTTCACAGAAAACAGTTTAATTTCACAGGAAAAACGCAGGAAAGGAAAATTTTTCTTTCAATCCAAAAGAGGCCTCAATTGTTTCGGTTCCAGATTAGTGCAAATATTAGCACACAAGTTGTATACTACCTAATAAGCTGAGAGGCTAGTGCCATCTGACTCGGCTCACATGCATTTCCACCTCTGCTTCAAGACCCAGGCCATGCCACCATCATTAGGCCACGGCCACCGCTCAAACCCCTCGAATCATTGACCTTATCACATCAGCGGCCGCGCCTTTCGATCACCGGTAAGGGAGATCCCGCTCTTACCTAAAAAAAGCCGCACGAACGGACGGCGCCGGGGCCCCCGTGTTCGTGCATGCCCGACGCACGTAGAGGAGCCCAGAAAGAGGGCAGTGGCCGCGACGCGCACGTACGCGAGCCAAACCAGTGCTGACCCCTGCGCGCGGCCTGCGCCCGTGCGGCATTAAAGCGCGGTCCGCCGAGCGCCGCGGTCACAGGTCGGTCACAGGTTGCCTGCCGCCGGTGACGCCCGCGCGCCGCCGAGGCTGTTCCGTGCGGTTCGGTTGAGCTTTTTCCCGTCCTTCCGCTGCGCTGCGCGCTTTACCTGTGAAGGCACGAGACGAGGAGTCAGTCGTTTGCTCGCTTATCGCGGCCGCGCTCCGCTGCTTATACCGATCAAGCTGTGCTAGTTGCGATCTCTCGAAGCTTTGCATTGGTTGGTTGAGGCCGGCGGCGGTTTTGACTTTTTGGACGGTTTTTGGTTGGTTTATTTGGTTGGATCGACGTAGCCGTCCCCCCACCACCCTCGCGGAGTTCTCGCTGCTCTGACCTCATTCTCCCCGCGCTTTATCATCTGCACTTGGCACTTTCCTCACGGCGCGCCACGGCCTGATCTGGAGCTCAGCGGATACGTACGATCGAACCACCAGCCTTTCCTTCCTAGAGCGCTCAACATCAAGACTTCAAATGTTAGTCAAAGAAAGCGAAGAGCGAGCTTTGTGGGCGCTTTAATTTGACACCGTTCAAATCTTCAGTACACCCCCACTTTGTTTTGTCTGGCAAACTAAATTTCATAGACTGCACTTTCTTTTTTGTTTGCGAATGATTTCATAAACCGTACTGTGACAGGCTACCGGGCACAACAGCCGTCCCCCGGTACGGAACTTGTTTTTATACTCATATCATATATATGGAGTACTACTTATAAAGTTTGACTGATAAAAATGCTTAGTACTTTAATTAAGATTTACGATTTCATGGGGGCTCAAAAATACTACTCACTCGGATCCTTTTTTTTTTTTGGTGAGTAGCCCTCGGACTTTTTTCCTTGATGACGTTCAGACAGTGTCTTTAGTTGAAATTGCACCATCTTGTCTTTAACATCATAAAAAAGAGTCAGACAGATGCAAATGGGAATCAGAATGTTCACCATATAAAGAGTCAGACAGATGCAAATGGAAGTACGGAAAGACTACGAGGACACTTACTCAAAATTAGCTGCCAAGATATTTTTGAACACTTAATCGTACATGTACTTTGTTTTTAATTTATAGTTATTTGCTTAAACTTAGTAGCACGACTATCTTTGAAACAAACTTCACCGTACACGAAATGTTACGCAGTGTGACTGCTCAAAGGGTCCTTAATGAACACATGATCGGCCGGGTTACTCGAGTGAATGATTTTCCAGGGGCAAATACTGCGGAGGTGCTAGGCATTTGCAATTTTGCACAGTTTCTTGCAGAAAGTCAAAGCCCTCCAAATCCAGTGATGGAATAGTCGCGGTCACAGGTGCGCGCTTTTTACTTTTTCTGCGCACTTTTTCGCACTTTTCTCCTGTTGCTAGTCTCGTAAATAGCCTCAACAACAAGGGGGTGTTCCACGAAACGGCTCTATATAAATTGCTCTGGGTCCCCGGAGAAACGCACGCTGCGGAGACGCCACTTCTATCTCTCCCCGGAAGGCTGGAATCCTTCCTCGGTTCCTCCCCATCACTCGCGATCCGAACTCCACCAGTCAAAACCTTGAGCCGACTATTCGGGGGACGATTCGGTAAGCTTTCAGAACCCAATTTTGGAGAGGTCTCCCTCGTGGTTTGAGGAGGAGCAGTCTGAAGAAAATGAGTGTGTTCCTGTCGAATTTTGTGTTTTTTTCCTCGAGGGAGTACCCACAAAAATTTAATTGTGCGTCACTTTGCAGGCCGAATTCGTGAATCTTTGGGTGTCCTTGTCCCGGAGAGACTCTAGAAGGGGGGCGATTTCGCGGTGAAAGCCCAATTCGGTGCGGTTCTGGGGTCCCGGAAGCGTCGTCTTTCGAGAGCAAGAGGAGGAGAAAGGAGGGAAATGAGGGATGTGGTCGTGGTTGTCGAAGATTGCGTTCGCGTGCTTGGGCCCGGTCCGGAGATGCGCGCGTACGAGGAGGGATGAGGACGGCGGCGATAATGGCCGTGTCGCGGACGACCTGCTCTGGTCGCGGGACCTTGGGCGCCACGCGGCGGGTGAGTTCTCGTTTGCCGTCGCGCAGGCCAACGAGGCGTTGGAGGACCACAGCCAGGTCGAGACGGGTGCTGCCGCCACCTTCGTCGGTGTCTACGACGGCCACGGCGGCGCTGAGGCCGCTCGCTTCATATCTGACCACCTCTTCGCACACCTCATCCGTAAGTTGACACCTTCCTTTGTTTGTAACAGAAGCACTCTATTCACTTGGAAGCAAGGGCAGTGAACTTGTAGGATATTGATGATGATGGCAAATTTGCAAGGTTTCACATTTTGGATCTTTGGTAGTGGTGATCCCTCATTGTTGGTTGAGCCATTGGTGGATAGTAGTAGTACGGCCCAAACCACCTGATGGTATAGTTATATATATAATTAATCTCATAGTTATAAGATAGTTGGACGTGGCTTCTCTGAAGGCCAAGGCCGGGATTAATACAATTTTCCTATTATCTAAAAAAATAAGATAGTTGGATGTCAAAGGTTGTATGTGACGTATTTTTCTTTATGAGCTGTTTTGCAAATGGTTTCATTTCTGGTTTTAGGAATCTGTTACTTCTACCTTTTGAACATCAATCCCTGTCATCTTTGGAAAATTGGAGCTACCTTTGCTGAGTGATTTTTAACCTCAGCGCAACACATGTTGGATTACTTTCCACTTATTGAATATGCTATTGTTTCTGAGCAGAGCAATGGACACCGCGATACTCTTGCCAGTGACTGAGTGGATTCTGATCATTGGACGAGCTATCAGTATTCGTGGTCCTTTGCAATAGCAAATTAGGTAGATTCTTGTCATGATCAATTGCTCAACTTTATGTTGTGTGATTCTGGAAGACTGACTTCGATTATTGAGATGCTGCCGAGTAACTGTGGCTACTGCGACCACATTTCTATCCTTACTAACGGCAATCGTGTTACCACTACTCCAGTTTCCTTCACCGCACTAAAACAATATCTTCTGCTCACTTATCTTGTAGGACTTGCTCAAGAAAATGGAACAATATCCGAGGATGTAGTTCGGAGTGCATTTTCTGCTACTGAGGAAGGCTTCTTGACTCTTGTGCGGAGAACACATTTCATAAAGCCTATGATTGCTGCTGTTGGATCCTGCTGTCTAGTTGGTGTCATATGGAGAGGGACGCTGTATGTTGCTAATCTAGGTGATTCCAGGGCTGTTATTGGTTCTTTAGGTAGATCGAACAAGGTCGTGGCCGAACCACTAACAAGAGATCATAATGCAAGTATGGAGGAAGTGAGGCAGGAACTTATATCTCGTCACCCAGATGATTCACAAATTGTTGTTCTCAAGCATGGTGTTTGGCGCATCAAGGGCATAATTCAGGTTGGTGAGCAATGGTTACTGCATCATCATCATTTTTTTTGGAAAAGCTAAAAATAAGATAGTTTGCTTCTGGTTTTATAATGACTCGGTAAATATAACTTGCAATTTTATTTTATTTTTGCGAGGGAATATAACTTGCAATTTGATGGTTGCTTCCGACTTAGTAATATTTTAGCTTGTTCAGATGAGAACATGAAATAGTATTTGTTTGGATTCTCATTCTCTCTGTGGGCACAAAGACATGTGGATCTGCAAGACATGATCAAGACACGGTTATATATCGAAGCTTTCTTGCTGAATTAAATGATGCCCTTCTCTAACATTTCCTGATTTTGGTATTAGGTTTCAAGAACAATAGGGGATGCATATTTGAAGAGGCAGGAATTCGCTCTTGATCCATCCATTACTCGTTTCCGCCTTTCTGAGCCTCTCCGCCGGCCTGTTCTTAGAGCGGACCCATCTATATGTACAAGAGTGCTTAATCCACAAGATAAATTTATTATTTTTGCAACTGATGGTCTTTGGGAGCACCTGACAAATCAGCAAGCTGTTGATATTGTTCACAGCAATCCACGAGCAGTATGTCCTGATACCTTTATATAAAATCATATTATTTTTTTTCATTTGGCTTGGGTAAAAGCCTAAGTGAAAAACAGCTAATTCTCTTTTGTTTATAAGATGCTAAAATCTCCTGCCCATATTTTTGATAGGGAATTGCAAAGAGGCTAGTAAGAGCAGCATTGAAACAAGCTGCACGGAAGAGGGAAATGAGATATGATGATCTGAAGAAAGTTGAAAAGGGAGTGCGGCGCTTCTTCCATGATGACATTACAGTAGTAGTTGTCTATATCGATCATGAGTTTCTGCAAGGGAGGGATACTTCTGTGCAAGAACTTTCAGTCCGTGGGTTTGTGGATTCAGTTGGCCCCTCAAGATTTTCCGGTCTAAGCAACATATCCTAACTTGCTGATTTAGCAGCACAATTTTGATGCACGGCATTCCAGTAGCTTCTGATTATCTTGAAAGTTGAGCTTTATTAGAAAGCTTGCTTTGCCTTTGCTGAGTACTTCAATAATTCATGGCACTTCTCCAAGGCCTACTTTTCTTAAAATAAGGTCATCATGTTGTCGTGTGATGTTAATATTGGTATTGAATGTGTTTGTTCAACCCACCTATTCTCGTTGCATCAGTTGATTCCATGCCTCTATTTCGGCTGAATATTTCAGTAGCGATTCCTTCAGAGCACCTTGCTCCTGACTCCAGAATCTCTCACCTTCCATTTTCAGTAGGATCACACATTGCTGTAGTACGTACCTGCACGCCTGGGAAATGACAGAGTCGGGTTCAGCCGGACGCTTGTTGTCGAAGAGTGCAGAGGCAACGGCAGCTCGCTGCGTTTGGATCTCTTCCAATCTGGCATAGGATCAGTAGCGCCCTTGCAGCTGCACCGCCGTTCTTGTGCGTGATCTGCAGTGTGGCCGGCGCTGAATCGGGTTAGGAGCGCGAGCTACGGGATGCGCGCGTCAGCTCTGCAGTGCGGGCCTTCAAATTTGCATATGGGCCGCCTAGTGCTCGCGAAAGTGAGCGAGCCGCTTGGGCTGCGGACTCGAATTGTGTATCCGTCGAGAGCCTGTTTCATTAAGCAGGAGAAGAAACCAGATGTTTGGAGATTCCCTCAAAAAAAAAAAACAGATGTTTGGGGATTTAAAGAAACAGAGTTTACGCCTTCTTCATATTTAATTAATCCAGTACACGAGAACCAAAGGTCGATATCCGGTAATACATACACCAGCGAGCCAAGACGAGCGACACAAAATATCCCCTTGAAAACGACGCACGCTTCTTATAATGCTCCACATAATAAGCGCTCGGAACAATCGTGCGCACCCCGGGTAGTTCACGGCTACGACTGACGATGTCCGGGCCATGGATCGGCCGGCATTATCAAACCGGAGCGAGCGTACGTGTCCCGCCGTAGGTGACAGCTACGTCCCGCTCGCGCTCCCTTCATTCCCAGCCACATGTGTTCCCGGCCTCCGCCGCGGCGGCGGCGCGCCCAGCTCAGGTGCCGACGCCCTGACGCCACCCGTGAGCGGATGCTTCTGGACATGGCGTGGACGTCCGTACGTGGAAGCGTCACCGCTTCACTCACTCCTGCCCCTCCGCGCGCGCTCTCCCCGCCACAAGATTTTCCGGTGGTGGACTACTGGACCGGTGGTAGGGCCCCGGAAACGGAAGATCTCTCGCGCGGCGAGGTGGTGCCCGCTGCGCCAAGTGTCCGTTGAGTGATGGCGAGGTGCGCGCGCATTTGTTTATTCAAGAGGTGATGCTTTGCCGAGGAGTAGAAGTTATGACCAGCAGGAGACCGGAGCATGCTACTATTGCACCGAAATGTCAGCCTGCCAGCCTGGTACTAGTAGCCTACTACTTGCGTGCCGGCGCGGCGCGGCGTGGGTCGGGTTTCGGCAGCGCGGCTGTTGAGACTACTTGCGTGCCGGCGCGGCGCGGCGTGGGTCGGGTTTCGGCAGCGCGGCTGTTGAGCTGGGTGAAAGGGGCATTGGGCAGGCAGGGCTCCAGTACTCGTGGCTGAGAAACAGAAACCGCAAGTGGCGACAGGACGATTCCATTTTCGTCAACCGAACGAATCCTATCCGCAGAAGTTGCAGAGGATCGAAAGTTCCATGTACACTTGCACACCAGACTTTCCAGTGTCATCGCTTGACAAGTCGCGATTAGTCCGGTCAATTGACCGATCGAAACAACTGCAGCCCGTTTCGTTCTAGAGCATACGATACTTCTCTTTCCACCGTTGCCAGCGATCCCGAACCTTCTTTGCTGCTGACGTTCGACGTGGAAGATAGTAGCAGCAAACGTAAAATGGTTCAGAGGAAAAGAAAACGCTGTTTTGTCCTGGTCGGGCTTTAAATTTGTTTCTCCAACGGCCAAACAGCCAGCTGGTTGTAACACCATTCACTTTTTCTGCTAGCACACCGAGATAAGCCCCGTCACGTCGCGTTCCAATCTCTAATATTCCTAATGTGGTCGCATTCGCCACTTCTGAAGATGTCCACGTCAGCAGAAAAAATTACAACTGTTAAAATCTGATCTCACGGTAACTCCTGACGAAGGAAAGAAAGTTTCAGAACACGCAGCCACTCGCATCGCCGCTGTCAGGTGGCGGCGACGCCGGCGAATCACCTGAACCACGCGAGCAGGCAACCTTCGGTCGAGATCTTGGGCGGAGTCGGCCAGCCCAGCTGCCGTTGGGTAGAAACGTGAGGCCACCTTCACATGCAGCTCACCAGGATGCCGGCGGCGGGTCAAGCGCGATCCCCAGGACGCCGCGGCGTGGTCCACAACACCAAATCAGGCGATACGAAAAATCATGGCGAGCTGGGGCGCTCGCGACCATGGAGCAACGTGCGTGCTCATAGCTAAGTGCTCATAGCTCTTCCTCCTCCCTATTTTTCCCCGTCGCCCTCAATTGGGCAATAAAGGAGATGAGCAGCCAAAGGATAATGGGAAAATCTATTCGGCTTTCCCCTCGCTCCTTTTGGTTAATTGTCGCTGCCATTATTCCTGACCTTCCCTGTACGGCACCATTCTCAAATTTATTTGATGGTGTCCTAACTCCTTACACTCTTGAGGCACATTCTGAAATTTAGAGCACCACATACTATTACGACTGAAAGATTCATGCTGTACATTGCATAAATATTTACTCGGTGTAAATTTTACTCTTTAGTTCTTCCAAGTTCCAACTACCCCTATATTCTGACAAATGACAATGAGCTGTAGGCATTGTAACTGAAGTAATAAAATGCTTATTGTTATATCAACTGTATATTTATTTTTATAATGCATTAACAAGCATAGATGATTTTCTGTTGACCCTCCTGAAACTGTAGCTTAGCCCTCCCAGAAAATAATCCTAAGCTCTGAACGTCACCATTCCCTTTGACACTTGAGTGGCGAGAAATGGATTGTGATGGTGTAGCCAAATTTTTTTGGTACTGGAGGTTGCAAGCACTTTTACCAATAGTAATTACTGTGAAAATGACAATATAGTTTTGATTTCTGAAAGTCAATCTGATGTTAATATTGAGCCCTTAAACAATCTTTGTCACCGCCAGTGACCCACCAGAACGCATTTCAGCCTGCGCTCAAATACCAATATACTGCCATTAGCACCATTGTTTGTGTATACCAGGTACTTTCTATGGCCAATCCAATAGAACTGGAAAGTAAGTGGATTGATATGGCTGGAAATGAAGATCCTGATAATCCATTCCTTGCACTAGGTTCGTGCTATCCAACAAGTTTCTCTGACAATGGCAAAGTTAATTCACCCACATCTAGCACAATCTCTCCATCTTCAGTAAAAGATATCTGGTGGTATTGAGTGTGTCATTTGCAAGTGTACCAAAATTGAACCTTCAGTTGTATCCTTGAATAATTCTGTGATATGGAAAAAAACATGTGATAATTGTAGACATTTATTCTGTAGTAAAGTGAAATATTATGTTTTGAATGGCATGGCATCTTTTCATGCCCTTTGAGCTTTGAGTCCATCTGAAGCCTAATAATTAGCAGCAGGAGAGGCTAGCAAATTTAAGTGTTGACTATGCAACTAATGTCTTAGTAAACTACAGTTCTCATCATAATTTTGATTCTACATGGTTCTCACTTCTCAGAATTCCACTTTGCATTTTTCTTTTTCTTTTTTTCCTCGTCGTGCCATCTCATAGTTATATCTGATCCATATGCAGAAATTCAAGAAATGGATTTGCAGTTTGATCACCTTCCATCTTAAGTATTCAGTAACGTCTTTGCAGATTGACTACCGTTCCCGGATACAATCACTTATCTGATTCAAAAGTCACTGTCTTAGCTGCACAGAACAACAGACTAAACAATGATCTGTACTACTACCAGCTGATGATAGGCTACTACGATCCTAACACGGGCTTAACAAGAAATCTATCACTAGATGTGATACTATTTTGCTGTATAAACATACCTCAATTTTACTGCAAAAGGAGCACCTATCAGCCTTCCATTGCACAGATTCATTTAAACCAAGTGTGACAAATGATTCTTTACAAAAGTTAGGCTCAATATATTCCAAATAAATCATATGTGCCATTAGGCGCGGCAACGGGCGCGCCATCTTTCTAGTTCTTGAAACTAAAGCGTAACGGTACTTCCCCCTCTTGCAAACAGTTATGGTTTTTTTTGCAGTTCCGTGATAAACGACACAAAATATCGCGTCAGGCCGGGAAAAAGTAGAAAGGTCTCATGGAAAGGCAGCATCCATTTGCCGGTACACAGGGGAAATGCAGCAGCAAACACGCATATCCTTGTGCACAACATCACCGATTTCCATCTTCTTGTGCTTGATGCGACAAAAGCAATGGTGTGAGCCGAAAGATGGCTGTGTTCGGCTGGAGGAAAATCCTCCGGCTGCTGCTGCTCCTGCTGCTATAGTCAACTGAATTGCTACAGTGCGCGAATCTTCCGCTACGGTGTTCTCTCTCGCTATTCAAACTATAACTGCAACTGCATCCTCCAACCGAACACCCCGGATATATGGGACGATATCTCACTTGTTTGGTACCCATCGCGGCTGCACGCGCTCCTTTTTCTCTCTCTTGTATACAGACATGTGAGCATATGGGTCGGATACTTTGGAAATCCAGTTTAGGAATCAGTTTCTTCTCAAGAATTATGATTTCTGTTAGCTCTGATGATACAAGACAGTTTTCGTGTTTGCTTTCTGAACGGTCCAACTCTAACCTCGCCGCGGATTCCAGCCGTCTGGTTCATCGTGCCCTACTTGGCTTAAAAATCACTCCAGAAAGCAGCCACATTGGTACAGGCTTGATTTCAGTGCTGAACTAGAAAAATGGCGTGCAGTTTGCGCGCCGTGTGGCCACCTCCTGTTGGGAACCCGTTGTGAAGTGAAAATAATAGAAAATATTTTTTTTTCTTGTTTGGATGAGGAAAAAAGTTTAGAACACAATGGGTCATATTTCGCACTCATGGCCAGGTGGTTGATAAAATATTGTAATACACAAATTTTGCAGTCATGGAAACTTTATATTGCTGAAGTAATCATTTGTTGAAATAAATTATTTTACACATTTTGACCAAAAACAATAGTAAATCTTATGTGTGGCATCGAAAAGTCCATGGAGGATAGAAAAGCGTATATTTTGCAATATTAATCAATATTGGTATAAAATAAATTGGCCAGTTAAAATATAAAATGTAATGTACTTTTTTTTCCATTTATTGGTCCTCAGTTACGTTATGTTGATAATAGAAAATGCTTAAATAAATATATGGGAAGGTGGGAATAAAAGAGCCTACTTGTGAGCCACAAAAAAATAATGGTGGTCCAACTATAATCATATTATTTTAACATGATGGGATATTTTGAATGACAATGTTTAATCTAGAAATTTATAAATGGTTGAGTTATAATCTTACAATAATATACTGTTGATTTTTTAAAAGGCAATAAGATATTCTTTGGTCCGTCGTATGGAAACCCATGGCATTCAAAATTGATAGCAATGGCATATTACGGTATAATGAAAGTTTGATAAAAAACAACATTATTAAATGCCTTAAAGAACGCATGCTTTTTTATATTCATATGCACAAAATTCGAGAGAAGTTAATTTTTTTTGGGAAAATATTTGATAACTCTATGACATGATCATACGCCTGTATTGCTATTTTTTTTATTGGAAGGAATTATAAGTGAAGTTTTGTACTCCCTCTGTCCCAGTTTATTTGACATCCTAGCTTCCTCTAATTTCCTAAGATAATTGGCATTCTCACTTCTTAATGCATATTTTCTCTTCCCAATACATATCTATCTCTCTCCTTCTCGTTTCCTGTGCACCCATCTTTACCGCATTTACAAAGCTTAATAGATGATGATGATACATTAGTATAAAAATTGATGATGTAACCTATGTTGTCTTCTTTATCTTATTAATTTATTACTGTCTTATCATCAGTATTTTTTGTCACTGTTATTTCCAGCTGATCGTCATTCCTATAACGACACCAATGTGTAATTTGTAATATTTATTATGTATTTTGGATTATTTTTTGTATCAATGGTGGATAATTTTTAAACCACGTGGTGGGAATTTCGGTCAAATTGTGTTATAATTGCAATGGTGAGTAGTTTCTGTTTCATTTTTCTTCAATTAATGTGGTAATTAATAGCCTTGAGAGGAAATATAGTGGCTTCTTTTCTGGACAAATATTTGGTAAGTAGATTACTCTTGATTTCGTTTGTTGGGGGTATCACATTCGAATCCAGTTGAAGAACTACAGCTAAAACCAAACTCCCTGTAAGAACATTTTATTTCAAAAGAAAAGGAAATATCATTACAATACGCCAACTCCCTGCTGATGCCAAGGTTAACAATATTACTTATTTTCTTCAGAATCCATTGCGTAAATAATGTAGTCACAATATCTGGTTTTTAATGTTGCTTATTGAGTATAGCAAGAGTGCTTGATTGACTTCCAAATTTAGTTGGGAATTAGATATGACAAAGTTTTTATTTTGAATGAAAGGATGCATTTGCATCGTTCTACTAGTTAAACTTCCTTCAGATAATTAATGCTTTCACTTGTGAACGGGTCATACATTTTTCATATGACTATTGGAAATAAAAGAGAAAACTAAGATAACCAAGCTTTTGCTAACATGAGTGAATCTTTCTATTTGCATCTGCTGGGCCTAGATCGTCTGGAGTGCATCTGCTGGCATCAGCAAATTTTGCCACTGAAGACTGAGCGGAGACAGCAGACCGGCGTGGGTGGCTGTAGCTCTTACTCCTGCGTGGCCACCCCAAGCAGCAGGGACAGGAAACGTCTAGAGACTGGAGTGAGTGCTTGGGAAATTTTACTAGCACGATGACTTTATCTTTACCGCTGCTTTTCCATCGGACGAGTAAGAATATTTTTACTGACGTGGCATAATCAGATTTGAGAGAATGCACAGCATTTAATATATAAAAGATATGACTTTCGTTAGGCATAGAATTAGAATATCCTACAGTCCAAAAGATGTCCTAGCTAGAGGTGACTGTAAATGGATTGTTGTCTTCAGCATATAAACTCGCACGAACGTTCTAAAGAATACGAAAATCCTACAGTAGAAGCTGGAAATCCGCTTAACAACACATCCCATCTGCTTTTACAGTCAGATGGTGTGCATGTGCATTAGCAAACACGCTTTACCAACCCATCCCCCGGAGATGAACAACGCTACAGTAGGAAACACACGGACACGAATCGGGTACAAATCGAATTTCCTGCTCGCCGCCACGTAAGCGCTCCCGTTTCTGTTTTTCCCCTGGATGGGAAGGCAAAAACTATCGCCACACGTTGGGGCGCGGATAAATCGCTCTGGCCACCATGAAAAAAAGCGGGAAGCGTTTTAGGCGCGGGCCCGAGGAAGCTTGTGGCCAGGGGATTTCGCGCGTTTTGTAGCTCCAGCCCCGCGCGCAGCTCGTGGCCAGGAGCCGCTACACTTGTTGCTGGGCCCGTCTACTTGCGCCTTCTAGAGCCTCGCCGCACCGCCGCGTGTCGTGTCGGGCGGCCGTCGCCGTCACTCGCTGCCGATGCCCCGGCTGGTGGCGCGTGACGTGTCGCAAAAGCGCATCGAAAGTCCACCTGACTTTTTATTACTATCCGCTTCCGCCGCGGCGCGCCATCACCTTTTTTTATCCGTCCACACGCACACACACCAGTCGGAGGCCTCGCCTCGCCCACTGTCGCTCCAAATTTAGTGGCTGAGGATATTTCCCCGATCTTTTGGCCGTGCTTTTTATTCTTCCTCTAATCTCGAAAAAAGTAAGCATCCGATCAACTGCTAGTCTGCTACGAGCACATCGTGGTAAGTGTAACTTTCGTCTCCGGTCTCTGGCAACAAAATAATAATAATAATAAAGGAAGAAAAGAAAATACTTTCGTCTCCGGTATTCGGGTCGGGAAGTATATTTTGACGAGACTGTTCTCCAAGTGTCTGCCGATGTTTCATGAAACGTGCACCCAGATATCTCGCCGCGCGGCTAGATCACCGAGCCAAATGGACACCTTCCACGACGGTAGGGCCGCTAGAGGCGGCGTTCAAGGTTGCTGTTGCCACGCCGCCGAGTACTACACGACACGTGACAGCGACGGGAACCGGAGGAGCAGCCACAGCCACGAGAACGAGCGGCCTCCCGAATTCTCCTAACCCCACCGGATTATTTCAGCCGTAAAAAGGAAAAGGAATGCGCCGAGAAAAATGCAGCCAGGAGAAGGGGGACGAGGGGAAAGAAAGGAGAAAGTGGAAAAATCCCGTCCGACGTGGCACACTTGGACGTGCTCTTTTTCTCCGTCGCCTCGACGCCTCTCCTCCCCTCTTCTTCACCAGTTCAACCGGGCCTACGTAAACGTTGGCTTCTTTGCCTCTCCTCCTCTCCCATACCTTCTCGTCTCGTCCTCATCAGCGACAAGAGTCTGCACGAGGTCGCTCGCGGCTTGCGATATTTGTCATAGGGTGGCCTGCTTGCTTGCGATATTTGGGGTCGATTGGTCCCGGCAAGTTCGGCATCACGGTCGGCACAGATGACCTGCTTGGAGTCCGAGGTAATTCTTTCATCTTTCTGTCTTGTCCTTTCTGGTGGAAGTGGGCGAGATCATTTCTGAGCCGCTGGATTGAACGATGTTCTTGGGGCCTGATTATTGGTTGTTTCTCCCCCATTTGGCCATTTCTCCGATCTCCACAGGAAAAGATGATGGCAACCGACGAGAACGCCGTTGGCGGTGACAACGCCGCGGATCGTGGCGACAATCCTCCCGGCTCCGGCGGCATGGATTTGTCGGGCGACGAGCACGTGCCCAAGGTATTACAGCGACCTCACGAATTGCCGTTGCTCCGCCGCAGAATCCTTCCTGCGTGTTCTGAATTTCTCGCTTCCACGTTTGCCCGACCAGGCGCGGAAGCCGTACACGATCACGAAGCAGCGGGAGAAGTGGACGGAGGACGAGCACAAGCGCTTCCTGGAGGCGCTGCAGTTGCACGGCCGCGCCTGGCGCCGCATACAAGGTACGTGCCGGTCGCTGGGCGAGCAAAGCCACAGTGCTCCTGATTAGGCTGGCTGATGAAGAAATCAGTGCTGATTTCGTTCTCTGTGCATGCGTGCGTGCAGAGCACATCGGCACCAAGACCGCGGTGCAAATCCGGAGCCACGCGCAGAAGTTCTTCACCAAGGTCGTGTAAACCGTACACCTTTCTCCCCAACAAATTCTCTGAATCTCTGCCATGAAAAAAAACCGAAGGGGTTGTGTTGTGTTACTTGGCTCACTGCAAAAGTAAGTCACTCCCCAATCGATCATTCATGGTAGTAGAGCAGAACGACGACGCCTCGCTTCGCCGTGCGCGGCGCTTTATTACACACAACGTCTCCTGACGTGCTCTGCTCTGCAGGTTGTGAGAGGACCGTCGGGGAGCAGCAGCGGCTCGGGCGCCGCGCCGGCGATCCAGATCCCCCCGCCGCGGCCCAAGAGGAAGCCGGCCCACCCGTACCCGCGCAAGGTGGACGGCGCGGCCAGGAAGCACGCGCCGGCGTTCAAGCAGCTGGAGAAGCCGCCGGCCCTGCGGACGCAGTCTCTGCGCGGCGAGCAGGTCGAAGGGTCGCCGACGTCCGTGCTGACCGCGGCGCAGACGGTGTTGCGCGCGGACGCGCTGGAGGATGGCGCGCTCTCCAACTCCTCGAGCGGCGGCGGCAGGTCGCAGGCTCAGTCGGTCGCCGGTTCAGATGAACGTTGCAACGGGGGCGGCTCATCGGTGGACAGAGAGGACCGCTGCCTATCGAGCGTCGCGACTGCTGAGTTGGCTATGGGAGCGCCAAATACCAAGGTATATTCTCTTTTCTTTTTTTTTATGCAGTTAGGCAGCATGCATCATATAGATTGTGAACTCATGGCTGTAAAGCACAGTGTGTTCTTTCAATTTGATGATAAATAAGGCATCGAATTCAGGTACTAAAGGGGAAAAAAGAATGATAAAAGACATCATCACTGTCAACTCTTTCAGAGAAGAGAAGTCTACACACAGCAAGATTCTGTAGCCACTTACAGTTTTGATGATACTGCTACATATTTTGATATGTCTGGATCACTGTTTTCTGATTCTGATATCATGTTCCTGTTAAGTTTCATCTTGCTTGTAGCCAACGGTGTGATCTATATTTAACATGATCACCATCTTCAATTCTGACATATTTCTGAAACTTGAATTTCAGGCGTTCGGTGAGGCAAAAGATTGTACAGGATCAGAAGCTCCAGTGTTTAAGCTGTTCGGGAAGAAAGTTTCGGTGAAGGATTCCTATCAGCAGCTTCAGAACAGCAGAGACCTGAAAATGGAAGCTTCACCAGCGAGTGTTGCTCAGGCAACCCGAAACGCAATGCCTTTTGCCGCGGCAAACTCCTGGAACCCATGGCAGAGCAACATGCAGCAGCTCATGTACTTGGTTCCCCACCCGGACGGTTTCGCCGCGCAATCCGTCATGCCATGGCTGGGCTACAACGGGAGCCTGCCTTGCTCCTTGTTCTACCCGCAGGCGTCGGCCTCGAATCAGCAGCACCAGCAACCCTCGGAGTCTCCTGATCAGAGAGAAGGATCGCTGACCGGCTCGAACTCGGGCTCCAGCGCCGCGCCGGCGTCAGCAGCTCGGAATTCAAACGCTGCAGAGTCGCGTGCCGGGCAAGGAAACGCCAGCGAGAGCGGCATGGCGCGTGCTGTTCCACGGCTGTCGAAGTGCCTGAGCTCGGCTTCCACGAACAGGAGAGGGTTCGTGCCTTACAAGAGGTGCGCGGCCGAGAGCGAGGCCCGGAGATCGGTGGCGCCCGGAGAGGAGGCAGATGGCGAGCTGACGAGGCTGTGCTTGTGACAACTGAAGCCTCACTTACTACATGTTTTGGATGTTTTGTTGGTTTTGCTCCGGTTTCTTGAGCTGCTCGTATGGCTCTGCTCCAGGGACAGGGAGATGACTGAAACTGAAGCCTGCCTGTCTGCCTGCCACTTCTCTCATCAAGGAAGACCAATCCATATGAGCTTTCCAGAAATGGAGGAGCAAACCTGGTTCCTACTCATCACTCCCAGTATATAGCTGCTACGAATTGTAATATCCCCTCCTTTTGATCACTCTGTGATTGTGTATTTTTGCCCCCAGCTTCAGAGATTCAGGGGTCAGTTGTTGCCTGCACCAACCTGTTTCTCTCAGAGGGTGGTGGTTGTTTACTAGTCTAACCACATGTAAAACTAGGCTTGTACTATATCAACGAAATGTAAGTGGGCTGAAGACGAACAAACTGTTGAAAGCTCTGTTCCTCTGAAGTTCTGAATGATCAATTGCCTTGCCAGTGCACACATCGTCCAGTGCGGTGCTGCAATGCCCAGATCTAATCTTGTTTCACCTTGTCTTCAATTTGAACGGCCTCCTGCCACATTACATGCACGCGGTGAGAGCGGGTTCCGGTGCCTCTGCACAGCCATGAAAATTGCCGCCGCCCACATTCCCTGTCGATTCCCCCCGGCGCCGGAGGCGGAGACTTACCGTGAGCTCGCCGATGCCGTCCAGCGAGGGGATGGACTGGAGCAAGGGCATTGGCTACGGCGTTTGCACGCGCTGGACTCCGTTGTCCTGCACAACGGCTGGAGCATGCGGTGGGGACGTCGAGGGCGGCCGCCGCCGGAGAATCGGCTCGCACGGAAGGGAACCGCCATGGCCATGCGAAATTGTCGCAGCCGCTTCTGTTGGTCCTCTTCCAAATCTCAATCTGTGCCGCAACTATCTGATCCAACGGTCGATCTCCGTGCGAAAACTTTACACAGAACCCCCTATTTTGGATCGCGATTAATAATCGCGATCCAATATTTTCATAAGGCCCCCTATAATGGATCACGAGTAATAGTCGCGATCCAAATTATTTCGAATAACCCCCTGTTAGTTACACAAAATTACCCTCCAATCCTCCGCGTGTCCTTCCGGTGGCTCTCCTCTGTCCCTTCCGGCGACGGCGGCGGCGAGTGGGCTTTGCTCTCCCCCGTCTCTACCTCCCTCCCGTCTCCTCACGTTCCTCTCGGTCCTCTGAATCCCCCCTCCTCCCCAGATCCCCCCCTTCTCCATGGTGGAAACTGGGGCGCGACGACCACACGGCCATCCGTCACAGATTAACCATCATCTCACAGGTGAAGATGCGAGAACCACGGCCACTATCCATCCTTCTTGGTTACACTTAGTATTGACTAAAGAGCATACTTGTATCGCAGTATCGTCGCTGTTGGGCGGTAGGAGGCGGGAGTCGGAGGCGGCGGAAGCTCTTGAGGAAGCGCGCTGGGAGGCGAGGAGCTTCGTCGGCCGTGGCGGCGCTACAAGGACAGCAGGCGTGGCTGGTGAGGAGTGCTAGGGCGGCAACGGAGTAGCCGTTGAGGTACCTCTTCGCCCTGCATTGTTTGGTACTCTCATGTTTGACTCTGAATTAGGAGAGTTAGGGAAGGAATGCCGATCCGTGCTATGTGCTTACTCTGATCCGAATGATCGCCAGTTGGAATAAGCTCCTGCTCCCATTGAACCCAGATCCCAATTGATTGAACTGAATGTATTGAGGTGAATTAAAATCATGAACCTACCTCTACTTCTATCTACGAAGCAAATAATAGTTTCTGCACTCATTGCTCCCATGATTTCTTTTATCTCATCTATCCTACGTCTCTGCAAAACAGTATCATCTTTAACTTAGGAACTATACATGAGCCACTAACTAGTTGTGAAAGAACTGGTGACTCCTGTAGTACATTTTTCTATTGGAGATCATGCTGACGGATGTTCCATGAAGTTGTACTTTGCAAATACCCTGCTCTCATTCTCTTCCCACCATTTCTGTGCCTCCTTCTCGCCAAAATGCTTCCTACTGCAAGATCGATTATGAGCAACTCATTGAAAAATAATACATCGCTAAACCATGCGTGATGAAACAAAAGTACCGAGGCACGTAACAACTGCAATATCCCCACCTGAACCTGATGCGCTTTATGCCCTTAGTACCACTTGGGGATGTAACAACTGTAATGTACACCCCACGCTCGACTTGCTCAATCACACCATTAGAGTCACTAGGGGCACTAATGGGATCTGATCCTCTGTCATAATCACTGCTGCCATTACACATTTTTCTGCAGTTTTGATGCACAACCGATTGATCCGCACCAAAAGCATTTGAATTTGGGTCAGATTGCATGTCCATTTTTCCTTCGTTATTTTGATTTCTCGTGCCTGTTGTATGTGGAAATTTGCCAGTGACAAGACTTTTATCAGGTGGATCTGGTAATTCTGCTTTTACCGGTCTAGTGTTGATGCAGCTAGGTTTGATTCTGAACTCTTCTAGTTCATGACCGTCTGATAATTTCTTTGATAATATGTTCCTCTGTGAAGTTTGCCACAGATAGTTTAACGTATGTTAGACGAAAGAAAAACTTCTAAATACTTTGATATTTGTGATGGGTCAGACTTGTACCTGATTTGTTAAGACCTTAATAATATCTTGAGCAGCTTTACACTTCGTTGCCTCATCCCTGACAGCTAACAAGGTTTCCTCAACTTTTCGTTTAGACAACTGAACCTGCAGGCTCCTATGTTGGCATTCTTCTTCTAGAGTGATTACCTGCTTAGATAAGAATGGTATCACCACATTCGTGTCAGTAAAACCAATGGTTTTGATATATAATAGAAACAGAACAATTACTTGGTCTTCAGATACAATATTTTAACAGCAGGCTCTATAAAAACTTGTTATATAAATTACCTGTGCTCGAAGCTGTTTCACCTCTTCCAGCAGCATCTGTTCCATCAATTCTAGTTCTTCTCTCCGGTCATTACTAACTTGTGGCAAAGAGGTAGCAACCTTTGGTGGCACTGCATCGTTTATTCTCTCTACACAAGAAACATTCACTGTCTGTTTCTTTGATGCCAACCAATATGGAATGCTGTCCCATGCACATTTGAACTGATCCGGACAGTCTACCTGCCCCCATCTCTGTCTTCTCACTTGATTTGGAGCGGTCAGTTCTTTATTTCTCTGAGTGGGACTTTGTGCCAAGGCCATTTTTTCCATGATGAAATTTGCTTCCTTTAATATGCGTGGTAGCTTTGGTGTGTATGTTCTGATCTCTGTTGGAGATGTTTCTTCTTTTTGGATCTTTGGCCCCGAACTCACTTTGCGGTGCTCTGCATTTTTATTCAGTTCACTAAAACAAGCATCGCATACACGACACCTTTTGCTCTTATCTGGTGCAAGAGCTGCACTTGTAACCTTGTTGCTGCTGCAGGAATTGCAGAAAATGGAACCACAGTTGTGACAAGTGTGCTTTTTCCTCGTAAATCCAAATGCCGACCGGCAATTACTGCATACTGACTGGTCTTTGCTCGAGATTGGCCTATGTAAACAGATTGCTACTGTGATATTAGAACAACAGACTATACTGTCCACATGTTTATCTTCCAGTGCCTCAACTAGAGTTGGGGAGCTCTTGTCAACATAATCACCTAAACCGAGTTGCCCTTCCGTGCCTTTGCCCCATGTAAACACTTTCCCACTCATTGTCAAGACTGCGACGTGGGAGGTTCCGCATGATATCTCTTTGACAAACTCAGTCTTAAGTGGCCCTTCAACCATACAAATAGATGTGTCCTTGGATTGAGTGTTGCCTAATTGTCCATGTTCCTTGCTTCCAATGGTAAAAACAATGCCTGTTATAGTAAGTGCAACTGTTAGTGACGTACCGCAGGAAACCTGAGAAAAATCACGGTCAATGAGTGACTCGACACAACCCGGTACAAGCTTCACCTTTTTGTCAGTATGGCCTAGCTTTGATCTATCCGCATCACCCCACGTGAACAGCTTCCCACCAGGAGCGTAGCTTTTGGCAGTGCCTAATGTTTCCACAACGGCTGCTGTGTGCCATGGTCCACATGCGACACACTTGGCCCTTAACCCTCTCAAGGACTCCACTTCTTTGGGTTGAGCAATACTTTGGGTGTCACCATGTCCAAGAGCACCAAAGGTCCCATCACCATAAGTGAACAGTTGACCAGATGAGCATATGATAGCTGTGTGCCATTGACCACATGCAATCTTTGACACAGAGATGCCATCAGAAGGGCCAATCAGTTTATGCGGGAACCACTGACTTTTTGGACACTGATTGTTCCACAACCCTAGGCTATGAGTTCCTTCACCCCATTCATATAGGTCCCCTGTGATTGACACAGCACAAGTGTGCTTTGCTCCAAATGCAATAGCCTTCACAGGAGTTGATGCAAGAGACTCAATTATTTTAGGATGAGAGATACTGTCACTTGTTTTGTGTCCCAATCTTCCCCGTTTTCCACACCCCAGGAGAATACCTGGCCTTGCTTAGTAACTATTGCTGCATGTTTCTCACCACATGAAATGCTCTGCACATCAAGAATCTGTGCCGATTTCAATAACCTCGGAAGTGAAATATTGCCTCTTGATACATGGCCATGATCTAGCATAGTGCCCAGAACATCACCCCAAACAAAGATGTCCTTAAAGTCTGTTTCTGCATCTCCTTCAGATGGTTTGAGTTTAGGCATTTGTGTAATTCTTTGGTCCTTATTTTCTTCAGCAACCTTTATGTCCCTGAAATTGTTTCTTACTCGATTTACCCCTTCAGGACTAATCTTTTCCAAGTAGTAATCTACTTCAGACCATGCTTTGTGTCTTGGAGAAAAGAATGAATCTGAGAAATCTAGATTTCCACGCACGAACCTGTTCTGTATCAACCTTGGACTTCCGTACAGTGAGTGTACCTTCATGGATAAATCGATTGAAGAAGTTATCTTTTGAACTAAACAAGTAAAATACGATGCAATATTTGCTACCAATCAGCAAACATAGTACCATACTCACGTATAGTTACTTGCAAGATATATGAACAATGCCCCGCAAATGTTTGCAGTAAAAAGGCTCGTCAAGTATCTTAGTTTGAATTCCATTAGTGGTTATAACATTATCACATTAGTGGTTATAACATTATCATCATTTTTTTCGAAAAAACAATATTTTCGGATGGGAAATATTTAAATGATAGATTTCCATATAACCTAACAGGTTGTCACCATCAATAATCTTACCAAAACCTAATACGCGCATCATCATCAATGTCTCTTTCTCTGGAGTTTGGAACATGCTACTTAGTGTGATATGAGAAAATTCACAAGCCTTGTCAAACTTTCACTTGGACAAAGCCCTATAATGTTCTTGCGTATAAATCATCATGTTCAGGAATCCCAGAATGAACCTTTGTGAAAGCTCTTGAATCATGCACAGCGAAGAGCCTACTCCTTTGTTGAATATAGCTAGGAGGGCTATTTGTGCAACTGTTTATCCGGCGGCTGTTTATCTGACGGTTGCTTGTTGAGTCAACCAGAAGTAATGGGGTGTACGGAGCTGATATTAAGGCTGTCAGACCCACATACCAACATTCAGCTTGATCTCTATCTTTACAGACCTGGGTAAATATGATTGAGAAAACAAAAGGTCATACAAGTTAAACATAATGCATATGGTGACCACAAAGCTATAGATAATATGGCCTGCTGAGGAAATACCAAGTCAAGTGAGGCTTCACCGTTCTTGTATATGACTGACAAGGATTGAGATTCCTTCTCTGGCCAATGCAGACGCAAAAGTTTTATCTGCAAAACATTAAATTCTCAGAAAATGTGTCCTCGGACACTAATGCTGTACTGCTAAGCAATAACGACATATATTTGGGGAAAAAAAGAAAAGAAAATCACATACTGTCTTCTGTCCAATAACGACACTTGACACAGAACTCAAGCTCAAACGTTTTTCCCTCTCTTTAGAGTACCATATCAGTGCTTTCTCGTCCTGCAAAAAGAAAATAATCACATAAATTTCGATGATTCAGAGTACCAAAGCTATATGTGTAAGCACATATATAAGTTGGAAGGCAGAAAGTTCAAAGGACAGGGAGGAGGTGTAAAATTTTATGCGGGAACTGGGAAGGGTGGGAACACTAGTATGATTTTGTTATATGTAGCCTTCAGGTTCTGTTGGGCTGTAGCAGGCGTATATTGTTCGAAAATCATGATATACTTATCTATGTACAAATATGCATTCTAACCGTTCCAAAATCATCTACAGAACTGGGACTTTTGAAATTTTTTTCTTTTATTTTTCTTTGTTGACAGTAATAAAATAAGGATAGCTGTGAAAGGATGTCAGGAATATATCAGGACCACGCAGCGCAATGAAATATGTATGCAGAATCGATCAGAATACATCAGAGGTCATTGCTAAATGCAGAGATGGTTGGGAAAACTGAGTGGATAGGCTATGTTTGTGTAGCTTAATCTATCGCGTATGAATTCTTCAAAGATTTTTTTTCTACTTGTTTAATCCACCTCTCATTGTTCTGATCCTAACTTGGTTGTACGAACAGGTGTATATTCCCACAAACCAGGTTCTAGCCTTGCTTTGGTCGAGTTTAGGCTTGCCATTTTCTTATATTAATATAAATTTCCTAGGTCTGCAGAGGTAGTCTATTTGAAGAATGAAAATATATCGAAAATATGTTGATGAAAAAAATGTCCAGGACTAGATGGTACCAAGGACAGTATTTCGTGTTAAAAGTTATGAAAGATTGAGGTTGACCTGATCAAAACCATATCTCCCTAGGCAGTTGGTACTGGATATTCGGATTCTGGAGATGTCGCTAATTCTTATAGGTCTTTAAGTCTGCTAAAATATTAACGGCTAATAAGACACGTTAAATCCAAGGTTGCATACTTTTGCATTGTATTTTTTTCTAAAGAAAATTGACGAACATGTAAATATGTATTTAATCCTCAAGCATTCTTCACAGCATAGTTACAGATTCAAAGCTACCACTCACATAAGATAGCCTGACAGTGCAGAATTTCGGTTTCCCTCTCTTTCCACATTTCAGGATATGTGCACCCTTCTTGAGGGCAACAATGGCCTGTAGGAAGGAACCAAGCTGTCAGACCACGAAATGGTTGTCCTTGTAAGATGCTTCTTTCACACAGATATTGTCTTATAGTCTAAGTGAAACCAACAGATGCAGGCAAAAGATATTGACGTGACAAACAAAAATTATTGATTATACATAACTTGGACATGCACAGAAGGAAACATAATGTGCAGATTCAACATTTCTTATATTAACAAAAAAACTCATGTGTATTTCTTCTCAGAATAAGGAGAATCACGTGCATCATGCTGTCTAATGCATATGTTTTTCCCCAAGAAATGCAGGGTATTTATTGGCTCCCAACCAAAAGAGATGTGCAGGCCAAGAAGAACAGATGCTTCATTTTGAATGGGATGCAGTGATGAAACTACAAGCACAAAAAGAAGAATCATAGTAGCATGAAATCTGCTGGCACTTCTCTAGTTGCAGAAGGGCAAGAGAAGCAACTGCGTACCTGCTCAACTCCTCTAGTTGCAGAGCTCCTCCCATCAAAGTCCCCAGCCATTTCAGCCAGAAACACCCTGAGTCAAGTTCAAGTCTCGTTGCTCCACAGTGGGAGAGAGAGAGAGAGAGAGAGAGTGAGCAAAAGATGGCAGTGAATTGACTGAAAGAAACAGATGCAAGGAAAGAATGAAAGCGAGCAGAGAAAGAAGAGGGGCAAGAGTGCTTTGAGGAGGGAGGACAGTGACTGTGGCAAGCTGCGCGATTTTAACTGTGTGTGTTTAAAGAGGAGAGAGGAGGACTCGACGCTGCGGCGCTTCAGCCACTGATGGTGTTTGGGTGCTTTGTTCGACAGATGCACGGAGCAACAGACGACGCTGGCACGCTTCCAGGTTTCCTCTCACCGGGCCGTGCAAGAGGCAGAACCACACAGGGAGTAGCGATATGCCGTTAAAGCATCTCTCCGTAGTCTGTCTGCTCAGTACTCTTCCTCACGGCTTAGCTCTTCCTATTGCTGTTGCTGTGGGTGCTTCTGAAATCTTGTATTTCCTCTCAAAGCCCAGGATTTGTCACAGTTGCATACAAATCTCTGAAAAAGACTGGACCCCGCAGTGCTTTTCCCAATCATCTGACAGTACTCTAGTACCCTTAATTAGCAGAAGATCCCGCAGGAGCGCGTGATCTAATCTCCTGTTACTCTTAACATTTTCTCTGAACGCATCAAACCCCAGCATTCAATCAAGCCAGCAGTTGTGCAAGTGCAAAGTCATCCAACCTACCTACTCCTGCCTAGGATGATTATGCTTGTCCTGCCGTGGTCCAGCAACGTGAAACCTGCACGTAAAACCGGCATGGCTCTTGACATTTATATTTGCAAGTTAATAGTAATCTGAATGTGCAATCTTTGCAGGCTATGGTTAGGATTGCGCTTCTGGGGGCGAACAGCAAGTGATGGCCCGGCGAGTGACAAGATGGGAGGAAAGCTAGCGACGCAGCACGTGCGCTGCGCTGCTCCCTTTTGGTACTGCACAACAATTGTTGGTCTCTCCCTTGTCCGCAAATGATGCCGTCTCGGACGGACGCTTTGCCGTCGTGCTACGGTTTCTCTGGGACATGGCAACGCCAGCGAACTGTAACCGCGACCGCGATGGTCACGAGGCCGGCCGGTCCTCTCTACTTGCTTGCTCCGTGTCTCTGTGCGTATGCCGTTTGCGTGAATGTGAAATATATGTACTAGTACCATGGTACATTTGCGCACGACGTTATGCATTTATTGCCGGTTTATCGTACAGCGGTCGCACGTCGATGAATGTGATGTACCACTAGTCACTCTGCCTTGCCGTGTGCATTTTCAAGGACACCATTCTATAGTGACCTCTCATCATGTAAGGTAAGCACAGGGATTTACTGGAGTACGATACTGTCGTCCCATTGTGTGTTGCACACTTGCACTGATGCAAATACAGAGTGCTACCGCCTCAATGAAGAACGATAGATAAGACGCTAACGATGCTTGTATTTGCAGTAGAGAGAACTGCATGAGTGAGGGATACGATTCGCCCTTCTGTGGTGACTGCCCGGGGCAGGAAGCAACGCGGTGATGAAGTTGTTACAGCTAGAAAAAGATGTGGTGTGACAGCCGTGGAGGGGGGTGAGGTGACCGTGTGAGTCGCATAGGGAGAGTGTGAGACTAGAACGGCCGTGAAAAAGATTTGTCCGGCCGGCCTCCCAATCCTAGCATTGCGACTGATTGATTTCACCCTTGCTTTTCCCATGGCATGGAACAACGCTGGTCACAGCCAGCGTTACTCCTGTCGGCACGAGATGAGAGCTGGAAAATGGAAATGCTAGGCACGTGGAATCATACTCATACAAGCAGTAGGTGAAAAACGTCGAGTGTCCTGATTGGACTCGTTTATTTTACGGGCGATTTGGCATAAACTAACTGAGATTGCTGATGCTACTCTATAAGAAACTACCTCGGCCGGCCTCGCGGCTACAGAATGGTGTAATTGCTTCATGTCTGGGGCTGGTGCGGGATTATTCTCAGCGATCTGTTGTTCAGATTCTTCAGTATAACCAGATCACATTATCATTGACATTGCTTTGCTAATGGCCACATCGCATTGTCATTGCCCAAAAGAGGAGCATCAGAAGCAACTTGCTAGCGTCCACATGAAGCAGCCAATGGCGCGCGACGAGCCGTGCCTGCGTGCATTTAGATTTACTCATTGCAGCGACACAGAGATGTCTCCATACGGGTGCAACAATTCGTGCGACATGACCAAGCATTTCGCACAGGAGGATCAAAAGAGACCCATCTATTGCTGCTGCTGCTCTCACCCTCAGGCCTCAGCTTGCTGCCGCCTCTTTTGGGCACAGTGACATCATAAAGCGATGGAAAATAAGGCACGAACCCCGTGCTGCATGCTCCACCATGAAAGGCTTTTGCAGAGCCAGAGGGGCAAAAAAGGCACCGTCTGTCTGATGTCTGAACCATGCGTACGTGTTTTTAATTTCATCATCGTTGTTCCTTGACCCTGTTCCCCGACTAAGAGCACATCTCGAGGGCTTGTAATTGGCTAGTTTCTCCCTCTACGGGGATTGCATCGTTTTGTTGGAATATCAAGAGAGTAAAGATGTCTAGTATGCTGATCTTGGAGGTCTCAAAGTTGGTGGTGTTCAAAGTGCCCCTATGCCAATGCAGTAACCCTTGCCCCTGCACTACCGATCTTAGGTTCGCACTGATTTGTAGGACCCCTCCAGCTCATGCGTCCTTCCTCCCCCAGCGGTCATAATTCGGTGTGAAAAGAAGAGAACATATACGAGTGACAAGATTCCGAGGCTCTGCCCGCTTTTGAGCACAGTGAGCTCCAAGATGTCTCTCCCTTCCTCCTATGTAATTACTGTAGCAAGTCAAGCTTGAGCGACACGGGAGAGGAGGCAAGCATGCGGTGAAGGGAGACGCGGATGATTGCAGCGATGTGCCTGACAATTGACGAGGCACGCAGCGCATGCTGGCCGTTAGCGCGGAGGCAGCCTGGTGGGCCACTGCGCCTGCCCTAAATCGGGACCCATCCCTAAATACTTTACTCTCTACTCTTTTTTTTCAAAATATATGTAGTTCTGGTTCTGATCAAGTCATATTCATAGCATCTTCTATATTTAGACAAGCATCTTATTCATATTTATAGCATTTTCTATAAATCTAAACACTTAAAAACATAATCAAATTACATATATTAAAACAGAAAGAGTAAATAATACTACATCCGTTCCAAAATATAAGCATTTGTTGACTTCTGGATCTCACGTTTGACTGTTCATTTTATTCAAAAAATTTATGAAAATATAATTTATTTTGTTACTATTTGTTTGATCATTACATATATTTTAAACATAACTTATTTGTTTTTATATTTTTATTAAAATTTTAAATAAGACAAGCGGTCAAACGTGATGTTTAAAAGTCAACAAATGCTTACATTTTGGAACGGAGGGAGTAGCGCGGCGAACGCATGCCCAATGTCCACGAAGATAGGGACCTCACAAGCATGGAAGCATTCAATCGCGCATTTGCATAACATTTGCCCTGCCGCCTCCACCGGCTGCCATTATTAATTTAAGCAAGCGTCACAGTTATGTGTGGTTAGTATCTAGGCATGGAAGCTAGTAGGCATGACATCCCCAGCCCTCTCTCAATGGTGCGTGCGTTTGGTGCGTGCATATTTTGGCAAGACATCCATTTCGATGGATAGCTGGCTAACTTAATTAAAATATGAAGAAGTGTAGGACCATTAAGAACTAAATAACCTTGTTCGGCATAGAGATATTTGGATGAGTTAAAATCAAATATTTCACTGCTCTCACTGTACTTCTATACCCCCTCTGTTTTTAAATTGTTAACGGTGTTGATTTTTTGAGTTACATCTGATCACTCGGCTTATTCAAAATATTTTTAAATATATCTTGTTATGAGTTGTTTATCACTAAAAAAATTTAAAGCATAACTTATAATTTTGTATATTTAAGCTAATATTTTGAATAAAACGAACGATCAAACGTAACTAAAAAAATCAACTGCGTCAACGATTTAAAAACGAAGGGAGTACTTAATAGCATCTTCAACCCCAATGGTTCACCATTATTTTTCCACCGGTAACCTCTCTAAGGTTGACAAAGGAGTCTTAACTGACTAGCAACCTTCATCTTGGCTCATTGCAATCTCTTAGCCATAATTCTCTTCTGAAAGTACTACCATACGGTAACTGGTTGAACCCCCCCCCCCCACCCCAAACACACACACACAAGGCAAAGGACGAAGCTATTTTAATGCAAATCACATTGGGGAACTTGAAAGAGAGGATCAGCAACCTTGAGTGAGGAGCGTCTACAATTATGTGTGATCAAAATAAATTGAGACAAAAAAGAATTTCTGAAAACAACAACCCGGATGTGCTATTTTTGAAGCTATACCTCAACGTAACTTTCTGGACTTCGCAGAGCGAAACTACTATGCTAACTACAAACACACCGGAGTGTTGAAACCCTAGCCGCCGCCGCCCGTTCCTCCCTCCTCTCGCCGCGCCGCCGCCGGAAACCCGTGCGGCCGCGGGGAAGGCGGCGGCGGGGCTCTCTCGCCGCAGCGGCGCCTCCCACCCCACCCGACCCCCCACCACCACCCACTCCATCCTCTTGCGACAGGAGTCCGAGCTCCGGCCCCTGTCGCCGGATCCGGCACCATGGGCCCGGATCTACGCGGGCCGAGGTGATGGCGACGCCCTCGGCGCCTGACGTCCGTGCGGCGGTGCCCCAACGCGCCGTCCCCGAGGGCGACGGGTTCCGGCATCCCCGTGGGGTGGATGGCCGTCCGGCGTCGGCGAGGCCCTCAGCTCCACCGCGCCGGCGACAACCCATCCCCGCCATCTCTTGCCGGCAATCGACGACGAGCTCGGTTCCCTTCTTCCCTGGATCCGGCGGCCTGCCCACCGGCTCCTTGCGGGTGTGTGCCGCAGCTGCAGCTGGCCTCGGGCATCAGCTCGACGCCGGCACGGCGGAAGCGGCCTGATGGGACATGGGCTTCGGTCGGGCTTGTTGGATGCACGTCGTCGCGTGCGGACGACGACTCCTCAGATCCAGGCCCCCCAAAGCCGGCGACGTGATGGCAGCCGCGTGGGATGATGGGGGCAAGGCATCGGGCGCAAGCCCTTACCGGCTCTGTGCTGGTTACGGCGGCGGTGACGCATCTGGGCGCCATGTTTCTCCTTGGAGACGTCGCTGTGGTGCCTTCGCGTTCTTCATCTGTGGGATTCCCAGGTGAAAGCCTCGACGACGGCGTCCTGACGTCGTGCTCCTCCTTGGAGGCGTCGAATTGGGGTCCTCACTGTCCCATGGGTTAGCTCTAACCACTTGGTTTGTTCTCCTGTTGCTCTTTGTTGCTCCTTGCTCTGCTTGGTTGTTGTCACCAGGATCCGGCGAGCTCTGTTGCTAGGCTCATTGCTTCGTCTCCTTCCTGTTTGCATGGTTGGCCTCGGCTGCAATCTTCAGCGGCTCACCCTCCTTTGGGGATTCCTCCCCTCACAGGGCGTCGGTGGGCGCTGGACTCAGTGGCAAATGGAAAAGCTAGCCCCTGTTCTGGCTGTGTGCGGCAGTCGTGGCCAATCAGATAGTTGTGGAGTACCAATTTGGTATTTCGTAACTGTTTGTGAGCTGGAAGTATTCGTGTCTGATTGGTGTTGGCACTTGTGTTCTTCTGTCTCTTGTCTGAAGCCGGGTTAGCGAGGCCAGGGGGCTCGTTCTCCTTACGTGATCCCTCCCTCCTTCAAAGCTCCCTCATCTCAATCACTTTGGATGGCGTTGGAGGACACGAACAGGAGTGGCGACCAGACGGCCAAGGTGTGCGGAGGATCCTACATCTTGGTTAGATGAAGACGAGAGTTGAAGCTCACAATTTGTTGATGTAGATTTGGCAAGCAGTTTTTCTAGTGATGGTACAAACTTGTGAACGATGACATTCTAGCCAGTGGTAGCCTCGTGGAGTTGTTCTAATGTGTTCCCCTCCCTGTAATTTCTACTCGGTATGCCGAGGTCAATTTCATGTATGGTCGCTCGACAGAGCAATGTACATTGTAATGATGTGCTCTTCGCGCTTCTCGCGCATTTCGAATGAAAAGTAGGTGGGGAATTTCCCCCCCGAATCGCTCGAAAAAAAAACACACCGGAGTGTTGGGACGAAGTATCGATCTATCCCCATACACCGGTCGCTTCCCTCTGCATTAGATGCAGTCCATAGTACGAAAGTTTAGGTAAGACATATTTTAGAGCATTTTTGGTAGGACTATGGTTGTGTTGGAAAGATAGATGTGTTGGTCGTGGTTAAACCTATGGCTGTGCTTGAAAATGTTTGACAGAACAATTTTTTCTGCATTTTCTTCTTATTTTTAGGAGCAAATATGTAAAAGGGGGGCACTATGGTTAGAGAGAGCTGCTGAAGCTACTATTTTGTGACTCCGTGCTTCACCTTCACCTTTTTTTTATGTATCTTCATCTTCTCTTTAAGGTGAGGTATCCGAAGGAAGCATCTCTTTAATTAGGTTGTGAATCCTGCGAAGTTGGTGGAGAATTAAGTTGACTTTTAGTATTATCGTTTTCCTTGCCGGCCGTGACTACATTTATATGTACCACAGGCGTCCTGCTTCGCCACAAACGCACGCACCATTGAGAGAGGGAGAGAGAGAGAGAGATGGGGCTCTGGACGTTGGAGTCCTGTATAGCACTACTAACAACGCTGATCAGCCTTCGTGCTGCTTTCGTCCTGCTGCTTAAGTGCAGGAGCAAGGAGAAAATTAATCTCTCTTCCTCTGCCCCCCGGTCCCGTGGGGCTTCCCCTCATTGGCAACTTGCTCTACTTCCTGGGGCCACTCCGCCACAACCCGCACCGTGGCCTCGCCCGCCTCGCGGAGACGTACGGGCCCATGGTATCCTTCCGGCCCGGCACGGCACAGAACATCGTCTTGGTGTCGTCGCCGGACGCCGCCCGGGAAGCCCTCGCTGCGACGACGCAGCGCTCGCGGCCCGGCCCGTGCCAGACAGCGCTCGCGCCTTAGCTCACAGCGCAAGGTCGGTTTTCTTCCTCCCGAGCTCGGACCCGCTTTGGAGGAAGCATCGCGTCGCCATCGCCGCCCGCTTCTCCTCTGGACGGAGCCTCAACATGTCTCGTCCCATGCGGGATCGCAACGCCCGGCCGCCAGCTCCCCGAGCACTTGAGGGCGTGCTCCGGCCAGGAGGTCGCCGTCGGGGAGGCCGTGATGAGCACGGTGCTTAACGGCGTTTCCAACGCCCTCCACTACCGGAAAACAGAAATTCGCCGTGTGCACAAGTGGTTGCCGTGAGCTTTCTGTCGGGCACACGGCGAAGAGGCAGTTTGCCGTGTGCAGAAACAAAGACGCACGGCAAAATCTCAGCACACGGCAAACGCCCTGTTTGCCGTGTGGTCCAAGGTCAACACACGGTAAACACGCTGTTTGCCGTGTGTCCCGGATCAGAGCACACGGCAAACTCTAGCCGTTAAGCTATGGGCGACCGGCAAGCGCCGTCCGTTATTGGGCCCACAATTTGCCGTGTGCCGGGAACAACACACACGGCAAACATTTACTTTTGCCGTGTGCGCAGCTCTGGCACACGGCAACCAATAAATTTTTTTTTTTTTTGCATTCCACCTCTACAACCTCTTCTCTACTTTTTATATATTGCTTGGTTTCCTATGTTTCAATATGGAGCATTTCTCGTTCTGTTTAGTATATGTAACCAATTTATTTCATTTAAAAGATTTTTTTTGAATAAGTGAAATTTGAACCGCAGGTGCATGAAATAATATGATAAAGTGAGTAAAAAAATGATATTCATGATATTAAGGCTAGTGTAAGGCCTTATCCAGTAGTTTGAATGAAATTTTAAAAATTGTATTCACGAAACATTATCACGACCGTCGGAAGAAATAGTATTTAAACTCTATACAATTCAAACGAAGTCTGAAATTCATGAAATTTGTCAAAATTTCATTTTATCATATACCAAGTCTGTAGTAAATAGTTGAGCTGTTTTTGCATATTTTGTCACGTACGATGTTTACTGAAGTTCCATATATAATAGAAAAGAGGAGGTTAAGTAATGCAAAGATGTTCGAATTTGAATTTCAGTTCAAAACTTTGTAATATACACAATAGACAACACAAAATGCTTCACCTTTATTTTTAGTTATATTTCGGACTATTTTGATATTTTTAATGTCATAACCGACAATTATATTATTTTAATTTGTATAAATTCAGTTTAACCAATAAGTAAATGAAATAATAATTTTTTGTGTGTGCCAAATTAATATTCGTTTGTCTAAGGCATTGTATTGGTTTTTTAAAAGGTACTTTAAAATCCTCAAGTAAATGCGCATTCAGAAAGTTACGAAGAAAACCTGTTTCGCGGGTAGTGAAAACAAAATTACTTTGTTCGCCGTGTGCCTCCGATCTGGGCACACGGCGAATAGGCTAGGATATGCGCGTTTACGAACGTATGAAATAAAACCTGATTCGTGGTCAGTTAAAAAAAAAATACTTTGTTCGCCGTGTGCCGTCGGTCGGCACACGGTGAAGTTTCTATTCGCCGTTTGCCTTGGATCTGGGCACACGGCGAATCGGCGAGGGCCTATCGGAAGCGCCTTTAATTCTCTCTCGCGCGCTCTCTGTTTCTCACTCGCTCTCTCTCTCACAGGCTCACCGGCGCTCGCTCCCTCCGCCGCCGCCCGCCCTCCCTTCCTCCGCCGCCGCGGCGCCTCCTCCGACGCCTCCGCGCTGCGCCCGCCGAGCCGCGCGCCCCCGGCACCCGCCCGAGCCGCGCGCCCCGGCGACCCGCCCCGAGGCCGCGCGCCCCCGGCGACCCGCCCCGAGCCGCGCGCCCCCGGCGACCCGCCCCGAGGCCGCTCGCCCCGCCACCCGCCTCCGAGCTGCGCGCCGCCGGCGACCCGCCCCGAGGCCCGCGCCCCCGGCCACCGGCCCCCGAGCTGCGCGCCGCCGGCGACCCGCCCCGAGGCCCGCGCCCCCGGCCACCCGGAGCCCTTCAACGACGAGCGCGTACAAGACGCCCAACCCGGAGCCCTTCATCGACGCCGACCCGGCCTTCAACCGCCTTCTCCTCGCCGCCGAAGGCCGCGCCGTCGACTGCAGCTACCCGTCGCCACGCTGCTCGTCTCCTCCATCCCCACGCTGCTCGGCGCGTGCTCGCTGCTCCTCACCAAGGGCGCGGCGCACAAGCGGCTCCACTCAGCTCACCCTCACCCGCCGGCGAGCGGTGATTTCCCTCTCGGCTGCAAGGTTCTGTTTTGATATGATTGCAAATTGAAACTCAGTCTCTGTGGTGTTCAAATTGATATGATATGCATGCAGGGAAAAGAAAGAAGATAAGACAGTATTATTAGATCTTTTGTGGAAGATGACATAAAACAAACAAATGTGTCATATATGTCCACATGGCCAAGGATATTTAGTTTGAAAAACTTAAGGTAGCTAGAGCCTAGAAATGCAGATGTTAATTTGAATAGAGAAAAGTAATACAAAAACTTAAGGTAGCTAGAGCCCGAGAGTAATTTAAGATTTTATTTGAAACAAATTAGTTAGTTAGCTAATTTTACTTAGCAATTTCAGTTAGCAATTTTAGTTTCATATGTAGTTAGTTATCCAATTGAGTAAGATAATGAAGTTACATCAATCATGAAGATTTTATTCTAGTTACACATCAATCTTATTTTGCAGGAGAAGAGGCCTTCGGAGCTGAACCGGAGCACCAACTGATGGCGTCTTTCCACTTCCCAAACATGATGATCTTTGATGAGGCTGAGGTCAGGTGCAATGATGCAAATCTTATAGGCCTCGTAGTACTTATGAAGAGCCAATCTCCCTTTGCCTTCAGTGAGATCGATCGCATGACGATAAAGGAGGCCTTACAGACCCAGACGGGTGTGGTGCTTCCGGTAAAGCAGATCTCCCGGTACCTTTCTGATTATGTGCTGTTCTCCGGCTCATTCGATAAAACCAATCAGATCTTGAGTAGAACATCCCTTCAAATTGAGGGACATCACATTGCGATGGTACCACTGACGCCCCTGTATGGTGAGAGTGTAGTAGCGATTGATAACACAGTTCCCAACTTCGAGATACAAGCTACACCCCACAAATTACCGACACTTACCAACCACTGAAGATTATCGTAACTGGACTGCCACCAGTCTTTTGGAACCAGCCTTTTCTAGTATCTAGAATCTTCATGAACATATGTGAAGTTACCGAAATCCTTTTGAGGCCGCATGATCTCGCATTCGGCATGTTAACACATGCACGCCCATCAACTATACCTAGGATGGCCCATATTGGCGTCCGCAGAAGATGTGGTTCCTTACTGAGCATATGGCCAATTTGGATTAAGGTACAACCAATTCCACCGGGTGATCCAGAGACAGTTCAGGCCAACGGTAACTGCAGTTACAACAGAACCTTGCTCCGATAATGTTACATTGTTTCCTCTAACAATTGTCACTCTTACTGCAGAAACCCGCCCACGACTCCGCTACACACTCTTTCGGCAACAAAATGGTGACGCGGGTGCGGGGACTTCCGGAACAGAAGGTGCACATGGAGCAGGTCGTCAGCAAGCAGGTATGCTACAACCAGTCTATACATCGCCCCCTAACTACAAACTTAAGCACCTAGACAGTCCAAAAACTGCGCTACCTCATGCGGATCCCTCATGCATCAGGTTACTTTATTGAAGCACCCGATTCATCAAGCGATGGTTCGACCGTAGTATCGGAGACACCATCAAACGAAGGTGGCACCGTAGTACAGGAGACAACATCAAACGAAGGTTCCACCGAGATAATATCAAGTCTCAAAAGTCCCTTCAGCCATGAAAGTTCCTCTGAGATGATGTGACATCACGTCTCAACACCGAAGGGTACATTTAGTTGAACTTCAATCCTTATGTATACAACTATCGAATTAATTAAAACAATATTCCAGCCGTCTCTTTGCTAACACTTCTCCTTTACAGCTAAATCCAAAGATGAGGAGACGCTCGAAGGGGCAAGTACTCAAGAAAAGTACACCGGAGACGCCGCGAGCTTGGTTCTGAACTGTTGTTGTGAACTTCTGTTGTGAACTTATGTTGTGAATTGTGAACTTGAGATGTGAACTTCAGTTGTCAATGTTGTGAACTTGTGATGTATTTGAACTTATGTACCCATTTTATTTCTATGGATTTGCTTATGTGGACATGTGATGTGTTTGAACTTATGTGACATATGGATGATATGGATGATATATGTGACATATTGGTGATATATGTGCGTATTGGTGATATATGTGCGTATTGGTGATATATGTGTCGTATTGATGATATATGTGTCGTATTGATGATATATGTGATATATTGGTGATATGTGTGATATATTGACGATTTATGTGTTATATGTGTATTTTTGATGATATGTGTGATGTCCGAGGCTATAAAGAACTGAAAGTGCATCTAGGCCTCCCTTGTGGGTTTTGGTGATAAAGGACAAGTGAAAACAACACCAACTGTCCAACATTCCTCCTCAGTGACGGAACTTCCGACACCCGTCGGAACTTCCGTCAACCTCGCCCAAAATCTATACAGAAACTTCTCGTCGGAAGTTCCGCCAGATGATGGAACTTCCGTCAACTGACGGAACTTCCGACGCCTGTCGGAAGTGCCGCCAGCCTTCGGGTTTAATCCCCCAAGGGAGAGAAGTTACCCCTTCATTCTATCCATTCACTCTCTCTCTTTCACCGAACCGATCCCTAAGGCTCCAAAGGCGATTTTGGCGTTCAACCACGGATTTTTGAAGAGGATCCGTGCAAAGGCTTCTCCAACTCTCGGAACTTCCGTGGCTCACCTTCGAATCGATCTCCCGCTCTCCAATCCCTTGAAAAAGGTATTATAGAGCACTTTTCCCGATCTTCTTAGACAAGAGGTTTCCTTTCAATCTTTTTGGATAGCTTAGTTCCCTAGCAACTAGTCTTTGATATCCTAGAAGATCTCTTGTTTCCCGTGGTGGATGTGTGTACATTGGACGTTTCTTGCTCGGGACGGCACAACGACGGAAGTTCCGCCAGGTATCGGAAGTTCCGTCAATTGGCGGAACATCCGACACATGTCGGAACTTCCGCCGCTGTGCAGTGCTTTGCAACTAGTTTCAATTCCTCCATGTCTACCATGATTGATCCCCAGTACTTATCTCCTGTTCCTGACTGCTTTGTGAAGGACTGAGGATGGACTCAAGGCAGGGTCGGCAGAAGAGGGCAGCGAACCGCAACAGTCAAAGCTACTATGAGTCCGATCCTTCCGCGGATGAGCGTGTTCAACCTCCTAGAAAAAGGGCTGCTGGACGTGGTGGTATCCGCATTGAGGAGACAGCTAGAACCATGCATGTGGAACGTGGTGCCACCATGCCATCTCGGAAAAGCACAAGCCGGGGCAAAGGAAAAGCGGCAGCTACATCCGGTGATCAAGAAGAGGGTGGTGCAAGTGGGGAGAAGGTTCATGTGACCAATGTCCACATTCATGCCCCTGTTGAGAATCCTTTTCACGACTAGACTACAAGAGGTTTGTCAATCGTCTCAGAGAACGTTGCCAAGTTAACCCAGGGGAGAAGGAAGAGAGAGAGGCTGAGGATCCCCGCTTTCACACTTGGTTTCAGCAAGACTTCTACTACTCTTTTGTGATCAAGCACCCAAACAAGTACATCATATCAGAAATGCAGTATATTAATTGGACCTACATGGAAGACAAGCAAAATCCAGTGTTCAATGAGATTATTGCAGCATGCAAGGCAAAGAATGTATATGACTTGATGGGTTTTCGTTATGATTGGAATGCTGAAGTGGTCTGCCAGTTCTATGCTACTCTCTGGATCTCTCCGGCTAGAAATGGCAAAGTTCATTGGATGACTCAAGGTCAACACTTCTCCATCACTCCCAAGAAATTTGCTGAGTACTTTCACTTTGGAAGGGATGATGCGAGAAGAGAAGACATCACCACTGCACCATCTGTGGAAGGAGATGAGCTGAGGTCCATGTACTATGGTAGAGAGGCTCAGCCTGGAACCATAAAAGGTCTCCGCCCCTTCTACTTTGTGCTGAACCGCATGTTTCGGAAGACTCTTGTCCCAAAGGAAGGTGATGCCTCTTCAGTTGTTGGACTTTCTCGGACCATTCTCTACCAAATGAATGATGATCAAGCTGAATTTTGTGTCTTTGGTATGATTCTTGATGAGATCTACAAGGCATCTATTGATTCACGCCGGAGTTTCCCATATGCTCCATACATCATGTACATGATTGAGCAAGAGACCAACATGGTGTTTGACAAGGAGTGTAAGCATCAACCGCTTCAAGTCAAGCCATACAAGAAACCAGCCTGGCTCACAGTTGGTGATGATGAAGAACCTGCTGCCTATGAACCCGCTGCTCCTAGTGGATCCTCCAGCCATCCTCGACGCTCTAGGCCATCCAAGCCCGAGACAGTCTCTGACACTATTCTCTCATTCTTCAAGGGCATCTTCAACATTTGTCGCTCCAATGCTGTTGAGATTCATGACAACAAGAGGAGGATCAAAGCTCAAACTCGTCGCTTCAAGTCATCTCTTCGTGCTCAGAACTTGCCTTGCTCACCAGATGGCTCTGAGGTGGAGGAAGATGAGGAACCACAGTTTGATGACCCCATAGAGCAGTATGAGGCAACCCACCGAGCCTACAATGAGCGTGCTGCCGCTTCCTCTTCCCGTATGCAACGTGATGATGATGAGGAAGCCGATGATGATGAGGAGACCGAGGATGATGAGGGGTCCGAGTGATTCCCTCTACCTTATTCTCCTTCCTTCTTTCCTTTTTGGTGCCTTGATGCCAAAGGGGGAGAGAATTTAGGGGGAGTGGATCACTATCTATCTATCGTTCGTTCGTTTGTTGGACTTGTTGGATTTGTGTAATGTTTGAAGACAATTTGCAAAACCTTTATTGTAATATGTGTGAGACTATGTTTTATGTCGTATGGTGCTTGTTTAAATCCTAGTGCTTGTGGTTATCTTGTCGCATTTGCTTTCACTTATGCCGAACTATCAAGAGGAGTGGAATGATTGTTACATGCAATGCTCAAGTGCTCAAGTACCTTATAACCTAGCCACAAACCTATCTTTGCTAGAGGAGTGAAGGAACCAAAATCAACCAAAGCCAAAAAGACCTACAGTCACGGAACTTCCGATATTCCACGGAAGTTCCGCCAGAATGTTTCTGTACGCCAACTTTAGGCAGTGACGGAAGTTCCGACATGTCGGAACTTCCGCCAATGTATAAAACCCTAGGGTACTGAAAATGTCGAAAGTTCCGACGTACGTCGGAAGTTCCGCCAGAAAGTTTCTGTATGCCAACTTTAGGCAGTGACGGAAGTTCCGACATGTCGGAACTTCCGCCAATGTATAAAACCCTAGGGTACTGAAAATGTCGGAAGTTCCGACGTACGTCGGAAGTTCCGCCAGAAAGTTTCTGTATGCCAACTTTAGGCAGTGACGGAAGTTCCGACATGTCGGAACTTCCGCCAATGTATAAAACCCTAGGGTACTGAAAATGTCGGAAGTTCCGACGTCCGTCGGAAGTTCCGCCAGAAAGTTTCTGTATGCCAACTTTAGGCAGTGACGGAAGTTCCGACATATGTCGGAACTTCCGCCAATGTAAAACCCTAGGGTACTGATAATGTCGGAAGTTCCGATGTCCGTCGGAAGTTCCGCCAGGGACTCTGTTCGCCGTGTGCCTGACCAGCGGCGCACGGCGAACCATATAGTTCACCGTGTGCCCCCGATCTTGGCACACGGTGAAATATGGATCGGGACTTAGCCGGGCTCTCTCCGACCGCGCTCTCCCTCACTCGCTCTCCCTCGAGCTCTCTCACTCACATCGCCGCCGTCGCGCCCTCCCCGCCGCCCTTCCGCCGCCGTTACACCCTCCCGGCCACCGCGCGGCCGGCGCCCTCCCCGCCGCCCTCCCCTCCGCCCTCCCTTCCCCTCCCCGCCATCGCCCACCGCGCCGCCCACCCCGCCGCCTCGCGCCGGCGCCCTCCCCGCCGCCCTCCCCTCCGCCCTCCCTTCCCCTCCCCGCCATCGCCCACCGCCGCCGCCCACCCCGCCGCCTCGCGCCGGCGCGCCGCCCTGCCGCAGCGGCGCCGGCGGCCCTCCTCCCCGCCACCCGAGCCGCCCTCCCGACCTGGCCGTGACCTTGCGGCCCCGCCGGCCCGAGCCGCCGTGACCTTGCGGCCCCGCCGGCCCGCGCCCGCGCCGCCCTCCCCGTCCTCGCGGCCTGCCCCGACCTCACGCCGGCCCTAGGCTCGACGCCGCCGTCCGCGCCCCGAGCTCGCGCCGCCCTGCCCGCCCTGCCCGAGGACCCTCCTTCGCAGCGTAGCAAGGTGAGACATAAACAACCTCTCCTTGATATCATGTTCATAGGTCACGTAAACTAGTTAGGCGTCTCCCGTTCGAAAGAGATTCGGCATCGGTTAGGCGTCTCCCGTTCGAAAGAGATACCTATCTTCACAGTGGCGAAGCTAGAGCAAAAATAGTAAGGGTGCATACCTCACAATACTTAGAGAAAAACACCACATTTAGCTGTCCATGGGATTTTGATTCTAAAAATTTAAGGGATTTAACCATATTCTTTCCCTTTGCATTGCTGATGTGCGAGGAGATTATAGATTCTTTAACTTGTAAATTGTTGCTGAGCTTTCCCAAAAATTGGTAGACAAGGAACATAAGTGCTATCATTTGGTATATTGGCTTCTGAAGCTATTACTTGTATTGCCCTGCCACTGCCACCGTTGTGTTTCGTCGCTTGAAGGCCATGACGATATGTAAATATTTAAAGGGCATGATAGGCATCGTGTAGATGAAATTGATTTTTATAACACCTGCTCGTATGTTAAAGGATGGATAGCCGTGACTGGATGTACACGGGCTGGCGGGGTAAGCGCGACTACGACACAGATTTCATTTACAAGGTCGATGGATTCTTGAAAAAGGCATTTGAATTAGGACAGAGTACAGCAGTGTGCCCATGTTCCAAGTGTGAGAACAAGATATATCAAACAAAGTTGAAAATGGGTCAACAGATTTGCAACAATGGGTTTGTGGCAAACTACACCAGGTGGATCTGCCATGGTGAAGCCCATCGAGCAAGGCACGAGGTCTTGAGGCAACGCATCGAGGAATATGATTCTGATGCCGGGTGCGGGGATATGTTACATGACTTTCATCAGGCACACTTCGATGAAGGACCTAGTCATGTTGGGGAGGATCAGCCAGAGCCTACCGCAAGGGCCTATTACGACATGTTGTCTTCGGCACAGAAACCATTTCACGACCATACGGATGTTTCTCAACTGGATGCTGTCGGGCGGCTAATGGCGTTGAAATCTCAGCTTGGCATCAGCCGAGACGGCTTTGATAATATGTTGACGGTTTTTGGTAGCCTTCTTCCGGGTGGTCACAGTTTGCCACGCAACATGTATGAGTCACAGAAACTCCTTCGTGCACTTAAGATGCCGTATGAGCAGATACATGTCTGTCCGAAGGGATGCGTCTTGTTTAGGAAAGAGCACGCGGATGCAAACTACTGTCCCAAATGTGAGTCCTCTAGGTACCTGGAGGTAGACTCTGGTGATGGTATTAAGAGGCAACTCGAAATCCCTGTGAAAATCCTACGGTACCTTCCGTTCATACCGAGGATCCAACGACTATACATGACCGAGGAAACCGCAAAACAGATGACATGGCACAAAGAAGGCAAACGATATCGTCCTTTGAATATGGTACATCCAGCCGATGCCGAATCATGGCAGTATTTTGACAGCAAGTATCCTGAGGAAGCTGAGGATGCTCGTAATGTACGTGTTGCGTTGGCGACAGATGGGTTCAATCCTTATGGAATGTCGTCTGCCCCATACACTTGTTGGCCTGTGTTCGTTATCCCTCTCAATCTCCCTCCGGGCGTCATGTTTAAACGACAAAACATATTCTTGTCGTTGATAATTCCTGGACACCCGGGGAATAATATGAGTGTGTACATGGATCCTTTGGTTGATGAATTGCAAAATGCTTGGGATGTTGGGGTATGGACATACGACCGAGCAACAAAGACAAACTTCAAAATGAAAGTGTGGTACATGTACTCCATGCATGACCATCCAGCATATGGGCTATTTTGCGGCTGGTGTATCCACGGGAAGTTCCCATGCCCAGTATGTAAGTCAGCTGTCCAGTTCTTCTGGTTACAAAAGGGTGGCAAGTATGTTGCGTTCGACAAACACCGACAATTTCTCCCTATGGACCATCCATTCAGACGGGACGTAAAGAACTTTACAAAGGGTGTGGTGGTTGAAGACCCGCCGCCGCAGTTTTTGACAGGTGCCGCTGTTCTTGAGCAGTTAGACGCGCTCCAAGCAAATGAAGGAGGTGATGGCTTTGTGGGATATGGTGTGGTTCATGCCTGGACTCAGAAGTGTGGCCTGTGGAGGCTCTCCTACATGAAGCACATTCTTCTTCCACATAATCTTGATCTGATGCACACTGAAAAGAATGTCGCCGAGGCAAGCTGGTGTACAATCATGGACATTCCTGATAAGACAAAAGACAACGTTAAGGCTAGAGTGGATCAAGCTAGGTTATGCAATAGACCAAAGCTCGACATTCCGCCTCCCAAAGACGGCAAGAGATGGAAAAAGCCTCCAGCCGATTTTGTACTGAAGAGGCACCAAAGGATGGAAGTACTAGAATGGTTTAAAACTTTAATGTTCCCCGATGGGTATGCAGCGAATCTCAGGAGGGGGGTGAACTTAAGTACCATGCGAATCAATGGTACTAAGAGTCATGACTACCACATATGGATTGAGCGGCTCCTTCCGGTGATGGTTAGAGGCTACCTCCCTGACAATGTGTGGCTAGTGCTGGCAGAGTTAAGCTATTTCTTCCGCACCCTTTGTGCTAAGGAGTTGCCTCGGACTCTGGTAGCAGAAATGGAAAAAATGGCTCCTGTGTTGCTTTGTAAGTTGGAGAAGATCTTTCCTCCCGGTTTTTTCAATCCGATGGAGCATATGATTCTGCACCTTCCGTATGAGGCACGAATGTGTGGACCTGCGCATGGCCGTTGGTGCTATTCAATTGAGAGACAACAAAAGGTTCTCCGAACCAAATGTAAAAACAAGTGCAAGATTGAAGCCTCCATGGCAGAGGCATACTTAACTGAGGAGGTATCAAACTTCACAACAAAATACTATGCTGACACCCTTCCAAGCGTGCATAATCCACCCCCTCGTTACAATGCAAACGAAAATGAATCGAAGCTCAGCCTGTTCGTAGGGCAACTTGGAAGTGCAAGTGTTCGGACTGCTAAGACCTTGCAACATGCAGAGTACCGCACTATCATGATGTATGTTTTGACCAACCTTTCCGAAGTGGAGCCATACATTGAGTAAGTTGATATCGCACTACATTAATTCTAGTGGATGGTCACTAATCTTCATCTAATCCGTCTCGATTTTCTTTTCTTTTCTTTTGTACAGAGAGTTTCTGCAACAATTCTGGGTGAGAAAAAGGGCACCGACCGCGCAGCAAGTTGATACCCTTCTTAAAGAGGGTGCGGGAAGTGGATCGCCCGATTTCATTTCTTGGTTCAAACAAAAGGGCCAAAACGATTCGTCCATGTGTCCCGAGTTGAGACAGGTTGCCAATGGATACGATATTAGGGTAATGTCGTACGGCGGCTATGATGTGAATGGATATCGCTTTCACACAAAAAAGCACGATGAAAGTCGACCCAATCGGACAACCACAAATTCCGGAGTTTGTACGACATCGCAAGATGGGGTTGAGTACTATGGAATAATTGAAGAAATATACGAACTTACATTTAATGGTTGCAAACCTCTTAAGCCTGTCGTATTCAAATGCCATTGGTTTGATCCTAACCAAGTGCGGCGGACCCACGAAAAGGTTGGACTAGTCGAAATTCGACAATCATCCGTCTATCCAGGAGACGATGTCTATATTGTGGCTCAACAAGCGACACAAGTGTATTATACCTCATACCCGTGCAAAACCGACGAACGTCTTCAGGGTTGGGATGTTGTGCACAAGATCACACCACACGGTGGACTGCCTGTCCCCAACAATGAAGATTACAATATAGACCCAAACACATATGACGGAGAGTTCTTTCAAGAAGCTGGGTTACAAGGAACATTAGAGATAGACTTAACCGGAGCAACGGAAATGGAAGTAGACGAGGATGATGAAAGGGTTGATGACGAGGATGCTGGAGATGACGTTTACAATGCGAATGACTTAGAATTACTTGAGGCAGTACACTTAGGGATTGATGAGGACATTCCTCCGTCGGAGCACGTGCCTGATTGTGATCTCGACATGTATGATAGTGATGATGAGACAGACGATCCAACTAATCCCGATCACGTCGATTATTTCTAATACATGTAAGATCCGTACTAAAATATTATTGAGTTGTTTATTTCGTCTTAAAATATTATGTTTACTTCATATGTCCTAATTGTTTTAGTGTTTTTAATTGCAGGTGACTGAGAAAAGATGGTGGGAGACAGCGCAGTGCGCAAGTGCGCGTCTCTTTTTAGAAGAGTGATGCCAAGTACCGATTTACCTCTGGGTTCCACACGAGGCACAGGTCGGGGGAAGGGTGGCCCCAAGGGTCCAGGGACGAGCAGCGGCCGGGGTCGAGTGAGCAGCAGCAGGAATACGCGAACTCGGTCTTCAGCGCAGGACGTGCCTCAGGAGCAGCACCAGGAGGAGGAGGAGGAGGAGGAGGAGGAGGAGGAGGAGGAGGAGCAGGAGCAGGAGCAGGAGCAGCCTGCTATCTGGTTGCGAGGTCCCTCTCGACTCCCTGACAGGCCGATACCTCTTGGCGGACGCCCGGTGATTCGACCTAAGCCGCCACTGTAAGTAATTTAATATGTTATCACTACTTTTTCATTTGGTATATTGGAAATTACTATGGAAACTAATATTTAATCTTAATCACTTTTGGCAGGAATTGGAAAGTAGTCACCCCAGGTGCTCACAAGCGCAAGGTAAACGGCATCCTGGGTACTTTGTGCAGGCAGCACTTCCCAGGCCAGGTCCACCTTAAGGGAAGGTATGAGCCAGCGTGGACATGGGAGCACTACTTTCACGCCCCAGATCAGTTGGACCAACTAAACAGGTGCTGGGATTCCAAGGCGGATCGGGTGGTGGGAGAGCTGTGGGTAAGTCTTTCTAGCACTACACTCCTCAATTTTCATCGCATTCATTGTTTACTTATGTAACAACGACTGAATAGCTTGTGTTTACATGCAGGATTTCTACACGTGTGAGCCGGGGCACGAGGATGTGGCCAAGGTTGTGGCTCACAACAAATGCCGTAAGCTCATGAAGGACATGCATTACGAGGCGCAAGTTCAGTGCGTCATCAACTACTGTGCCACTCACGAGCACCGACGCGTCACAAAAGAAGTGGCTAGAGATATGAAGCTGACAAAGGAGCAATATTTGTTGGTAAATTAGATTTATTCTTCGTTTTAGTACATCGCTTAATTTGATTCTCTAACATCTCTGTCACTTGATCACGTCTAGGTGCCTGCGTGGTGGTGCCGTAATGATTCCCCGTGCTGGGAACGCATCGTCGACAAGTGGTTCACACGGGAGTGGGAGGAGATGCACAACGCTGGCCGAAAGCGGCGTGCGCTGATGCCGGGCCCATCACACCATCAGGGCAGCCTTAGCAACGAGGAGTACAGGGCTCGATGGGTATGGGGATTCATTTCTTCGTTGAACCGCTCAATCGTGCATAAATTGTAATTAACTTGTTGTTTTTTGCAGTCCCAGGCACATGAAGGCGCTGAATGCCCCGAGTTCGTGGGGTGGGCTATGGCCCACAAGGGGAAGGCTTCTGAGACCACCTACGACCCCAACGACCCGCCCTCGGCGTACAGTAACCCCACCGTCCACTCCCGCATCAGTGCGTACACGGAGGTGGGCAGGCAGGTCTATGGGCCGGAGTGGGATCCGACCGCCCACCCTCTTGATGGCGAGCTGATCATGAGGGCGGGAGGAGGCAAGAAGCATGGCCGGTTGATCATAGGCGACGGCAGTGTAGACTCGACCAGCTGTCCCACCCTCTCCCAGATTCGAGCGAGGGACCCAGCCAATGCTCCGGCCATACGGCCACGACAGACCGTTGCACAGCTGCGTGTGCAGCACCTCGAGGTTATTTCTGCTTCATTAATCAATTATTCAATAACTAATCACGTATTCGCCTTGCATTGCAACATTGGGATGAAAAATTGTATTGTAGGCCGAGCTGGCGGAAGAGAGAAGGCAGCGACAGCAGGACATGGCCAACATGTATGCATACATTCAAACCATGCATGCTAGTTTGGCAGCAGGAGAACCACTACCACCGCCTCCTCCTTTGTCACATCAGGCTCCAGTGACTCCTCAGGTGACCTACTTCATAACCTTGTTCATTCATTTCAAATATTAGAGACTTAGAGAACCGACAAACTTACAATCACTTAGAGACTTCGTTGAAATTGATTCTTACAATCCCTTAGAGACTTAGATAACCTAGAAAATTACAATCACCTAGAAATTAATTCTTGTCTCGCTTGCAATCTTTTATATTTCTGCAGAATCTATCAGATGCCTCAGTGAACATGTCACCGACCATCCTCCAGCAGCAGTTGGTCCCACCGGCGCCGCCCTTCGGCCCACCACCTCAGTGAATGACATGAACTTGTGGTAATTGTGACTTGTCGTACTCGTGGACGATATATGTGTTGTTATGTGAACTTTGAGACGATATATGTGTTGTTATGTGAACTTTGAGACGATATATGTGATGTTATGTGAAGTTTGTGATATATTTGTGACATATATGACGTATGGATGATATATGTGACATATGAATGCTATATGTGACATTTTGATGCTATATGTGTCGTATTGATGATATATGTGATACATTGGTGATATGTGTGATATATTGAAGATTTATGTGATATATGTGATGTCCGAGGCTACAAAAACGAAAAAAAACAGAAGCAGTATGGTCACTTTGCCGTGTGCCAGGGAGAGGGCACACGGCGAAGTGACCATACTGGCAACCTGTATGGTCACTTTGCCGTGTGCCAGAGAGAGGGCACACGGCGAAGTGACCATACTGGCAACCTGTATGGTCACTTTGCCGTGTGCCAGAGAGAGGGCACACGGCGCAGTGACCACACTGGCTACCTGTATGGTAGCTTTGCCGTGTGCCAGACCTGCCACACGGCAAAGGTTTGGCTAGTTCGCCGTGAGCTAAGGAGACGGCACACGGCAAAATCACCAATAGTTTACCGTGTGCAGGCCAGAAGCACACGGCAAACTTTGAAACTTCGCCGTGCGCCACAGTGCCGGCACACGGTGAACATGGGCTGACGCCGCTTGCCCCGACGCCCTTACGCCGTCACTGGCTCTGAGTCGCCGTGTGCCGGTCCAGGCCCACGGTAAAAGTCTTTGCCGTGTGCTCGACCTAAGGCTCACGGCGAAACGGACTTCGCCGTCGGGCCTGTTCGCCGTCGGGCCTTCGCCGTGGGCCGCCTACGGCGAAAACGTTCGCCGTGTGCTATTATGCTTTTACCGTGTGCCGGTGGCACACGGCGAACTTTCGGTTTCCCGTAGTGCTCTTCTCCAAGGACGTGGTGGACCTGCGTTCGCCTGGAGGGGCACAGGTGTTCACCAACCTCGTTGTGAAGCTAACCGCGAAGACGGCCAAACCCAACATCTCCGATGCCTTCCCGTTCCTCGCACCACTTGACCTCTTGGGCTCTCGCCGCAGCTTCTCCAAGAGTCTGGCCAAACTCTACAAGTTCTTGGACGAGGAATTTGTAGAGCCTCGGTTAGCCGGCGGTGAGAGACATGGCGATGTGTTGGATGACATCCTGGAGCGGTACGCCAAGTCGCAGCTCACGCGCTCAGATATCACCATATTTCTCGCGGTACGTACTATCTTGTTGCTTCCTGTCAAATGTGATGCGTTACCTGGTTGTTTAGACTAGTATGCATGATTGATGTACGTACTTTTGTAATCTTAATAATTTTTTATGCACAGGATATGTTTATTTCTGGGAGCGACACCAGCGCTCTCACCGTGCAATGGGCTATGGTGCAGCTGCTTCGCCACCCAGAGAAGATGGAGAAGGTGCGCGCGGAGGTCGCAGCAAGCCTGGGTTCCAAGGACTTTGTGTGGAGGAGAGCGACCTCGTCCGGCTGCCCTACGTGCAGGCAGTGGTGAAGGAGACACTGCGACTGCACCCGACGACTCCGTTGATACCCCGGGAGGTGATTTCCAACATGTCCTTGGGCGGGTTCCACATACCGGTCGGCACGTGTATTTTCCTCAACTTGTGGGCCATCGGGAGAGACCCAGCATCTTGGCCTCAGCCGGAGGAGTTCATGCCGGAAAGGTTCTTGGGCGACGGAGCGGCAGGAACTGGATTTACATCCAAATCCAAAGAGCAAAGTCAGGGCCGTTCTAAGTTTTTTTTTTTTTGAAAGACCCGTTTCTAAGTTTTCGAGGCCCCGGTGCGAAGTATGAATCGGGGCCCCAAAAATTAAAAATTCACATAGCCTAAGTACATTGGTTAAATATATGACTTAAATAAATGCTATTCTTTACGGTGGCGGGAATGGTTAACAAAATTTGATATGCAATAACAACATTGTGAAAACATCCAAGCTATTTCAAATACTCATCATTATGGCCACTAACTTGGCGGCAACATTCGCGGACCAATTCTGCAAGCTGATCCTCAACTTGTACCACAATGTTAACATTCGCGTTATTCATGATGATTGATACCTCTTTGATAAGCAAAAAGTATGAAACAATTTTAAAAGGATTGCAGGCTTATGTCTTAGGCTCTCAGCAATAACACATAGCTAGCATTAGCTAGCAAGATTTAAAAAAATAATAGAACAACGGAGAACTCCCGTCGATGCTGGATTTAAGAAAAAAAAAGAACATGGCTACTTGCTTGCTTGCCTTGCTAATTGCCGGATTGCTTCAGGGCTTCACGCGTGAGCCGTAGGTAGGCTAGCCCAGACCACACGCTGCTGCTTCCGATTTGGGGATAGATGGAACATGGAAAAAGAACAGCGGCCTGGCTAGGCTTCGGGCGGAAGCCGAATAAAAAATTCCATCACCGCGTCGTGCGAACGAACCGGCTGCTGCGTCTGGCGAAACGCTACCAGGCTGCTCTGCTGCTTTCTTCAGTTTTGGGCTGTGCTGGGCTTTCTCTTATGAGGCCTACATCTGTGTGAATTCTGGAGGCCCTGGCCCGTCGCCCATCCTATCCCTGCTAAGGGACGGGCCTGGCAAAGTTCAAATCAAGTCTAATTGAAAAAAATTCTAATCCAATCCAAATCCAGTTGAGAAGCCCCGTCATCCAGTCCAGTCCAAGTCCAGTCTAAGTCCATCCAACTATCCATGGATGTGACTTAGGCTTATTCATTTGCACAAAAGTAACCATCATGTCAAGTCATCTCTAAAAATTTCAGTTAATGTTGACAACAAATTAAGGTGTGAACGCGATGCTGAGTCATCTCTAAAAATTTCGATCGATTTTGATGAAATTTTTAGGTGTGAACGCGAAGTTTTAGTTTTAGAGTCCGGCTCTTGATGCGGGTCTCACATATAGATATAGTTGTACAAATTTGCACAGAGTAGCTAACCGTCATGCTGAGTCATCTCTAAAGATTTCGATCGATTTTGATAAAATTTTTAGGTGTGAACGCAAACTTTTAGTTTTAGGGTCCGGCTCTTGACGTGGATCCCACGTACATGTATTGCTCCACCGATTTGCATGAAGTAGCTGACGGTCATAATGAGGAAGTTTAAACAAATTTCAGTTGATTTCGATGAAAAAATATGATGTGAACACGAAGTTTTTAATTTTAAAGTACAACTTTTGACGTGGTCTTACATAAAGCTAAGATCTAATGTTAATTTAGAGAATATCCGATAGTCCATATGAAGTTTAGATCCTACATCCACACATATCCATAATCTAAATAAATCTAATCCACTTGAGTCCAATAAGAAAAAGTCCAATTAGACTCTGGACATTGAAAATCCAGTTGCAGATATACGGCAGACTATCGGGGCTCGGACTACGCCTTCAAGCCGTTCGGCGCAGGGCGGAGGGTGTGTCCCGGACTGGACATCTCTGCGCGGTTTGTGCCGCATCTGCTAGCCTCCATCTTGCACAAGATCGCATGGAGGTTGCCGGAGAGGATGACGCCAGAGGATGTCGACCTCAGCGACCACCACCGCACCATGTTGGACCTTGCCACGCCTCTCCGTGCCATACCGGTGTACGACATTGCCTGAAGTTTCAACACAAGTCTGGACCGCGGTGTTTGATTGATGCATGCTCCAATGAGATTCTGCTGTCTTTCCCTTTGGCCTCCCCCCTCCCCCAGTTTCTCGGCTGTCTTTCCCTTTGGCCTCCACAACCCCCACCACCACCCCACACCTCCCCCCCCCAGTTTCTCAGTTCATGCCTATGTTGTTCTTTAGTTAGTTTGCTCGAACTAGCCTCTGAACCCTTGCATTCGAATTAGATCATGTGTATATAAGTTAGACAAAAATTTATGTTTTAATTATATTTTGTTTTAGTTTTATTATGGACTATGCCTATAACACTGAGTCTAGATATAGATGAATGCAAGAGTCTCATTATACATAGACCTAAACTTACTACTACCTGGGTGAAATACGTCTGTCTAATTTCTAAAAAACAACCGCCGAAACGCTAGCAAAGCCCAGGCCCCAGGCCATAAACCAGAAATATTGGTGCAAAACAATCTCATCTTGAGACCTTTGTGCTGCACGTCTGTTCTTCCGATTTACAGACTAGAGGCAGCAATGATTTGCAGGAGAAATAACTTCACGAGTGTACTCCATTTTCCAGCGGGGCGATGATTGATCTGCGATTAGTATAAACTTACGAGGGTTGCATCAATCGTCGCCGCACTAGAAGTATAGCCCAGTTTATATGTGTCAATTGCTATGCAAAATCACTATAACATGACTCCAGGTTTGTACTCCCGTTACAGCAAACTTCAGGTTGCCGCGGAAGTCTCTGGACATGCATCCCAGCCTCCCAGGCTCTCCTTTGATCTACGGAGGAAGCCAGATTGCTAAGCATCTTTACTTTCAGCCGGTTCAGCTCGAACTTTCCATCTCTCAAACTCAGTAACACTCAACATAAAGGAGCTTGCATTGCGATGGCCTCCACCACCATATTCCTACAAGTAAGACAAAACATCAAAGAACCCTCTCAGAAGATAGGATATAACGTCATTAGTGAAAAAGAGTGCAGTACCTGAGAGATTGAAGTTGTGTCTTCTTGTTCTAAACTTCTCAGACTTATTTTCAACATCTGGTCATTATTCAACTCGGGTACTTTATATACAACAGCCCCAATACCTCTGAAGAAAAAAAAACACATCACAAATCACAATGACATGGTGTGTCGAAATTTCACATTGTATCTTAGATGGTGCACAACGCAAGACAAGAAGGAAAAAGAAAGGAATCTAGGTCCATAACAATATGAGGAAAACAGAGCTTGCCTCAGATTCAAATTACGGCTCTTGCTAGCTAGCTGATTTCCTAGTTCACTTCTCAACGTTGAAATAGCATCAGCATCGACAGCCTAGTGGAACAAAGGTAACTCATATTAGCAAAACAAGAACACGTGAAATAAGTTAAGGGGTAGTAAAAAATAGAATACTCCCTCCAGTTTAGTATATACTAATTTGGAGGGAGTATTAACATAAAGTATTTTATTGTTAGACAGCAATGAGGCCCAGGACACCGCATAAAGCGATATGTACATTAGATGCTCGAAGCATGCAATCAAAAAGGGCATGATTAGAGCAAAAGGTCATTGACTGTTGAAATAAGAGAATACACAAAAGTAGACTGAACAATAATAGTCTGGGTTTTATGGCATTACCAGACAATTCCCAAACTGGCCACATCCTAGCGAAATTTCATACGACTTCTCCAGACAACCATCAATTAGTCTTTGCTTCTCTAACAGTGTCACTTGTCCGCGGGAAATGACATGGTCAGGATCCAAATCCAGCAACTGCCACAGTTAACAGAGGAATATAGAAAGGTATTTACATGAAGAAAACATAAGGGGAAGATGACCCATAGGTCCAATGCCGAAACTGGCTGATCAACTGTTTTTTTCTTTTCTTTCTGTAGTAGTACCAGAATAAGAAAGTCATCTAGTACAGAAAACTTCACAACATCATTGCTAATTTTGGTCACATATGGTGAGACTGATTATTTAACATTTTATAATGGCTAGAAAGCTCTGAGATGAATGGCTGAATGCTTTTCTAATAAAACGAACAGCGAAAAAACCACACGAAAAGACATTGTTCCTGAATGGCACAGATGGTTATGATGATTATTTTAAGTAACCACTTCCTCTAGGTGCAGCTTTGAGATGAATATTTTCCAAAATTCAGCTAATCAATAAACTGCTGCACAAAGGATTAACATGAGGTATGTATGGAAGCAATACGAGTACTTTTATGCTATAAACATAATTAACTGCCGCACAAAGAATCAACATCAGGCAAGTGTATACCTGATCAAACAATTTACTGTTTGCATTGACGTTGAATTCAATGTTCAAATCCTTAAGGCCACTGCTAAATGCCTTGCTATTTTGAATTTTCCACCTCCAAAGATCCCCATCTTCAATAAACTTGAAAAGCTTGTGTACCATTTCAACCTTATTGTCTGGTATGTATTTGACCTCAGCTACATCTTTACCATTTCCATTACTCCGTAAGGTGCTAGCTTCTGCCAGGAGCTTGTTTCTGAAGAAATCAAATGCAATTGTGGCACCACTACGCTGCATGTCAATCACTTTGATCACATTTTCCCCCAGCGTGGTGTTCCCACACAAAGCTTCTAAGGCAGTCTTATGATGGTCTAAGATTGTTACTCTGAAAGGGATAAAACTATAAAATCAGCAGTAGCCACTGAGCTATATGGTGTATACGTAACAATGAAGAATGAACAAACTCTATCTGCATTGAAGAAAATGAGAAGATGCAGGATGAGCCATCCATTATTTCTAAAGGAAAACACAAAGCTTCTAAACACAACTACGATAACCACAAAACTTTGTTCTGCTACTGCAATTTTTTCTTTTGGACTCGAAAACACAGGAGAGCTGGGCATTATTATATTAAGAAGAAAAATGAACACATACAACAGTAACAACACACCCCCCATAATTTCTTGATCACATTTGCGCCCGTGAATACATATAAATGACCATTGACTAATCTCTGGGGAGGGTGGCAGTCAAGAGGTACCCTCGAGTTCCTGCCATAGACCACATGCAACACTCCTCCCCAGCTAAGATCAAAACAGCAACACATTGGCATCCCCAAATAACATTCGTATAAGTAATGAATGCTGGATAGAGTAAACAACGAGGTGATTCAAAAAGCAATAAGCAAGATGTGTACAGACCTCTCAACCTTTGGTGCTATGTCATGGACGAAACCAGGAGGACCCACGAAGTCAAGAAGATAAACCTCCTTTATTTCATCAAATGGAAGTGCATCACTCCTACAAACATGGAAAAGCATCAGTGCTAGAGTCGTACAGTACCGTCACCACAGTTTCGGGACCCCCCACAGAAGCACCAATAGAACTACCATTTTTGTACTAGTATTTTAATCCAATAGAACAAGAATTCCATCCACGGGATATCATTTTATCTACAATAGCTCAGATTATGCTGAATTTATTCAAGATTACAGCATTCCATCCCTAATAAAATACAGCTCAAGAGCAGAATATCTGCGATGATAGGTATCAGGTACACAGTTCAAACGAGTTTGCTGTTCGATATGTTGTATGCACTTGTTAACCATTGCAAAGTAAACAATCTGTTAAACTCATGGTAATAATTAACGAAAAGGAGGCCTGCAGCTACAACGAGATAGTTGCAAAAATTAATTCTCCGTTCGAATCTGCAGCATTGCTAAACTAGACACCTGAAAATCGCTGGCACGCTGCCCGCAACATGATATTCACCAGATTCTGTTGCGTGCACCTGAACCGCGATCGGTAGCAATTTCAGAAGAAAAAAAAAGGATTACAAGCAAGCTTCCCGCTCGTTACGGCTAACCTGATGGGGTCGTAGACGGTGTTGGGGAAGAAGCGGACGGGAAGCGCGGCCGCGGAGAAGTAGAGGTGCGCGGCGAGCGCGGCGAACGCGCCGTCCGGGCACGGGTAGTGGTAGAGCACGGCGGAGGCCTTCCGCGCCGAGCTGGCGGAGGCCATGCGACGGGATCGATGTCGCAGGGGCTGAGCCAAGCGGTGAGGCCGTGCGGCGCGGGACAGCGGGTGGCAAGCCCAGAGGCGGCGGGTAATGGGCGGTGCCGGTCGCGTGGGGCTTGCTGTTGTGCCTCGAGCTTGAGCTGTGGTAGGTGAGCGCCGGCTTACGGTGATTTTGGTCCGACGCGGCGGTGCGCGCTGCACCGATGCGGATGGTGGACTGGTGGCCGGCGAGTCCAGACTCGAGAGGCGGCGGGTGTTTCCTAGTTTAGTTAGCCTTTCATCGGGGGGCGGAAACCGTAAGAGACGAACCGTAAGAGGCATGAGAACGCGCATCCGTGAGAGGAAAACGGATAGATGTAAGACGCCTACTCACAGGTTATTACTACACGGACTTTGTTTTGTGATATTAGAGTTACGACTCGGATGCAAGTGAGAAAAGTTGATCTCATGGAGAAGCAATAGATTTGTTAAAATCAGTTCAATAGACGCAATTGACTCCTCAACAAGGATATCAAAAGTTATTAAGAATAAAACTCTTACATGAAGTACGAAGAAGCACTTGGGATAGACAAGTGTTTCCTTCAGTGGTAAGCTACCGTATTATCATATACTTTTCTTTTTAACTTTATGATTTTATTTTAGTTTTTCAAATCGAAATATGACTTTGCCTTTATTAGAGGTAAAATCGTAATAAAAATATTACTACAATTTTATCTCTGATAGGGTAAATTTTGTCTTCATTTTAAAATTTTAGGAGTAAAATTACAAACCTTAAATTCAGAGGTAAAATCATAATTAGAAGACAAAAGCAGGAATAAAAGCACAATAACCTTAATTCCGTAATGGCGCAGTGTAAACGATGGATTTGTGGAAACCTGAGAATCAACACCCCTATTTCAAAATATGAAAATCAACGCCTCATCCTCTTGAAGTTTATAACTACTGGTTCCTGTATGATGATGGAGGTAAATGTAATTCTGATTAATTTCGAAAGCCTAGTTATGTTTTTCAGGTTGACATTTTCTTTTTTGAGATCAGACAATTTTTGTTTTTAAGGCGCAGGTTGACAATTTTATTGGTAAAGACTATTGAAACGGCTTATCCTAGCAAAGCTCTTGTGAATTCAAAATCCAGCAGACCCCACGGACTCATCTTGCCCCGGAGGCCAGCTCATCCCCAGCAGAACCACTGCCACGTCATCGATCCGTCGCCAACTACAGCTAACGAGATCTAAACCATCCGAGCGGGTCCAACGGATCCATCCCACCTCGCCCGCCACCTCACCGATCCGCAGCAACCTCTTCGGACCCATCCAGTCCTCCATCTCCCATCCGACGTCTCAACGCACCCGTCCAACAAAATCATTCCCCAAAATGCTCCCGCCCAAAACCATACGCAAAATTTTGCCATCTCCCTCGCTTCCCCCCAAATCACCAGACTACAAAATCCTCCCCAAATCCACCACACCAATCCACCGCGGCGAATTCGAAACTCACCACTCGTCCCAGCACCAGATTCTTCTTCCTCTCCGCCGGCGATGTCTGGGCGTGGCAAGGGCGGCAAGGGGCTGGGCAAGTGCGGCGCCAAGCGCCACCGTAAGATGCTCCGCGACAACATCCAGGGCATCACCAAGAAGGCGATCCGGAGGCTGGCGAGGAGGGGCGGCGTGAAGCGCATCTGCGGGCTCATCTACGAGGAGACCCGCGGCGTGCTCAAGATCTTTCTCGAGAACATCATCCGCGACGCTGTCACCTACACCGAGCACGCCCGCCGCAAGACCGTCACCGCCATGGACGTCGTCTACGCGCTCAAGCGCCAGGGCCGCACCCTCTATGGCTTCGGCGGCTGAGCGCCGTCGCCTCCCTCGTTTCGCTTCTGCTACGGGCGGATGCTACTGCTGCTTGTTCTTAGTTTCATGTGATGCGTTTCTGTGATGGCGGTGCAGAGAGATATGTCAGATCTATATCACTGTTCTGTGTTTTCTGTTGGGGATGTCATGTGGTAGTCCTGACGAGTTCAGTTCCTGTTTGTATCTGTCGTTTCTTTCAAAGCAATGGAGTGATAGTTTCGGTCCCAGTTAATCGTGGCACCCTTTCGTTTCTATGCTCGTGCTGGCCTTCTACTTTTGGTAACGCTTGATGTCAATTTGGCTTAATCGTGCAGACATGGTTCTTGATTTGGATTCAGAGAAACTGGCATGAACTTCAGATGACGCTGATTCTATGAATTTTCATTTCCTAGATTTTTGCTGATAAGGGAGTTTGACTTCATTTTTAACGGAGCTTGAAGAACATGAATCAGCAAGTTCTGATGCTTTACAGGACTGGTCTTTACTGGGCCGTCCATTGTAGCATTATAGAGATGGTTCGTAGTTCATACTAGCCCGGTCCAGCTTGTTCAAACCAATACGGCCCACTAAAGAAAATACACGCCGAACCCTTTGGTGCAATATTCAAATTGTTCCCTACGCTGTTCCTAAAATTATTTGTTATAAGATTTTTTACATTTCAAACAACACTTAAGTGAAGCAAGCATCTTGGGTTTCCAGACGCATTTTTTTCATATGCTTTCATTATTTAGCTAATGCTCTTTGTCATCATCTTGTCATCCCCATCCATGTTTACCTCGTCGAGATCTGAGTACAAATTTGCCGTTAAGAATTAGAACTTAGAAGTACTCCTGTGTTTTTAAATTGTTGACTCCGTTAATCTTTTTAAATAAAATAAATGATCAAACGTAACTAAAAAATCAATGATAACAACAATTTTAAAAAAGAAGGGAGTAGGATAATAGGGCCCATAGCATTCAGCCTTCCTGTTTCTCTCAGGACGGCCATGTGAATTGCTTTTTTTCCGAAACGTAGTTGTGGATAAGCGTAATGGATTAGCCGCACTAGTTATGGCTGTCAACTTTTAACTAACCTCACATAATCTATAGTTTGTCCCCTTAAGAAGATAAGCTCAGATTGTAAGCCAGTCTAATAAGATAGGAGTAGCATATTCCTATGATCCTATCCATCACTAAACTGAAATATTTTGAGCATTTAATTTGACTTGAAGGATGAAGCTGATGGCACATTCGTATCGCACGTCGATTTTGGTGCGTTTCATGGGATTCTGTGGGCGTATTCCGTGATGCTCTTTTGCGAAAGCGTTTAGATTATCTTTTCTATTTCTTATCCAATGTTTTCTTTTCTCGACATTCTTATATTCAAACATGATGCGACTTTAGCAATGATGGAAACGTTGCAGAATACTTAGCTGTATGGCAACAGACTCAACGCGACTGAACGATGCTGAAGTCTTTGACATTTCAGATGCGAGATTCCAGTGGCGTTTCTTTATCCCCACGAAAAGTTCATGCTGTATTTTTCGCTCTCCCAGATAAATTCCTTGGGTGTGAACTCATTGATGCGCTAACAAGTTTGGACCAAGAATTTTCATTTTGCAGGGCACAGTGTAATCATCGCAAACTCTTCAAGATAAGGTACATGAATAGACCCTACCACTCCATCTTGCGAAAGATGTGGCCAAAAGCGAACATTGGACCATGGATTAGTGGTCAAGGGGGACAGGACTAGGTCAGCTGAGTCAGCTTTGCACAAGAGAGACGTCTGTTTAGGCCTCAGGGAGAGAGTAATGAACACAAAGAATCTTCCCTAATTTCTCCTGTCCAGGACGCTTTATTGTTAAGTGCTGCTGCTTTTTGTGTCTCTCTACACTCATTAGGAGGGCATGAACTAAGGCCCCGTTCGGATACCTCTCTAAAACACCCTCTAAAGTTTATACCCCTCTAAAGTAAAAAGAATCTTACTATTTAGGGGTACTAAATAAAATTTAATTACAAAACCTTTCTGCAGACGGGTGTTATTTTTCGAGACGAATCTAACGAGCCTAATTAATCAATGTTTTGACACAGTAATGCTACAGTAACCATCGTCTAATCGCCGCTTAATTACCCTCATTACGTTCGTCTCGCGAAATAGATGGGGGGTCCTGGACTTAGTTTTGTAATTTAATTTTGTTTAGTACACATAAATCGTGCCGGTATTTTGATGTAACTTTAGAGGGGTCACCGAACTGCTGCCTAAAAAAAGTACTAGCCAGTTGGGCATGAACTAAAAAAAGTACAAGCCAGTTGTTTGTTCCATTCTTTTGTTACCATATCTTGTTAGGACAGATATTTTTGACCCGAAAAAGAATGGACACCGTTAACTTATTCTAAACATCGCCATGTTTGTCCATGCAATCCTGATCAGAATGCTGCTAGTACTAGTACGCACTAAGCAATGTCAGTTGAAAAGTCCAGGCGACTCCATCAGATTCCTAACACGTCGTACTCGTAGCTAGTACTTCTCCGGGTAATCCCGATTAACTGTTCCAAAAAGTTCAGCTCGTCTTCTACTGCTTGTACAGAAGAGGAGGGCTGGTGGATTAGGTTGCATCGCAACTTGCCAACTGGACACGGCTTCGGTCTCCGCCAGGTAAATTGAAAAATAATCCCAATTCACAGAGTCGCAGCAGCAGATGCGGATGCCACGCACGCACGCGCGCAGGTCAATCGAAATTCGAAATGGAGACGCGAGCGCTTCTCTTCCCTTGAAAGGAAAAAAAAACACCAGGCAGTAGAGATTCCAGAAAAAATCCGCAAGTCGCAAGGTAGGAGTAGGAAATTAAAAGCGTGTGGCCCTGCTTTCCCCGACGAGCAAGCAGCCAGTCCAAGCCCACGCAGGTTGTTCCAAAGCTGCATGAGCTGAAACCATGTGCGGCCTTATCCTCTCCTCCCCCAATCCTCTCCAACAAAAAAATAAAGAAAACCTGCGAGAATTTAAAATAGCGGGAGCGGAAGCCGAGCTGGGCAGTCCACGGCGGCACACGGCAGGCAGGAGGACAGCGCGATGACGAGATAATACCGAATCCATCGCATTACTTGTTTGCGCATAAATAAACAGGCTTCTTTTATCTCCTCCTCTCGCGCTCGTCCTCTCTCTCCCTCCCGTCGCGTTCTTATCCGCCCGCTCCTCCTCCCCCGTCCCCCTCCCCCATTTATACCTCCCGTCCCTGCCCACACTGTGACACATCGTTGCGTCGCTGCGTGATTTCATTCGACTCAGCTTTTCTTCTCCCTTTCGCTTTGATCGGTTTGGGGCTTGGAGGATTCGATGGAGGCCTACTTCTTGTTCCGCCGGGGCGCGGAGGCGACGGTTCCCGAGGCGGCCGCCGTGTGCGAGGAGCAGCTGGAGGACATCGGCTCGCCGTCGGACTCGGAGATGGCGTCCACGTCGGGAGACTCCACGGGATCATCGTCCGAGCTCGACGACGACGCGACCTCCTCATCGTCCGGCTCGGACCACAGCAGCAGCAGCAGCAGCTTCGAGATGGCCTCCCTCATGACGCAGCTCCCGTTCAAGCGGGGCCTGTCCAGGTTCTTCGACGGCAAGTCGCAGTCGTTCGCGTCGCTCGCGGCGGTCGGGTCTCTGGAGGACCTGGCCAAGCCGCCCCGGAAGCGGCTCAAGCCGTCGCGGAGCTGCGGCGGCGGGCTCGACGCGCACCGCGGCAGGCTCCTCTCGCCGCGGCGGCATTGCCCCAAGGCTACCGCGGGCGCCAAGAAGACCATCGCGAGGAGTGGCGCGCTCGCGGTGCTCGGCGCCGCGACGAGGCGGCCGCCGCTGGCAGTGCCGGCGAGGCCCGAGGGCGTGGCTGGCAAAGTTCTGGTCGTTAGCTAATGAGCTCCTTCTGATCGGCTCGCTTGGGCTTACTGCCATGAATGGGGCGAAGGCGCAGCTACGCGCCGCCGCGTCCCCGTGCCTGAACTAACCAGGCAGCGTGTTCGTCTATTGTTTAGTTTGTTGTTTTGTACTGTTGTGTTCTTAGTTCGTGGAGGGATTTTGTGCTATAAATCCACGGATGAATTAGAATGGAATGACCGATTGGCTACCTGAAATGGAATTGTACATGTCTTCATAAAAACTTCTCTGGTAAGAGCCAAACGATGAGCCATAGGGAAGATCAAATTCAATCTAACGAGTAAGATCAGCTATGATACAAGGGTTGGAATTTGAAAAGATGAGCTATGATATCTATGGTAGCAGGCACCACCGAAGCATTCGACTCACTTCAATATTCAGAAATTGCTACTCCAGCATTAGGGAAGTGGATTCCAGTAGAACAAAAAACTAACTGTACCATTTGCACCAAATAGAGGAAATCATTCAAAATTTGCGAGCTTTTTAAAGTGCAACTAACAGTACAGCACCAATTAAATCTGATATGCAGCTCAACTAAAGTATATTACAGTCTCCCTCCATGGGAACTGCACAAATGGTAGCTGGCATAATAGTTAAGCATTCGACTTGACTCCAGAAATTGCTAGTTGTGCCAAGTTCCAGTGGAACAAACCGGCAATACCAATTCCACCAAATCGAGGGAAATATTCAAAATTGCCAATCATTTGAATATGCAACCAACCAGTACAGCACCAGTTTGAGGAAATGCCGCTCAACAAAAACGGAAGTATTACAGTTACCCTCTCCAATGATACAACACAGATATAGCTGTATTCAACTTCAGTCTGCATGGCTAAAACTGAAAGTTAAACGCAGGGTAAGTGCATAATTTTCAAATGCCCAGAGACGCGGCGTCTCCCACACTGCAGAAGGGGAGTGAAACTTTGGAGAAGAGTGCTCTGCTCACAGAAATACATTATAGCCATGGCCTCTCTACCCTCGGCAAAATTGTGAATGGGAAATCCATATCCTTCATAGCTTCTACAAGAAAATACCCCTGTTCAGAAACCAAACACTTACATCCAAGCATGCATTTGTGTGCAGTAAGCATCCGAGCTACATCGAACCAAGATCATACAGCACGGTACTCGATAAACAATATCAGCTTCTGAACCAACACAGCTTGTGAGCCATATATAGGCTTCCTCCATTCACTGATCCAATTCTTCTCCAAACTCGATGGTTTCGCATTTGCTCGCAGATCATCCGCAAATGCTGATACTATCTGATAAATTGAAGTCCGAAGCACATCTGCCATTGCATAAGCTTTCTTGTGCAGACCGCCTTTCTGCGTGCTTAAAATCGCAGTTCCAGTGCCTTTTCGTCCTGTAGAAAAGTTAGCCCACCTAATGCTTTCTGGACCCAGCGAGTTCACAGGCTGTGGGTTCGTTTTCTTTCCTAAACATGCCTCAAGTGCCACTAAAGCAGACAGCAATGTAGACATCACAGCAGCATTGCATCCAGTAAGTTGAGCAACTCCATATCGATCCTCTTGGCGTGAGCGTGCAGTTAAACCCGCCAGAGTCCGAGCACACCATGTGCATATCTACAGTCAACAGGCCACATAATTAACTTTTCGTTAGGAATAACTAAATAAAGTTATGGAAGTAGCATTTCACATGTGACTTGGAAATTAATAAGACAAGTTGAACATGACTGCCACAAAACCAAAAATTCTAGTTGTATTCACCACAATATAAGTAGGCTAAATACAAAAATATAGCTACCATCAAACGGATCATATCTAAGTTTCCCATACATAATGCAAGAGTACATTGCGAAACACATCTGACTGCTAGCAACTCCATTCTCGGAATATGTTATGGGCATTGGGCAGCACATATTGTGAGTGTGTGACTTTCCTAACCAAAAATTGAAATGTAAATCCACCGTGCACTTACAATGAAAGTAATGGCAAAGTTGTTAGTATCATAACATACTCCAGAATGCAACTAAAGATTCATCAAGACAAAACATACTCCAAAAGTTACTGCTCTATTGGTCCTAAAATGACATAAAGCAGCATCATAATAAACCCCGAAGATTACCAAATTTGGATTTCTTATTATGCTTCCTAATTTGCTAAGGTGCCATTACAAGTAGAACCATAAACAAATGAACGACCCCACAAGGCATCCATGTATATTGCACAATCTAAGTTCAAGTTATGCCTATACCCAAATGCAAGGTATATAGAGCACATCATCTGTGAAGAGTTCGTCATCAATGATCAAGTAAAGAAATAAATCATAGATACAAACTAGTATTTAGCAACAGGTTCAATCTATTGACTCGATGTTACACCTATATGGGGAACATAAACCACACCGATGTTAACAAAACAAGAGTGACAAAATTCACAGAAGTAAAACAACATCACATGTAAAATGAATTAAAGAATTTTAAGTGTATGCATGTTGTGTTGCTTTACCTGAGAATCATTAAATGCAGCAATAAGTTTAGACTGCTGTGACATCAATTCCGGCTTATCACTAGCAAAACCCTCAAGGGCTTCAGCAATTTTTGAAGTAAACTCCTCAAGTGGCTTCAAGCATGCTGTGACAATTCTTTTATAAGTTTCACCAGATTCCTCAAAGAAGGCACTTCGACGCCAAGGTTCCAAGTTACACTCAGATACCACACACAGATCTTGGTAAGCGAGATACTGTATCAGTGATCTGGGATCACTTTGTTCCAATGTTTCCAGGATAAACTCAGTGGGATTAGTCTCTGCAGCAGCAGTACTCTGCGGTGGAGCAAAACTGCACCTCCTTGTATGTACAACCTGTTTTTTCACCCATCGGAAGGGAAATTAAATAGAAGACCAGCACAGAATAAGTTAGTCATACTCCGAACAACAAAAACACTACATTTACCAGCATGTTGTCAGAATAGGATTGCAAAGAAGTGAAGAACTGACCTGGACAAAATAATGGCTCATTTCCAAACAGAAGGAAACACCAGTGATCATTATAAATATGCTGATCTGGGTGAGTATTTGCCTTCCAATAGAGCCTCCAATTCTGAACTGCCGTGGAAGTAATAATGTCAGGACACTGGAAAGGATAAAGGCCTGGAGTGACACCTTTAGAGCCCGTTTTCCAGATGGAAGAAGCCCCATCTTCAATCCATAGAATAGAGGCCGCTGCACAAAAAAAGATAAAAAAATAAGACAGCTGGCAAAATGCTTAAGTGACAATGGTAGGATGAACTACCTCTATAACTGATGAATTGATGATGCCCTCAGGTTCCTAGGGAAATATACCTATATGCACTATTATTGCTTACTAATAATGGTATTAGATAAATGAGTATACAGGGCAAGATCTCACAAAGTTGAGTACTCTTTCTATTCTGTTCACTTATCAAGGAGAAAACAAGTAACCAAGACTGAGGTATTTGCAGATGAGCAACCAAGTCTTGAAATCATATGGGTTCAAATTCAACCAAACAGAACTTTCAGATAACAAGTGATTCTCTTAGTTTATGTCATGTTGTAACTCACCAGTCACCACCACCTCACTGCATAAGGTTGAATCTAAGTGGGTAAACACATATGAACCAACTTGATCAAAGTAATAACCTATGCCTGCAACACCTCCTATATATCAGGTACAAGTCCATGCTATTGCTAATACAAGTCTGATCAATCACATAACTCAAGTTTCTGGCCTCAAGGACCACAATATTCCCTGCAGGCCACATAGTACAACAAAGCTGGCAGCAGCCATCCCCTAATCTGACCAGTCGACATACCAATCAAACAGCTCTACAGGAAGCTGTTGAACACAGCAACAATCACACTGCATACTCAAGTAAAATTAAAGGGTCCTTATTATGATTGCGTTGCTTCAATAACACAAGTCACCTGTATAACCAATCATTCCTAGCATACCAATGTGACGCCTAACCCTGAAAGTTCAACCTCTACTGCTGCAATATAGCTGCGGAAACTACAGATCATCCGCTATTCAGAAGACTGGAAACATTATTCTGGATAAGGAACCCTAACTTTCCCCAATCCACTCACCTGCACAACGGGGAACTGGAGCAACCACCTCCGACGGCCAAGGTAGTGGGCCGCGAACACGGCACCCAGCACGGCCCCGCGGAACGCGAGCCCGGCGACGGCCGCCCACCCTGCATCCTCGGGGAGCAGCGATGCGGCGCCGCCCAGGCAGAGCGCGCCGGCCGCGGCGAGGAGGGATGCCGCGAGCGCGCGCCGGAGGAGCGGGGGAGGGCGCGGGTGCGGGGACGCGGTGAGGAGGAGGGCGAGCGCGAGGAGCCCCGTGGCGGCGCAGGAGAGGAGCGGGTGGAGGACGAGGAGGAGGCCCCAGGGCACCCCGAGGAGCGGGTGGCGGCGGCGCGGGGACACCGCGAGGTGGAGCGTGGAGGCGGCGGCGGAGAGCGCGGCCTGGAAGGCGAAGACGGCGAGCCACCGCTGGCCGACGGCGTCGCGGTGGGCGCCGCGTGGCGGGGCCCGGTCCATGGCGGCGCCGGCGGCGGAGGGGGCAGGGTTTTGGGAGGTTTTGAATCGCTCGCGTTTGAACTGCGTGCGGTGCCGGTGCGTGTTGGGAGGGGTGGTGGTCTCTGCTCCCTTGTCTGGTTCGAAAGCGTGTTTGCGTTTCCTGATCTGTTTGACGACGTTACGCGTGGCGGCGACGAGTACTATGCGAGAGCTTCATCATCGATCAGTTCGTAGCTTAGGGGTTAAGCTACTGCAGTGTGCTTGCGAATATGGCATTTGTCATGGAAACGAAAAAAAAAACACTCCCATTACCAAAATCCTTCCGTTCCCTAGAGCTCAAAAGAAACAAGAAAAAAATCCTTCAACAGAATAGCCATAGCTAAATCGTTTCAAAACGGGATGTGATCTACCGTAACGTTTTTTTTTTTAAATTACACAGTACAACTCAGACACTCAGAACGCACGCACACTCACCCCTATGAACACACGTACGCAAACTCTACCCCTATGAGTATCTTCAAAGACTGAGCCGGCAAATCCAGAGATACAAAGTCACCACTGGCGCCTCGCTGTCGACGGGAGCGTCGCCTACCACTGAAAGCACAAATGCCGTTAAATCCTTGAAAATTCGCTCCCACGGGAAGTCGAACCCAGGACCTGAGAGGTGTTACTCGGAAGCCTTAACCACTAGGCTAAGACCCCTTTCACGTGATCTACCGTAACGTGTCAGTGTTCCATCTGCAACTTTTTTGATTCAGTGTTTGTTTTGCCTCTTTTTTTTTTTCTGAACAAGTGTTGATCAGGTAATAGGCTTGCTGCCTTCAAGATACTCCCAGTGCATAGTGGCAGCAGTTTTTGGGAGTCGCTTGGCTGCTTTGCTTCCTGACGCATCACTTGTTCTCCCTCACAGTGATGATCCCATTCAACTCAAGCCCACTCGATTTAAACGAGGCATCGAGAAATGTAACGACGGTTTGCAATAATCGCGTGACCCTTGCCCTCCAAATTAATGACCTATTGACAGGATCCCACTGCCTGTATATATGCCTCTCGTCAAATCGCAAACGCATGGCATTGCTGCAAACCAAGCCCTTGATTGTCTTCAGAAGCTAGTATCATCTCCTTGCTCGCCGGAGTTCGGGCGCAGGGGCGGCACGATGAGCTACTGCTACGATAGCGACGACGACGTGTCGCTGCAGAGATCGGGGAAGGGGAAGGAGACCAGCAGGTTCGGTGCGTGGGAGCAGAGCGACCTGGAGAGCCAAATTTTCTCATGGCCTCTCAAAGATGTGCTCAACAAGAACCTCCTCAAGAAAAAGGTACGTGATTCAAGTTGTCAGGTGATTCATTCGTCTTGTCGATTCTTAAATCCAACTGAAACGTAGTGCAATTTGTCATTCGATTTAGTAATATCTTGTCCAGTATCTGGTTCTTGATGTTTCTGCTTCTTTTACCCGACTCGACAGTGATATGGTATTACATATTGGACAAATGCAGGTTAAGAAAATTTCGCAAAAAAAAAAATGCAGGTTAAGAAAATACCGAACACTTTCTCTTCTCTGAAGGAGTACATGCAGTCCTTCACCTTGCCACTGATCGAAGAGATTCGTGCCGATCTCGCTTCTGCGTTGGAAGGCATAAAGCACGCGCCGGCGACTGAAGTGACCAGGATGCAGGAGCTCTCGTCAGACAAGCAGGTTATATACAGCATCGCCGTCAAGGCAGCCGATCCGAACTCGCAGCTGAACGATCAAGTCTACGCCCCGAGGGACGCCGACATGCTGGTGCTGACGGACCGGAAGCCGAGGCACTTCTCCGACCTGGGGCTGACCGGCAAGTCCTACCTGCTCGGCTCCGTGCTGAAAACCGAGGGCGGCTACCGCATCGTCGTTCGGCTCTCGCGCAGGCCTGACGAAGAGCTGCCTCTTTTCGCTGTGTTTCTGATCAACATGACCACGTACAATCGCATACTGCATGCTCTGGATGTGCATGCTGCGAGCTGCAGGAACACTAGCATCATTGAGGAGGTGCTGAATCCAAAGGTACGGATCCACTGAGCCGCAGGAACACTATCATCGTTGCTTCTTTGCATATCCAAAGAGTAATGCACTACTAGTACTAATTTTGGGATGTTTGTTTTTCTGATGACAGTTTGGCTACAAGGACAGTCTGTCGTCGTCAGGAACGCCTTTGTATTCTCTGGATGGAGAACTTGATGGCCTCAAAAGCTTCGACCTCAACACCTCGCAGCTGGGGGCGGTGCACGACTGCGTTTCGGCAGTGCAACTAGAAGCTAACTCTGTGCGCTTAATCAAGAGGCCGCCAGGAACGGGGAAGACGAAGACCATCAGCACTCTCCTGTGGTCCATGCTGCTCAAGAAGCGCAGGACGCTGACCTGCGCTCCGACGAACACCGCGGTGACGGAGGTCGCCTCTCGGGTCCTCGGTCTCCTGGAGGATTCCTCTGGTGGCAGCGGCGGAGAGAAGTGCTTCGTCAGTGATGTCGTCTTGTTCGGCAACGCGGACAGGATGAGCGTGGACTCGAACCTATCGAAGATTTTCATGGAGTCCCGTGTCAGCCGTCTGCATGCTAGCTCAGGGTGGACGCAGAGCCTGAGTTCCATGCTACGACTTGTGGAGCATCCTTTGGTTCAGTACGATAGGTATGCTGAGGAATTCGATAATCAGATAAGGGCGGAACTTGCCGAGGTGGAAGAGGAATTTGCTAAGAGAAGGAACGAGGAACTTGCTAAGGAGAAGAACGAGGTAGTGGCTAAGAAGAAGAGAGAGGAACTTGCTATGAAGAAGAAAGATATGGTTCAGAGAATACTCAAGAAGCAGAAAATGTCGTTCAAGGCCTACTTCACAAGCAATTACAGCCAGCTTGAGAAGGAACTGCACAAATGTGTAGAAACTTTCTGCAATGATCTTCCTCGGTCTGCTACGTCTGAGGAAAACTTTAGCGGCATGAAAGAGGCTTCGCGGTTGCTTACAGCGTTCGGGAAACACGCGCAGTCTGCGCCAGATGAGCAGCTCGAAACACTGTTCAAAAGTGAAGATGAAAGAAACTGGTCCTTGTTCCAGAATCTGGTGACCCAAGTGCACGACGGCGTGAGCTTCGAGCTCAAGGAAGCAAGATCCGCGTGTCTTCAGAAGCTGAAACACTTGTCCGCTAATTTTGCGCTCCAGTCCCGGATATTTTCGACCCCCGGTCGATCGAAGAGTTCCTGCTTCAGAGAGCGAGGAGCGTGCTCTGCACCGCGTCGAGCTCGTACCGTCTGTACTACCAGCAGAAGGCCGAGCCGTTCGATATCGTGGTGGTGGACGAGGCTGCGCAGCTCAAGGAGTGCGAGTCACTGATACCTCGCCAGCTCCCCGGCGTCCGCCACGTTGTTCTCATCGGCGATGAGCTCCAGCTGCCGCCAATGGTTCAAAGCCAGGTGACTCGTTTTCCTCTTTTTGAAACTTTGAATGGTTTTAATTATTGCGAAATATCAAGGCAAAGCTAATTCTTAGTATTTTGTTTGCAAACCTCTTGTTGAAGGTTTGTGGTGATGCTGGCTTTGGAAGAAGCCTGTTCCAGAGGCTGAGCTCCTTGGGCATCCCAAGCACCTCGACGTCCAGTACAGGATGCACCCGGGGATAAGCAAGTTCCCCGTCTCGAACTTCTACGACGGCCGCATCACCGACGGCCCCAACGTCCTGCAGCGGAGCTACGAGAGGCGGCACCTGACGGGCGGCCCAATGTTCGGCTCCTACTCCTTCATCAACATCGAGGGCGGCAGCGAGAGCACCGGCAAGGGCGACCGGAGCCTGATCAACCCGGTGGAGGCCGCCGCCGCGGTTCGCATCGTGCAGAGGCTGTTCAAGGAGTCGGTGGACACGCGGCGCCGGATCCGGGTGGGCGTGGTGTCGCCGTACAAGGGCCAGGTCCGCGCCATCCAGGAGAAGCTCGGCAAGAAGTACGCGACGCACGACGGCTTCTCGGTGAGGGTGGGGTCCGTGGACGGGTTCCAGGGCGCCGAGGAGGACGTGATCATCTTCTCCACCGTGCGCAGCAACAGCGCCGGCAAGATCGGGTTCCTCTCCGACCTCAACCGCACCAACGTCGCGCTCACGCGGGCCAAGTAAGCGGCGCCTGCTCGATCATCTTCCGGAAAACGCGTGTTTGGATTTCACCGAGCAGCTGGTTGGTTGTTGATATATTCATGTACTCTCGCATCGCAGGCATTGCTTGTGGATCCTGGGCAACGCGACGACGCTGGCGGGCGGCAAGACGATATGGCGGGAGATTGTGGCGGACGCCAAGAACAGGGGCTGCTTCTTCAACGCCGAGGACGACAAGGACCTGTCCAACGCCATAGTCAAGGCCGTCATCGAGCTGGATGAAGTGGAGAGTCTGCTCGAACTGGATGGGCTGCGTATAGGCGGGTCCCGGCCAGAGGTATGACCGATACCTGCCTGCTTATTTCACATGCAAGCCCGTAGTAGTTGTTAGTACTCTACGTACTATTTAACAATCCGTCGCTCATAATTGCGAAAACAAGAGGAAAGGATCGGATCGGAGAGTGCATAGTATTACTGTTTCCTTTTTTTTGAAACGCACTAATCGCTGTCCCTTTCAATTTCCTGCAGAAATCCAGCATGAAGAACTATTGAATGGCGGGATGCGGCGTTGCAGTAGAAGCTCGCATGGGTATTACTGAAGAGATTTCCATTTTTTTTTTGGGGGGCGAAGTGCTGAAGAGATTTCCTGTCACAGGTGTAGTAGGGTCGCCTGCAAATTATGAACGAGTTGCGACTGATCTATGCCACTGTTGGGGCTCTTTCAACTGCATTCCGGTGCAGTTAATGTTTATGTTTACATGCCGTGCATTTTGTTAATTTGGTACTAACTAGACGTTACATGTATTCCATTGGTATTTGGTAGCGCGAGTTAATCGTCCTGGCTTGACAATATGCTCACTTAATTATAGTCTCATGAGTACTGCTATCGAATATATAATCCAGTTTGTGCGAGGTATTTGTGGCCCCTGCCTCGTATATAGCTGGTGGAGGGAGTGCCATTCGGGCTAGCCTAACAAGACAAATAACGTTGTGGTGTGAGGTGGCCTGAGTCCCGACAATGGATTAGCCTAACAGGACAATTGACACAGTTTAAAAAACTGGAACTTCAAGTCTTCATCTAACTAGAAGTAAGCAGCCACCACACCACAGTTACTCATGACCAAAGCAACACCAGCGAGCACCGCGCTCCGTCCAAAGGACCAAGATTCACCGCGAGACTTGAGCACAACTGCACACGACATGAGGCATGATATCACAAGAGCCTACAATTGACCCATACATTTTTTAAGAGAACTCCACTCGATGTTGCATCAAACAAGTGAGATTGAGGGCTTCTGCCACAAGCTTAATTCATGTCATTGGCATAATTCTGGTCATGCAATGCTGCAACTTTTTTAGCTTGTAAAGCATCATTCATATGGTCAAGCTTGCCTGCACCAGCTGCAACATCACCAGGATAATAATTATATATATCTATATAATCCAACCTAGGCCAAGTGATGTGGTTTAATTTCATTAGAAAAAAAATAAATGTTGACAAAATAAGCTCCCAAATTCAAGTGTAAGGAGACTCAAATCTAGGTGTTAGGGGGTGCATACTTTGGAAGATTAGTTCAGTTCCTCACCATGATAATCTCAAATAACAAAACTTCAACCACATGTTTTTGTTTGCTCATGAACAGAACGGTAGCAAAAGCTCAAGGAAAGACAGGGCAAGGTGCTACTAGCCCACTACTGCCAGTGAGAGGGACATGTTACTACTGCCAAGTCTGCCAGTAATGTAGTTATATGACAATACGTCTTTTGGAAATGAAATCATAAACAAAACATCACTTTATTGTGAAAGTCTGCCAGAAACAACCGGCGAGTATCATGGATGGTGAGCTTGTGACCGACACTAATGAGCACACTGTAGCATTCAACAAACCTCAACGCAAAAGGCCGCCGCGAGTTCCGCATGCGCAATATTTGTTTCGAGAAAACGACACTACGATCTCAGCTTTGGAACATATCACATGATTTGTGAAGAAATATGGTAAGAAGTCGCTGTGGAGGCGCAATGTTGTACTAGCATTGTGTGAATAGGTTATAATTCTATATAAGATTATTGCTCGGAAGGGATTGTTCCGGTGTTGATCTGGGGGCGTTAGTGCCGCGTCCACTTCTCCGAAGTCGCGGTTTTGCTCGGGCTCGAGCATAAATTCCACCATACACCACTGCAATGCATTGCCACACCAACGTTGCTGCCTTGAACACTGCGTTGATGGACGACGAAGACGACACGGCGAGCGCCATCGCCAAGTACGAGGCGCTCACCTCATCCCTTCCGAGCGCCGACGGCGTCAGGGGCGCCGCCTCGTACTACAGGCACGGCAACTTCTGGTACCCGGCGCACATGCTGGCGCCGATGCTCGCCGCGCGGAACTCCTTCGCCGCGCGGTCGATCGACATCATCCTTGCCACCATGCCCAAGGCCGGCACGACGTGGCTCAAGGCCCTCACCTTCGCCGTTGCGCACCGCGGCCGCCACGCGCCGGACGACGACTCGCACCGCCACCCGCTCCTCGGCACCAGCCCGCACGACCTCGTCCCGTTCCTCCACACGCTCTACGAGGGCCACCGCTCCACCCCGCCGGGCCCGGTGCTCCACGCGATGCCGACGCCGCGCATCCTGGCCGTGCACTCGCCTTTCTCGGCCTTGCCGACGTCGGTGGCGGACTCCGGGTGCCGCGTCGTGTACCTGTGCCGGGACCCCAAAGACGTCGTCGTCTCGCTCTGGCACTTCCTCGGCGAGATCACTCCCGCGGACTGCAGCGTCGGGCCCATCTCGAAGGTCGTCGACAGGTTCTGCGCGCCGCTCGGCCCGATGTGGGACCACATGGCTGAGTACTGGAAGGAGAGCGTGGAGAGGCCGGAGCAGGTGATGTTCCTCCGGTACGAGGACCTCAAGGAAGACACCGTGGGGAGCGTGAGGCGGCTGGCGAAGTTCCTCGGCTGCCCGTTCACCGACGACGAGGAGGCGAGAGGCGTACCGGAGGCTATCGTCGCGTTGTGCAGTATTGAACGAATGAAAAAAGTTGAGGCCAATCAGGATGGGGCGCACGGGATAGGCTTTTCGGTGTTCAAGAACTCGGCCTTCTTTCGGAAGGGGAAGGTTGGGGACTGGAAGGAGCACATGACACCGGAGATGGCGTGGAGGCTCGACGGCGTCGTGGAGGAGAAGCTGCGAGGATCTGGGCTCTCCCTGGTCCGCAACTGATCAAGATGGAGCGGATCGCCTACATGCTAGCCTTGAATTGGTGTGGTCTGTCTGTCAGAGTGTCCGGCAACTCTGTTGTGATCGTCTTCCTTCGTCTCGTCTCGCATGGATATGGTTCTAGATCTGTTTTGTCTTGGCCTGGGACACGATGTGGCTTCGTTACCACTTGTTGACGTGCTTGGTGTCGTAGTGTGAAAACCACGGCAAATGGAGGCCTAGCACGGCCTCCCTTCGAGATTCGGAGAGGAGCGAACGGTTCTAAGTGTGGGAAACGCGATCGAGAGGAAGAAGAACACAAGCGTTTACCCAGGTTCGGGCCACCCGGAGGTGTAAAACCCTACGTCCTGCTTGTCTGGTATTGCTCAAGTGTTGTGTATTCGTTTCATGGTACGAGGCACTCCCTTTTATAGTGCAAGGAGAGGCCGGACCCGTTACATGGGCCGTTATGAGGGTGCCGGTTCGGCAACCCTTCTCCGCCCGAGATGCCGGACGTTCAATCTATTGTCAGCGGGCTTCGCTCGTCCTACCTTCATGGTTCCGACGACTTCCACCGTCTTGTCTTGTCCACCGTACTGCTCGCATGCTCCTGTGGAGGCAGTGAGGCGCGGAGACGAGCCGGACCCACCGGGCGGCCCTTCGATCCGCGCGACGCGTCGTACGGTGGCAGGCGGCGCTCGTAAGCCCACGCCCCGCTGCCAGCCTAAACCGGGCGCCACAGGGCTACGACCGGTCAGGTCACGTCAATCGGTCGCGCGCCTGCGTGGTGCGCACGAGCATTGAAGTCCAGCAACCCGCCCGCGCGGCCGCGCGGGCTCTCGTTGGCAGGTGGGACCCCTCCGCGAGGGATCCCCCGCGCCCCGGATCCGCGCGTACTGTTGCCGCACGAAATCCCGGGGGTTTCGTCGAGTCGCGACGCTTTTAAGGCGCCGCTAGCGACCTCCGCCACGCGTCCGGCTCCCACGGGCTCGCGGGATCCCGTCCTTATCCGCGACCTGCGGCGAAACGCAGATGGGCAGGGTGTAGCCACATGGCTACGCGGGGACGCTCCGCGAGCGTGTGCCGCCCGGGGGAATTTTTTTTTTATAATTTAAACCTTTTTTAGTTGATATTTTAAAAATAAACTGCGTAAAATTTTATTTTCAAGATCTAGACCATTTGGTCGCGCCAGACCGATTGGCGTGACCGAAACTACGGTCACTCCACTCTGACCGGCGTGACCAGTTTCCACGTCAGCATGACCCGCCACATCAGATTTTGATCGCGCCAATCAGACTGGCGTGACTCAAGTTTTAGTCACGCCACATGGGTCGGCGTGACCAAAACCTCAGCTGCGCACACAGCGAGAAGAGACGCGCACGCTGTGTGGTGTTGAATTTTCTTGATGGAGCGTGACTTGTCCCATTGGTAATAATGATGCTACGATGGAGGGCCATGGCCCATGCCTCTTCCTGGCCGCTCAGAGCGAGATAGAGGGAGTACTAGTCAAAAGCTGCAGCTGCAGCTACTGCACACGTAGACTATGATGTTTTTTCCTTGCATGCAGCAGCAAAGGCCCACTGCCCCTACCTGCACTCAAATGAGACCCTTTTGTTCTAAATTGCTCTCACGTCCCGCTTAAATGCAAGCATCGAATTGAGGAGCTATATTAAGCATGGTTTGTTCATATTGTTAAGTATAAATGTGCTCGGCAAAAAAAATGTAGAGAAAATGAATGAATTGGTTCATCTTAATAAAGATATAGATAGTACTACCACCATATACAATTTTATTAAGTTAACAGAAATTTTCTTTGTAGCATAAGAATTTATTGTAGGCCAATTTTTCTTTTCAAATCGTTCATGCACTTTTTTTAACGTGAGATGCGGATTTTACAACCATCAATTTTCAGGTTTCTCAAGATCACAATATATTGCTTTCAGATTTTGCAAGATCACCACCGATTTTTGGAAAACCTATTGTAAAATCGCAATACTATTTTGCAAGATCACCATTGCTTTTTGAGCACCCCCGGATACATGAGTCTGACACCAACTCAACACCCTGCCACTAATACAATTCGAAGTCTTAAACGTAAGTAACTCGAAATAACTATTACTTCCATTCTTAATGATGTCACCTTTTACTTTTCGAGTTAAGTTTGACCGTTCGTCTTATTCAAAATATTAGTTTAAATTTGAAAATTTGTAAGTTATACTTAAACTTTTTAGTGATAAAACAAATTATAATAAAATACTATATGATAATTTTTATTTTTTTGAATAAGACGAATGGTTAAACGTAACTCAGAAAATCAACAGCGACATCAGTAAAAATAGAGGGAGTAGTGAACAAATTAAATTGCGTGTGTACACGAAATATGAGTAATTCACTAAACAAGGAGTACCTGCAGATTTGAGTCAATTTTTTTTTTCTGTTAAACTGCAAGTGGTTTTGCAGATTTTTTACTACTTCACGTTACGTTAGACATGTGTACTTTACTCGCAAACCTGTGTACGGTAAAAGATGGAGACTACGGGAGGAGGTGAAATGAGTGGAGAGAGGTAACCTGCTGCATTCAATTCTTGAGTTGGATCACTGCACAAGCGACGGAGAGAAAGAGAGAGCGATGTGCACAAGTCATGCTTCGGGAATATCAATGCTGCAGACACCTCGATGGCTCGCATGCTTGTTTCTTGTGAGAATTTACACAGCTGCCAACGCCCTTGGGTGAGGGTTTGGTCACACCGACTCATTCGGCGTGACTCAAACTTTAGTCACGCCAATCCGACTGGCGCGACCAAAATCTGATGTGGCGAACGTGGAAGCTGGTCACGTCGGTCAGATTAGAGTGACTGTAGTCTTGGTCACGCCAATCAGTCTGGCGTGACCAAATAGTCTAGATCTTGAAAATAAAATTTTGTACAGTCTATTTTTAAAATATCAACTAAAAAAAGTTTAAATAATAAAAAAAATTCCGCCCGGGGCTTCAGCGCTCCGCTCCGCCCAGCTGGGCCGCCTTGGCCCATTTAACTCGCGGCTGTCTTCCTTAGCCCAGGGAGGATTCGGGCCGGCCTTCGGATCCGGGGGAGTGGGGACCCTGGTTCCCATAACACCGACAGGAGCCCCCGCTCCGGTCGATGCCAAGCGGGACGCGGGGGTCGATCGGGGCCCACTCGTCATCCCCTTTGGGTAGGTTCTTGAGCGCGCGCCGTTTTCCCTCGGGAGATGAAACGCCGTGGCTCAGCCAGTTTGTGCGGCGCTTGCTCGCGAAGATAGTGGCGGGGCCCACGCGGACCTTTGTCGTCTGCGAGGCGTCGTTTCGCCTGCTCTGTCCTGATAAAAGGACTGGCGCATGCGTTCCGACTTCTCCACTCCCACACTCCTCCGCTGCAGTTGCACTCCTCGCGCTCTCCGCCTTCTTGAGCTCTTGCATTTCGAGTTTTCTAGGGTTCTTCGCTCTCCTCGTTCCCCTTCCCCCTGGCTGGTGATCGGAGAGCTCGCCGCCGCCATCGCTCGACCTCGGTGAACCCGGCTCCTCCGCCTGCGGCTGCAGCGCCGGCGGAGCCAGCTTTGCCGGAGTCGTCCTTCTCGGCGGATGGGGATCTTGAGCGGGAGCGGTTGCATCTGCCGGTCCCCCAAGGGCAAGAGCGCGTCACAGTTCGCGCGGCCACCGCCGAGGTCAATCCGGATCACGGCGGAGGGGAGATCGTCTCCTTCCTCTCCTTCGTGCTGGCGGGAGCGATCCCGCCCTTCTCGGCTTTCTTGATGGAGGTGCTGCTCCAGTACAAGATCAAGCTGGCGCACCTTCCCCCCAACTCGATCTTGATCCTGTCCGTGTTCGCGCACCTCTGCGAATCTTTCGTAGGGGTGCGCCCGTGCGTCGAGCTGTTCCGGCGCTACTACCGGCTCCGCTCGATGGGGAAAGACGACCCCGTGGGATGCGTCTGCTTCAGCCGCCGGTCGACAGCGAGACGTACATCGACTCGCCCCGGGCGAGATTCGACAGGTGGCGCGCCGATTGGTTTTACATCCGCGGCGGGGCGCCCTTCCGTCGCCTCTCCTTCCCGCGGTCCGTCCCCGCCGAGACAACAGATTACTGGGAGGGTTGTCCTCGCCTCCCTTCTGAGTTCCAGCCGGTGACCAACCGCATCGCCATCCTTGCTGCTGCCGGCCTCCACGGGGGAATCGTGATCCACGACTTCCTGCGGAAGAGGATTGCCCCGCTGCGGGAGCGCCCCCAGCTGACGTGGAGGTACTCCGACTTCAACTTCATCGGCCGGACTCGTCGGGGGTCCGACTCCGATCTGACGCCGTCGGAGGAGAGGGCGGCATACCACGCCCTGATGGACACCAATCCTCCGGAGGCCTTGAGGTATCCGGACGATGCGAAGCCGCTGCACCTGGACCCCCGACGCCGTGATATTTTGGCGGAGATGCCCAACCTCAACCACGCCGGGCTGATCGAAACTTCGCCGCCGCAGCTAGGCTCCCGGGTTCGGGACGCCGCCAGCCCTCCTAGAGGTTCGCCTGCGCGTCCGGAGCCTCAGGAGCCCGCCCCAGCCGCCGGCGACAAGGGGAAGAGGCCTGCCGAGTCGAGCCTGCCGTCTTCGACCGCCACCGACCCCGCCGCTGCCCGCGGCGAAGCTGACGACGCCGGGTGTTCGAAGCGGGGCCGGAGCCCGACACCTCCTCCCGTCGTGCTGCAGGTGCCGGACATTGGGGTCCGGCCGCAGTACAAGCGCCTCCGCCAGTAAGCGTTGCTTGCTTGTCCCAGGTTTTTCCTTTGCCCTAGATCTGGGTGTGCGTTGTTTTTTGAAATTTTTTTTGCATCTATGTTAGGGGACCACGCCCGAGCCCTGCAACCGTGACCCCGCCCGGTGCCGCCGATGGCGCGCCCCGCTCCGAGGACAACGCTCAGGCGGAGACTGGAGACAGGTCGGGAGCAGCGACACCGCCGCCCCCAGCTGCGGACGCCCCCCATGCAGAGTCATTTCCTCGAGCCGAGGAGGAGTCTCGCCTTGAGCCGCGTTCTCCTGCCCCCGGGTCGTCGGAGCCGGAGGAAAAGCGGCACGGCGTGAAGAGGAGAGGGTGCCCTCTCCGGTCCATCCAACCTCGCCGCCTGCTTCGAGCTCAGGGCCGGAGGCCCAGGCCTCGGAGGCGCCGTCATCTGCCCCGGCACCATCGATCCCGGCCCCTGTCAGCGGCTCTCGTGGGTTGCCGTCATCCGGCGGCGTCCCGGGCCTGGCGGCGCCCGCTTTAGGAGCGCGGTCGCCTGACCCAATGCCGTCGACCTCCACCCGCGGTGATAGCCCACGCACGTCGCGCGCGGCGCGCGCCACCAAGGGCCCTGCGCCAGCCGCGACCTCTGAAGAGGTCGAGGAGGTGACTGCTGGCGGGGTCCGGGAGGAGGCGCAGGAGGAGATGCAGGGCCTGATCGCGCAGCGCGACGAACTCATCCAACAGCAGGCCACCCGCATCAAGGACCTGGAGGAGCGCGCCGAAGGCTGGGCGGCGCACAAGAAGAAGCAGCAGGACCAGATTCGCGAGCTCGAGATGCAGGCGGCAGCGCTATTCGACGCGCAGATCAAGATCCGCGACCTCACGGTGAAGGTTCAGGACCTGAACCAGAAGCTGCGCGACTTGGGCGCCGGTCCTAGCGAAGCTGCCCTGCCAGGGGCTGTTGACGACGCAGAGTGGCACTCGGAGCGCCTGCGTCTCTCGGCGATGGCGCGCGACATCTTCTGCCGCATCAACGATGGCCTGGAGAGGGCGAACTTGGCCAGGCTCCAAACCGGGAACCAGGAGCCCTCCCTTGGCCAGATCATCCTCGCGCTGGTGCCGCTTGCGCAGTTCTTCGAGGGGCTTGGTGGTGAGGTCCGCGGGCGGCTCGCGCAGCAGGGAGAAGCCGCCATTCGAGCCGTCGCCTCCGACCTTCTTACCGTCGTCATGGAGCGCGTCCCCGACTTCCCGACAGACCTGCTCCTGGCCGGTCCCGAACCTGCCGAGACGTCGCGCCACCAGGATCGCGTGAAGCCCGTGGTCGAGGAGCTGGTGAAGGTGTACGTCCCGGACCAAGACGAGGGGCCTGCGAGCCCGGCTTAGGGGGAAGTTTTCCCTTGTAACGCTTGACTTCTTTTGGTACCTACGGTGACAAGACTTGTGCCCCAGCGAGGGGGTTGTGAAAACTTATGCTGAATTTGTAAGTTAAGTTCCATGGTTTTCCTTCCTTATTTCCCGTGCTTTTCCTATCTGTGATGATCCGTTTTGCTTTTGACTTTGGTTCGGGCATCACCCTTTTTTGGATCTGTGATTTGGTGATAGCTCGGGCCCTTTGCATCCGCGTTTTGGTCAGGGGTTGCCTTCCCAAGTAGGTGCTGGATTGTGGCCTTAGCCGATCGACCGTGGCACGAGATTTTCAACATGGGTGATGCCCTTACCGTACCATCCAAAGAGCGCGGGCTCACCGGCGGGAAGGGTTGTAAACAGAAAGCGCACAAGGTAGAAAAGGGGGAAACAAGACTTTATTGCTAGCTGAAAATCATAGAAATAAAGGTACATGGTGGATACAAGTGCGATGCCCCCGGGCTCACTGGTAGAGAGGCCAAGTGTCTCTGATTGTGAGCCGCCGAGTGAGACATGCACGCCGCTAAGGGTAAAACTTGCGCAGGTGCTGGATGTTCCAAGCACTTTGCTCCGGGCGGCCGTCTTCTGTAGCCAACCGTACCGCGCCGCCCCGCGATACCCTAGTCACCAAGAAGGGACCTTTCCACATTGGGGACAGCTTGTTCTTGCCTTTGCGGTCGAGCGCATGGCGTAGAACTAGGTCGCCCAGTTCGAGGGATCGGGGACGGACGCGGGATTGACGGTAGCGACGTAGGCCTTGGACGTACCGGGCGTTCCGGACGTTAGCGCGATGCCTGCATTCTTCCAAGAAGTTGATGTCGTCCATTCGATGCTCGTCTTGGGTCGCTTCGTCATACAAGGCAACCTGCGGAGCCGCGAATGCCACTTCAACCGGCAGGACAGCTTCGGCGCCGTACACCAGGAAGAAAGGAATCTCGCCGGTGGCGCGACTTACCGTGGTCCTGAGAGACCATAGAACTCCGGGTAGCTCAGCAGTCCACTTCGACCCTCGCTTTTTCAAGGGATCGAAAGCTTTGGTCTTGAGGCCGCGTAAGATTTTGGCGTTAGCGCGCTCAGCTTGACCATTGCTTTGTGGATGTGCGGCGGAGGCGTAGCAGACTTTGATGCCAACTTCTTCACAATACGCCTCAAAGGCGTGGCTTGTGAATTGGGTACCGTTGTCGGTGATCAGTCTGTTCGGTACACCAAAACGTGCCACAATGCCACGCATGAACTTGACCGCGGAATTCTTGTCGATGTGGACGACGGGCTCTGCTTCGGCCCATTTGATGAATTTGTCCACGGCGACGTAGAGGAATTTGTGGCCTCCCGCAGCCGCGGGAAATGGCCCCACAATGTCCAAACCCCAGACCGCGAATGACCATGAGAGGGAATAGTGTGGAGTGCTTGCGAGGGTAGGTGCGTCTGCTTCGCGTGGAACTGGCATGCTTTGCAGCGTCGCACTAACTCGATAGCGTCCGTGAGAGCTATCGGCCAGTAGTAACCTAGGCGGAAGGCTTTCCCGGCCAGCGTGCGGGAGGCCATGTGACTCCCGCACTCGCCCTCATGGATGGCGTGGAGGATTTCCTTGCCCTGCTCCGTAGGGATGCATTTGAGGAGGATTCCGTTCGCCGCCCGGCGGTACAGCTGCCCGTCTACAAGGGCGTAACGCCTGGCTTGCCGGGCGAGGCGTTCGGCGGGCTCGTCGTCCTCGGGTAGGACTTCACCGCGGAGGTACCCCACAAGCTCATTCATCCATAGGGTACCCGGGTTGTCCGTGACGAGCACGTGAGGCTCGTCAGGTGGCGGTGGGCCCGTGTTGACCGACGCTGGCGTCTCTGCCGCCGTGGCGCTGCTTTGGTCGGCGCCGTCCGCCATGTTCGGGACCAGTGCCGAGGGCTGAGCGAGCTGCTCCACGAAGGTCCCGGACGGTGGGTCCTTATTATGATTGCGTTGCTTCAATAACACAAGTCACCTGTATAACCAATAATTCCTAGCATACCAATGTGACGCCTAACCCTGAAAGTTCAACCTCTACTACTGCAATAATGCTGTGGAAACTACAGATCATCCGCTATTTGAGAAGACTGGAAACATTATTCTGGATAAGGAACCCTAACTTTCCCCAATCCACTCACCTGCACAACGGGGAACTGGAGCAACCACCTCTGACGGCCAAGGTAGTGGGCCGCGAATACGACGCCCAGCACAGCTCCGCGGAACGCGAGCCCAGCGACGGCCGGCCACCTGGCATCCTCGGGGAGCAGCGATGCGGCGCCGCCCAGGCAGAGCGCGCCGGCCGCGGCAAGGAGGGATGCCGCGAGCGCGCGCCGGGGGAGCGGGGGAGGGCGCGGGTGCGGGGACGCGGTGAGGAGGAGGGCGAGCGCGAGGAGCCCCGTGGCGGCGCAGGAGAGGAGCGGGTGGAGGACGAGGAGGAGGCCCAAGGGCACTCCGAGGAGCGGGTGGCGGCGGCGCGGGGACGCCGCGAGGTGGAGCGTGGAGGCGGCGGCGGAGAGCGCGGCCTGGAGGGCGAAGACGGCGAGCCACCGCTGGCCGACGGCGTCGCGGTGGGCGCCGCGCGGCGGGGCCCGGTCCATGGCAGCGCCGGCGGCGGAGGGGGCAGGGTTTTGGGAGGTTTTGAATCCCTCGCGTTTGAACGGAGAGGGGGGAGGCGAGTGAATTGCGGTGCCGGTGCGTGTTGGGAGGGGTGGTGGTCTATGCTCACTTGTCTGGTTCGAAAGCGTGTGTGCGTTTTCCTGATCTGTGTGACGTTACCCGTGGCGGCAACGAGTACTATGCGAGAGCTTCATCGATCAGCTCGTAGCTTAGGGGTTAAGCTACTATAGTGTGCTTGCGAATATGGCCTTTGTCATGCAAACGAAAACAAATCCGCTTCCATTACCAAAATCCTTCCGTTGAGATCCAAAAAAAGAAAACATTTCCTTCCGTAAAAGATACTACGGAAGGATTGCATGGAAGCGGATTTTGGTAAAACAGTTCGCGTAAAACAGTTCAAAATGGAAAACAGTTCAAAACAGTCCAAAATTCTTTTTTACCGAAGGAAATGTTTTCTACCGTAAGTAAAACAGTTCAAAACGGGGTGTGATCTACCGTAACGTGTCAGAACAAGTGTTGATCAAGATAGGCTTGCTGCCTTCAAGATAGTACCATCCAAGCCAGTCAGTTTCGCGTGCCTGTAGTGGCAGCACTTTTTAGGAGTCCCTTGACTGCTTTGCTTCCTTACGCGTCACTTGTTCTCCCCCACAGTGATGATCCGATTCAACTCAAGCCCCTCGATGTAAACGCGGCATTGAGAAATGTAACGACGAGTTGCAATAATCGCGATAATCGCGTGACCCTTGGCTTCCCAACTCGAAATTAGTGGCAAGATCCCACTGCATGCATATACTAGGATGGGTGGCGCGCTCCGCCGCGCCCGTCATGCAACGCACTCGGCCGTTTTAATTTGCTTAGCGCTGTTCCGTTGGCAGATCACTCTCTACTGCCCTATTTGTGTAATTTTGTCCTTTACCGTTTAAGCTTCATGCTTGTTCGATTGTTATTTGTATCTTATTTTCAGCCTCTAAATGAACTTGATGCGCTTACATAGCATGTTTGATTCCATGTTGTTGGGACAATAAATATTGATTCTACTGTCCTCGGAAAAAAATGATTCTACTGACCACTTATTTTTCGCATTAGCCAGCCTGTTCGGTTGGAGAATGCAGTTGCAGTTGCAGTTTTTCGGTGAGAGAGAAAACTGTAGCGGAGGATTCAGTTACTGAAGCAATGCGTTGACTGTAGCAGCAGCAGCAGCAGCAGCCGGCTGCTTTTCCGGCTGCCGAACACGCCCAGCGTGTCAACAGCTACACTTTAACTATGTTACTTCCACAATTTTTCTAATGCCAGGACACGGTATGAAACTGTTGACAATAAATAAGATCGTCCAGATCTTGAATCCCAAACATATCTCCAATCCACAACATAGAAGAAGCTAAAGGGACAAATAAAGCTCCCAGACATATATCCAATCATGACAATTTCAATAACGAAAACTTGATGAAATAGGAAAGCACAAATAACTTTGTAAACAGTCTGGTACAATATGAATACCCACAAAGGAGGGCGTCCTGGGTTTTGGACTTTTGGTGGATTTTCGTTTTAGAAGGCGTCCTGGGTTTTGAGTCCAAAGCTGGACGTGTTTGCCCTCGCGCTCCTTTACTCCCGAGGCGTCCCTGCTGCTTTGGCTTCCGCGACGCCCTCGCAATTAAAACGCACGCGCACGCGCTACAACTCTTAATCTCCTCTCGGCTCTCGTTTAGCCTCTCCTCTCTCGCGCAGCCTCTGCATCTTCTCTCGTGCAGCTTCAGTCGCCGGTGACGCACTCGCTCGAGCATCAGCATGGCTCGCGCGCCGCGCTCGCTCGCGTAGGCGCGCCGCCATCGCGCGCGCATCACTCGCTCCGCCGTGCCCTAGCTCCGCTCGGCCCGTCGTCATCGTGGCTCGCTCGCTCGCCTGAATGAACCAGACAACATTCCACCCAGAAACAACAGCTTCCTTCTCCGGAGCATGCTTGCTGAACAACAGCTTTCCTTCGTCGGCGACCTCGTCAGTCAAAGGAGCATGCATGTTCAAAGGAAACAATCATTAGGTGAAAAGAAATCCATTTGCAAAGCATCATCGGGTGCATGGCAAAGAAAACAAAATGGAAATACATTACCGTAAGCAAAATCGGGCGGAGGATCCACGTTCAGATCGAAAGGTACCACTAACTCGCACATTGTTGCTTGGACGACTTCGGCTCAGGTTAATTTGAGGCAGGCTGGCGTGCGCTTAAATAGAGGGCGATACAGGAAACGATCCGTCACGCAGAGCTGAGCGCGCGAGCGAAAATAAAGGTGAAACGTGCTGGCGCGAGACGAAAGAAAAAAAAAAAAACGGCGCGGCGCGAGGCAAAACTATCGGCCCCATGCAGGCGCGAGCGAAAGATTTGGAGGGGGCGGCGAAAATCAAGCGCGAAAAATTCGGGAGCCCAACAGCGCCATTCAAAATTGTGGCACAACGCGGTGTGAGGATTCGAACCTGCGCCGTCCAACACGAAACCCTCCTGCCGTAACCACTCGAAAGCAGAAACAGACTTATCCAGAAGCAGCATCGAGGCTTATTTATTTGTGGCAAGGATGGAAGATTAGACCTAATTTAATGACGCCTTGGTATGCTAAATGATGTCCAAAACGCCCTCCTTTGTGAGTATCTATAAAAAATAAAAAGAAAAAAGAAAATAAATCTAGAAAAAGTCCCAGCTGCCCACAAGATGGCCCATCTAGCCCACAAGATGGCCCACATGACACCAAATCAGGCCAACGGGAGAGGTTTTTCGCTGGTCTATGCGCACTCCACGATGAATAGGCTGTACATGCCCGCTCCACGCGCTTCAGCTGCCAGAAAAGCGGAAGAAAGCGGACGAAAAGCGTCGATTAATCGCACATCGCGGTGCCTAGGCGTTCAACCGCCTAAATGCATCGCTTTCACGAAAGCGAGGCGTTGGGGCAGCGCGCAGCGCCTAGGCGGCCGAAGCGGACGCTTTTTTAAACACTCAACAACAACAAAACCTTTTTATCCTAAGCAAGTTGGGGTTGCCTTGCATAATCGTACTGCACATCGGAATGTATCTGTAAATGTTAAAATCATGTCTATCTTAGAAACTGAAATTCACCGATTCCGTTCAGGCTTGTATCACATTATTTTCACGTAGGAATTTCATGAAACTGCTTGTCACAATGGGAATTTATGGTCCATCAATTCAACCATAGCTATCAGGACAAAAATCATGGGCCGTAAAACGTATGAGGAAGCAGTATTTGTACACAGGAATTCTGGAAAATGTGAATGTTATGCAATTTCAAAGAGAATAACTGTCAAATATTTTTAAGAGAATAAAGGAAAAGTAAATTATACCCAAAACTGAATCATATATCTAAATTAATAATTTTTGCAGCTTGTTCTTTCTTCCATCACCTTAAGTCATAGTGCAGGATAGATGGACATCACTTGTTCCGTGTGGAACATGGACTCCAAGAAACATATATGTATATCTCTAAATTTTATCTTAGGAACAGAAGAGGACTGATGGAAGCCAATGAGTTAAAATGTTAACATGAGATCTACCTTAAGAAAAAAGTACTTATCTAAATGCTAGTATCGTGCAAGCCATCATGGGCTACACATGTGAACATATTCCAATAGGAACTGGATAAAACATCAGTTTACGCTGTGATCGTTTCAGATTTTTAGTGCTGCGGCTGCAGCTTTTTTACTGTAGCAGACGTGGGTTTGGAATCAAAACAGCTGCAGCTGCAGCCTGCAGGCAGCCGTAGAAAGCTGTACCGATCGCTGCCTTAATCTTTTGCAAGCAATGTTGCTTTAGTTCCAGGCTTCCAGCATGAGCGCCATGCTATAATATAGGAAGACAAAAAAGGAGGACCAAACAAAATTTGTCATGAAGGTTTTTTTTTTAAGTTTTTGGGAATAGTACAATGAACAACTCCTTGTATGGGGGCACCAGTAAGAAGACTGTTTTCCTCTAAACCATAGGAAATATTAAATAATAGGAAGTGCAGGCAGAGGCTGCAAACGTTTTTTTGTTGCTTCTAATAATAAAACTAACCACCATAAACATGTAGCAGTATGAATTAATTTAACCAAAAATAATAAGAGGATATGTTTGAAATCATAGTAACTAATTAAAATGCGGAGAAGAAGAAAAATACAATATAGAGGAACCAACTGAATTGAACTGGGACAAACCTTGATAGCAATATAATTTCAGTTGACAGTATCATGTAATAGGCAAGGGAAAAAGCTTCAATATCTCAATCAGCAATCTGATTCCATTTAACCTGCAAAAGGATAGCACTGTTAGAAGCCCAGGACACATCGCATAAGAATTGATTGGAAAGGCACTTCCATTTGTGATGCCGAATAAAAGAATATGTAAATAATTCAGGGAAACAGGCCTGACTTGTTCTTGAAGTTTTATCACAAGCCATCACCAAATATTCCAATACTTTCTCCCAAAGCAAAAGGCGCAAGCCACCGAGCAGCAGGGGCAGTGTAGGAACAGATTCTGCCCCGCTTCTATTGGATTTAAGCCCACTTGGGAGCCAAACGGCCCGATTCTCAGTCCGCTACTCCGCTTCGTCCGGACGCGATTATTTCCAACACCCCGAGTTGTAGTGGAACGTAGAATCGCCTCAAAGGCAGCTTCCAGGAAACGCAGCGCGATTCTCACATTCGCCCGTCTTCCTGCTCGAGCACAGGCCCCGGCGCGCCGCCCCTGTCCCGAGCTCCGGCCCCGCCGCTCGCCGGAGGAGCTCCGCCCTCTCCCGCGTCGCCCCTGCCCCGAGGTCCGGCCCTGCCGCGCGTCGGAGGACGGCCGCCCTCGCCCCGAGCTCCGGCCCCGCCGCGCGTCGTCGCCGCCCTCGCCCCGAGCTCCGGCCCCGCGCGCGCGTCGCCCCCGCCCTCGCCGGAGAGAGGACGCTGGAGCTGACGCACCCTCCGCTTCACCGTCCCGGCCTCCGGCGCCGGCTCCCTCTACGTCCTCCTCCGCGCAGAGCGCGCCCTCGGCGACCGCGACCACGCTTATCCCCTTGACTGTAACCGACGCACTTGACTGTTTGCCCTTCAAATCCCACTGCTGCAAACGACGCACTTGACTGTTTGCGAAAGTGAACATAGTGCGCAGGCGCTGCACAATGAGCTACTATGACAGCGACGATGGGTCGCGGCATGGCAAAAGGTGCTGCCGGTACAGTGCGTGGCAGCAGAGCGAGCTGGAGAACCGCATTTTCTCATGGTCTCTCGAAGACGTGCTCAACGAAAACCTCCTCAAGGAACAGGTACGTGGAGTGAAATTGTAAGGCTACTCGTTCGTTTTATCTATTCTCAAACCCAACTGAAACCTAGTGCAATTTCTCATTCTGATGTAGTAATACCTTGGCAGCGATTTGCCTTGTCTGTCCATTGTCCAGTGATGTTTCTGCTTCTTTGCGAATCTACCGTTATATATTCCTGCACCCTTGACAAATGACAATTGCAGGTTAAGAAAATACCGAGGACTTTCGATTCTCTGAAGGACTACATGCAGTCATTCACCCTGCCACTGATCGAAGAGACCCGCACCGACCTCGTGTCTGCGTTGGAAGGCATCAAGCACGCAACCGCGACCGAAGTGATCAGCATGCAGGAGATCTGCACAGATGAACATGATATATACAGCATCAATGTCAAGACAGCCGATCCGAAGTCGCACCAGCGAGATCATGTCTACGCCCCGAGGAAGGACGACATGCTGGTTCTGACGGATTGCAAGCCGAGGCACATCTCCGAACTGGGGCGAACCGGGAAGTCCTACCTGCTCGGCTCCGTGCTGAAAACCGACGGCGATGATGTCATCGTCGTTCGGTTGTCACGCAGGCCTGACGAAGGGAAACCTCGTTTTGCTGTTTCTTTGATCAACATGACCACTTATAATCGTATACTGAGTGCTCTGGATGTGCTTGCTGCGAGATGCAGGAACACTAGCATCATTGAGAGGGTGCTCAATCCAAAGGTAAGAAACCTCTGAACAAACTGTAATGAATTTTTTTTCTTTGCATTTTCAAGAGTGATGCACTACTCATTTTCTTGACAGTTTGGAGAAAAGGACAATCTATCAGCGTCAGAAACTCCTTTATATTCTCTGGAAGGGGAACTTGGTGGCCTCAAAAATTTTGAGCTCAACAAGTCGCAACTGGAGGCGGTGCATGACTGCGTTTCAGCAGTGCAGCTAGACGCAAGCTCCGTGCGTCTAATCAAGGGGCCTCCTGGAACGGGGAAGACGAAGACCATCAGCGCTCTCCTCTGGTCTATGCTGGTCAAGAAGCACAGGACACTGATCTGCGCTCCGACGAACACCGCGGTTGTGGAGGTCGCATCCCGGGTGCTCAGTCTCCTCGAGAATTCGCCCGATGGTGGCAGTAGTGGAGAGAAGTGCTTTGTGAGTGATGTCGTGTTGTTTGGCAACGAGGACAGGATGAGCGTGGACTCTAACCTGAAAAGGATTTTCATGGACTCCCGTATCCGCCGTCTGCGTGATTGCTTGATGCCAAGTTCAGGGTGGACGCAGAGCCTGAGTTCCATGCTACGACTTGTCGAGCATCCTTTGGTTCAGTACGATAGGTATGTTGAGGGATTCGATAATCTGATAAAGGCGGAACTTGCTGAGGTGGAAGAGGAATTTGCCAAGAGAAAGAAAGAGGAACTCGGTAAGGAGAAGAACGAGGTACTGGCTAAGAAGAAGAAAGAGGAACTTGATAAGAAGAAGAAGGATATGGTTCAGAGAATACTCAGGAAGCAGAAAATGTCGTTGAAGGCCTACTTCACAAGCAATTACAGCCAGCTTGAGGAGGATTTGGACAAATGTGTGGAAACTTTTTGCAATGATCTCCCTAGATCTGCTACATCCGAAGAAAACTTTGCCTGCATGGAAGGGGCGTCTCACTTGCTTGCCGCATTCGGGAAACTTGCGCGGTCTGCACCGGAGGAACAGCTCGAAGCACTCTTCAAAAGTGAAGATGAAAGAAAATGGTCCTTGTTCCAGAATCTGATTACTCAAGTGCATGACGGTGTGAGCTTCGAGCTCAAGGAAGCAAGATCCACGTGTCTTCAGAAGCTGAAACACTTGTCCGCTAACTTTGCGCTCCCGGATATTTTCGACCGCAAATCGATCGAAGAGTTCCTGCTCCAGAGGGCGAAGAGCGTCCTCTGCACCGCTTCAAGCTCGTACCGTCTGTACCACCAGAAGAAGCCGGAGCCGTTCAACATCGTCGTGGTGGACGAGGCAGCGCAGCTAAAGGAGTGTGAGTCGCTGATACCCCTCCAGCTAGCTGGCGTCCGTCACGTTGTTCTGATCGGCGATGAGCTCCAGCTGCCGGCACTGGTTAAAAGCCAGGTGGTTTTTTCTTGTTATTCCTCTGTTTGAACTGTGATTCGTTGTTTCTAAGTGTTGCACATGACAAGGCAAACCTCATTCTCTTTTTTTTTTTTACTCGCATTTCTATTAAAGGTTTGTGATGATGTTGACTTTGGAAGAAGCCTGTTCCAGAGGCTGAGCTCTCTGGGGCAGCCCAAACATCTCCTCGACGTGCAGTACAGAATGCACCCAGAGATAAGCAAGTTCCCCGTCTCGAAGTTCTACGACGGCCGCATCACCGACGGCCCCAACGTCCTGCAGCGGAGCTACGAGAGGCGCCACCAGACGGGCCCCATGTTCGGCTCCTACTCCTTCATCAACATCGAGGGCGGCAGCGAGAGCACCGGCAAGGGCGACCGGAGCCTGATCAACCCGGTGGAGGCCGCCGCGGCGGTCCGCATCGTGCAGAGGCTGTTCGAGGAGTCGGTGGACACGCGGCGCCGGATCCGGGTGGGCGTGGTGTCGCCGTACAAGGGCCAGGTCGGCGCCATCCAGGAGAGCCTCGGCAAGAAGTACGCGAGGCACGACGGCTTCTCGGTGAGGGTGGGGTCCGTGGACGGGTTCCAGGGCGCCGAGGAGGACGTGATCATCTTGTCCACCGTGCGCAGCAACAGCGCCGGAAAGATCGGGTTCCTCTCCGACCTCAACCGCACCAACGTCGCGCTCACGCGGGCCAAGTGAGCCGAACGCCTGCTCGTGTTTGGATTTCACCCTTATGCTGGTTGTTGATTCCTGTACTGTTGTACTGTCGCAGGCATTGCTTGTGGATCCTGGGGGAACGCGACGACGCTGGAGGGCGGCAAGACGATATGGCGGGAGATTGTGGCGGACGCCAAGGGCAGGGGCTGCTTCTTCAACGCCACGGACGACAAGGACCTGTCCAACGCCATAGTCAAGGCCGTCATCGAGCTGGATGAAGTGGAGAGTCTGCTCAAACTGGATGGACTGCGTATAGGCGGGTCCGGGCCAGGGGTATGACCGATACCTGCCTGCTTATTTTACATGCCCGTAGTTGTTAGTACTCACTACGAGAAACACATAATTTGTCGAGTGTAGTGAGGTTTGCTGAGAGCATTTTTCGGACACTCGGCAAACCTCGGCAAAGTGCACCCTTTGCCGAGCACCCATAGCACTCGACAAAAAATTCCGCTCGGCAAACTTTGACGCCCGTTAGAATTTTTTGACGGCCGTAACATGAAGTGGGCTTGGATACTCGGCAAAAAGGGGCACTCGATAAAATTTTTATTTTTTACCGAGTGTGCCATCGTGGCACTCGGCAAAGAGGTTCCTTTGCCGAGTGCCCCACACCAACACTCGGCAAAGAGGCTACTTTGCCGAGTGTTTGTATTACACTCGGCAAAAATTATTTCAACGATTTTTTTAGGCCTCTAAATTTATTCAAATAAAAAAATTTTGAACTACAAAGTTGTATATGTTCTCAACATCTACACTTTTTATTTTGGTATTTTTTCATTCGATAAAGCGCTAGTAAATTTGTTCACAAATCCTAGAGCTTCCGGATAGTTTCCCGAAACACGAAGAGGGACGTTTAGAATATGTGGAACAACGTGTCTACAATTATTTTGGAAAAGAAAGACCAAAATAAAAGTTGTAGATCTGCATAAGTTACACAGCTTTGCTGTTGAACACTTTTTAATTTGAAGTCAAATTGTCAGCGAAAAAATTGTTTGAATTTCTCAAATTTGAAAATTTGAATTTTAGAAACAATCTCGGATGGAGAAATACTGAAAATAAAAGTTGTAGATCTCGAGAAGTTATGAAACTTTCATGTTGACAACTTTTTTATTTGAAATCAGATTGTCAACGTAAAATACGTTTGAATTTCTCAAATTTTCAAATTTGAATTTTTTAAACAATCTCGGATGGAGAAATTGTGAAAATAAAAGTTGTAGATCTCGAGAGCAATACCTGCTGGTAAACATGAATATCGGACTCTTATGAGATTAAGTACGCTTAATTTGATCTTTTCATATTTCTATATTGATGACGTGTAGGTGACTCCATTGCGGTGCGCCTCCCATTGGACGGCCCGGTCCTATATTGTCAACAAATGGTGCGACCCCCAATGGCATGAGACACAAAACGCTTGCCAGGAACGGCGCTTGATGATGCCTAGGGCACCACACCATCAAGGCAACCTTACCCTTTCCCAGTACGCGGCCAGATGGGTACGTGAACTCAACTTCTTTATGCAAACACTTAATATTCTCCATAACTTCTAATCATCTTTCTATTTTTCTTGCAGTCGGCGACACATGGTGGCCAGCCTTGCAAGCAATTGAAGGCATTTGCTCTGTCCCACAAGGGCAAGGCGACGGCCGACGTCGACTATAACCCGGAGGACCCGCCCGAGGCATACAGCATCCACAGCTGCCTCAGTGAGTACACCTCAGCGGCAAAGGAGGTCCATGGGCCAGAGTGGGACCCGAGTACCGAGCCCCTTGATGGAGAGGTCGTGATGAGGGTGGGTGAACGTAAGAAGCATGGCCGGTACTGGATTGGTGACAGCACAATCGACACGGCCTCTACTCCCACCCTCTCCCAGATCCGAGCAAGGAGCACGGGCTCAGCCCCGCCCATACGCCCACGGCCTAGCGCTAGACAGATCCAGATTGAGCAAGTCCAGGTAATTTTGGTTTAATTCGTTGTTCATTGATATGTACATGGTATTACCTTGCATTGTAATGTTGGGATCGATGAAATATTGTAAGCCCAGATGGAGGTGAAGATGGAGCAAGAGCGGCAGAGGATGCAGGCCGAGATGGATGCGAAACTGGAGGCAGAGCGGCAGAGGATGGACCAGCGAATGGCGCAGATGTTCGCTTACATGCAGACTCATGGTACGATGCCACAGCCAGGGCAACTCCCTCTTCTACCACTACCTCCTTACGGTGGTCCTTCTTCTTACGGCGGTCCTCCTCCCTTCGGTGGTACTTCTCCTTACGGCGGTCCTCCTCCCTTCGGTGATACTTCTCCTTACGGCGGTCCTTCTCCTTAAGGCGGTCCTCCTCCCTTCGGCGGTCCTCCTCCCTTCGGTGGTACTTCTCCTACTTCTCTTACCCTCACTTCAAATCTTTTGTATTTTAATTTCTTACCTTCAAGTATGATATAGTGAAGTAATTGAGGGTTTAGCTATGCTAGCTTGTAACCTACATTTTACTTATAAGTTTTATTACTATGAACCTCTATTACTACAACTTAAATACTTCTATTACATTTTAGCTTATATGCTTCTAACATACATATTTTACCTTATATACTTCTAACCTACAACTTAAATACTTCTATTACTTTGCTCGTGCAGAATCAATCGATGGGATCCAACAATCCGATCTCCCCGCCGAACGCTTGGTCGCCGTGGCCACCTCGTCAATAAATTTGTAATTGTATTTCAACTTCTATAACTATGTGTCGTGATCGTGTGGGAGTTTGTGATGACGGTTGGTGGACTATGTGTTTGTGATGATTGTGGACCTCTATGTGATGTGTTTGTGATGATGGTGGAGCTTTTTATGTGATATGTTGAGTTTGTGATGATGGTGGAGCTCATTTATGTGATATGTTGAGTTTGTGACGATGTGGGCTCAAATATGTAATATGTGATGATGTTTTGGCTCATATATGTGATATGATTTTTTTTATTGTGGTCCAGGTTGTAGCAATTTAAAGTGTTTATTGCAATCTGGAACAATATTTTGCCGAGTGTAAAACCCTTTGTCGAGTGCCATGGAAGAGACATTCGGCAAAAGGGCCATTCTTTGCCGAGTGTGCCAGCGTGGCACTCGACAAAGAGGCCAGGGTTTGCCGAGTGCCGGGGCCCATGGCACTCGGCAAACAGTTAAACTTTGTCAAATGCCTGGCCCACGGCACTCGGCAAAGTGTGGGGTTGACGGCTGACAGCCGTCAACACCTTTTTTTTGCCGAGTGCCACGTGAGGCACTCGACAAATCCTTTGCCGTGTGCCCGATAAATGGCACTCGGCAAAGTTCTGTTTGTCGGTACCTCTTTGCCGTGTGTCCAACACTCGGCAAAAGGTTTGCCGAGTGCTTCTAGCCCTTTGCTGTGAGTCCTAGACACACGGCAAAGGAGGGGTCTCCCGTAGTGTCTATTACTAGTTAACAATCCGTCGCTTATAATTGCGAAAACTAGAGGAAAGGATCAGATCGGATTGGAGAGTGCATACCAAACGATTAGTATTACTATTTCCTTGTTTTTGAAACGCACTAATTGCTGTCCCTTCCAATTTCCTGCAGGAATCCAGCACGAAGAACTATTGAACTGCGGGATGTGCCGTTGCAGTGGAAGCTCGCATGGGTATTACTGAAGAGATTTCCATTTTTTTTTTTTTTTGCGAAGTGCAGAAGCGATTTCTTCATGTCAGAAGTGTAGTAGGGTCGCCTGCATGTTATGAACGAGTTGCGACTGATCTATGCCACTGTTGGGGCTCTTTCAACTGCATTCCGGTGCAGTTAATGTTTATATGTACACGATTTTCTTTCTAATAGATGTTTTGCCGTGCATTTTGTTTGGTACTGGCACCCGCTAATTATCGTCCTGGCTTGACAATATGCTCACTTAATTATAGTCTCATGAATACTGCTATCGAATATATAATCCAGTTTGTGCGACGTCGTTGTGGCCCCTGCCTCGTATAGATGGTGGCCAATGCCTAGATTTAAAAACCCAAGTAGTTCTAAAGCGGCTACTTCTAATGGAAGTTTTATTTTCATTAAATATAGTTATGTCATTATTTTTTATGATGTGGCAAAAGATTAAAGAGAGGTGAAAGTGGTTTCAAACTATTTATGTGTTCACAAAATTTTGTGTCTTGCATGTACTTATTGAAAACAACAAGATAAAACAATGCCATTTTATGACCTATTATTACAGGAATACCATTTGGACTAGCCTAACAGGACAAGTAACGTTGTGGTGTGAGGTGGCCTGAGTCCCGACAATGGATTAGCCTAACAGGACAAGTGACGTTGTGGTGTTTGGTGGCCTGAATCCCAAAAATTGACAGTTAAAAAAAAAAACACTGGGACTTCAACCAACTACTCATGACCAAAGCAACACCATGCCAGCGAGCACTGCGCGCTCTGTCCAAATGACCAAAATTCACCGCGAGACCAGCGCGCGTGACATGAGGCATACTATCACAAGAAAGGAGCCTAGGATTGACCCATTATTTTTGAAGAGAACTCCACTCGCTGTTGCATCAAACAGAGTGAGAAATGTTGAATGTAAATGAAACAAATGAATGAACAATAAACTCTTGTTACTTTATTGCACTAAAGATATATATTTATATATAGGGAAGGGTTGCGACCAAAGGTCGCAACTATTCGTCTAAAAGGGTGTGACCCTTGGTCGTCCCAATTCGTTAATGTGAACGTTCCGTTATTCATCAACTGGTCACTCATTGGTTCCTAACACTCCCTCTTGAACAATTGTTCTTCGTCGTACAGTGCGTCTCCTCCAAAAACCTCATGGGAAAAATATGAGGAGATCTTGGTCTTTATATACTGTATAAAAACTCCTTAAACCTAGTGGGAAAAATCAAGAGAAACTGATACAGCATATCTGGTGTATCCTCAACAAGACTCATGAGAAAAAACTCTGCGAAGGTAAAAACTTATAGTTTGGAGAATATCTCATGTCATTGATTATTACCTTAGAAAAATCCCTATGGGGAAAAATAGGCAATATGACATTCTACTTGTAAGACATTGCCTCGTTAAAACCTGTCATGAGAAAACTCATCTAGCAAAACTCATACAGGGAAAAGAGTACAATGTGATGCCTCAATAAGGTTATTTCAGGATCGGAGGACTCTCCCCCTGAACCTTGCAAATCTCTAAGTCTTCGCATACCAATGCCTCAAACACATTTCTCAAATGAGTGAGTTGGTAGAGACTTAATAAACAAATTCGCGATTTCATCACAGGATTTAGTTTGCAAGATGTTTATCTTTCTCCGCTTTGTAAAAAGCTCAGGAGGATAAAACAATTTACTAGCAACATATCAATTGCTCTTTATGTAACCTATGCATCCATGCAATACAAGCATCATTATCTCTCTAGATAATGTTAATTGGTTCTCTGAACCGATCCTCTCATTCTGAAAATCAATACATTACTGATGCATCAGAATGATCTGTGCAAATAGCCGATGTAATCCGGATGAACTCCTACTCAACGGCTATATCACCACGAAATCAGTCAGATTACTAGCTTATGGGGATCAATCACATAGCTAGTATCTCCACATACCACTATGGTCATGTCTTGATAAACACAAATCAAGACCATGTATGCCATGAAGATATCTATGAATATTCTCTCCGGCCTCATGGGAGTAGCGCACATTTCAAGTCATCTGCAAATGCAATATCAGGCCTGTTGCAATTCGTAAGATACACGAGCACTTCAATGGCACTAAGATATAGAACTCTTGATTCAGTATCTTTGTCAATCCAACGAATAAATGCATCTCAATTCAAAATTCGTGATTGAATGACCAATAATGTCCTCTAATATCATTCAGATATTAGTTGACTGATAACAAACATTCCTGAAGGAATGTGCTCAAGTTGCAGATTTAAGCATGTTTGGTTTTCATTCAAACCATTCATCTCAATTTCCATCTAAAATGTTTGCATATATCATGCAGTGTTCGGAGATGATATGAAATCATTTGAGATCTCATTACGAACACATATGCAATCATCTTGATAGGAGTAACTCTTCTGTATAAGGAACTCAACTACTTTAACCATAATCAATACAACTAGGAGTCCATAATCAACATAACTAGGAGTAACTCTCCTGCGTAAGGAACTCACCTAGTTCAATCACAATCGACATAACCACTGAAGTTATGGAGTGATGTTCATTATACACGATGTCTATTGCGATCTATATCCAGATTTGGAGTACAAAGTCCACGTCTAGGACTATACTTCCACAAATCCATCCAATTTATCTTAATTATCTGATCTGATATGATCTGATCTGCCATTGATCTCAAATATAGGAACATAATTTTCACATGTTGGGTCTCTGCATGAACCCCTCCCCTCTGCTACAAGCCTTGCTATTTCACCACCGTCACCACCATGCTTCCATCAAGAAATCCATGAGAGAAGTGAACAATTCTCACTAAAGCAAAGGCAATTCTCCTATTACCACCTCTGGTTCGGCCAACTTGAGTACTCAGGCATTCAACCTAGGATTTGGGTCTCTAACCAGGCAAAGGTAATATTGCTGAGAAAAGTATGTCGACATTTGGTAGCCTTTCAAATATTGATTCAATAGAACCAATATAGTATGTGAAAATATTATCCTTATTAACTTCATGGATTTTCCCAAACACAGAAGTTAGGATGTTCCTTTGACACAGCGCCTGAATTTGTGTACACCTTGCTGGTCTTTTGGGTACTATGCAAACCCATAGGCCTTGGATAGTACATATCCTAATGTGTCAACCAACTCAAATTGGTTTGCATTTACTGTCTTGGAGGAACTCTCCCCCTGTTCCCGACAATACTTCCAAGAAGCTATATCTCTGTTCATATTTAGGGATGGCAATAGGGCGGGTTCGGGACGGGTAGAGCAAATCCATGCCCGCCCCGACATGTGAATCGGGTAAAAATCTCCACCCGCCCCGGCTCCGTGGGCGAAAATCCTCACCCGCCCCGTGCCTGTTGGGTATCGGGGCGGGTTTCGGGCACCCGTCGGGTCCAGCACGAAGGGGAGCGGGGAAAGATGGTCGACCTGCCGCGCCGCCGCGCCTGCTTGCCTGCCGCGCAGCTGAGCCCGCCTGCCTGCCGCCTATCGCGCCGCCGCACCCGCTTGCCTACCGTGCATTTGAGTCCGCCTGCCTGCTATGCCGCCGTGCCTCCCGCCTGCGGCGTCGCCATCGCGCCTGACTGCCTTGCGACGCCGCCGCGCCTGACTGCCTTGCGCGCCTGCCTAGAGTCGAGAACGAGAAAGAGAGAGATGGGGAATTGGGGATCGGGAACCAGAGAGAACCAAGGGCGGCGGCGGGGTCGGAACGAGAGAGAGAAGAGAGATGGGGTCGGGAGACTCTGGCTTACGTGAATTAGGCCTGGCTGGCTATTGTGAAGCACCTGTAGTGGGCTGGTTTGACTTTGAGTTGTGTTGCCTCGTTTTCTTCATGGGCCATAGATGAATTGATGCTAGAAGTATTGTTGGGCCACATTGCAAACTGACTGCTGGGTTGTTTCGGGTACCTGATGGGGCACCCGCGGGTAGGAAAAAAACCCGCCCCGCACCCGTCTCAGTTCGGGTCGGGCACGGGTGCCACCCACGGGTGAAAAATACGCCCCATGTCCGGCCCCATCGGGTCGGGTACCCGACGGGCACCGGGGACCCGTACCCGAATTGCTATCTCTATCTATACTTCTCCCCCTCTTATTTTGACTTGGGAGTTGAGCGGTTTTGCTTGGTACCTCCACTCTTTCTGGCACATTGATAGTGGGAATCTGATTTAAAGACACCTTTATGATTAGTAAGTGCCTTGGTAGATTATTTGCAAGAGAAATTAATCTCAATTGCAAAGATATTATTCCGAACAACTAGTTCATAATCTTTAGTACGTGGATATGAGGACTGAATGCATGTAGCATTCTATCATATTCCTGGCATTCTTTATGGTTAAATCTCCCTCTAATGCCTGGAATCCTAGTCCTGAAGTATACAAGCATATAGGCAATAAATAAGTCTCTTCAAAGACTCTCAAGGTATTATTGAAGTGACGAATAGTAATGCCTATGGATCCCCAATTTAATGCCTTTGATATATGCTCGTGGGTGGTGATATCGTTATGTTCACAACATGCTCGATATTTGCAGATGGGAAATCCTTGGAATCTGGCCAAATATCCACACGTACTAGCTGCGACGGAGGGAGCCATTTGATTGCAGTTCCATGAATTGGATTCTGCGGTGTGTAAAGCCGCATACTACTGTTGGCGTTTCTTACGCACAGAGATAAATATCAACTCCGCAAGCGCTCGGAACACCGTTGTAGCATTTCACCCAGGAGTATTCCAAGGGTATCGTATTTATATTTTCCTCAGGGAAGCATCGCTAAGAATATCATTAATTAACAAGGAAACATCTATTATTTATATTGCAAACTAGACCAAAGCAGGGATACATATATGATATGATGAGTGGCAACCAAACACACGCAAGAATTCCATATGAAGATAAAGAGATAGAACTAGTCAACTGGGAGGACAATGAGAAGAAGGGTATCAGCCTAGGGGTTAGCATTTAGTATTTCCTGATCGTCTACAATTACTTGCTTAAGCTTTCATTACAGATACGTTCCTGCATATCGGGGCACACGCATGCCAAGGCAGCAACCCGAGAATTAGGTTCAACTACCTTGGACAACTACGTGCTATTGACCTCCCTACTAAAACCATCACCCGGACGTGGTGGATTACAGAGACCGGTACGCCTGTCACACGTACTCGCGGCTACCATCCTCCGTGGGGTGTAGAGCAAACTCACGTCTAGAATAATTCCTCGCACCATGCAAGCAAATACCCTAGATAACTTACTCTACGCGTAAGAGCAAGCCAACCATGCATAACAAATCTATGTGGATTGTGTAAGCATTTGCGGTGCAAACAACCCATGCAGATAGACATACCATACACAGACGTGGAACCAACACAGGAATTTCTCTATAACAATTACTTAAATAAATATAAACTAAAAGGAAAACTAAATTAAATAAATAAGAAATAAATAAGAAATAATTATATTAAAGAAAGTATAAAAGAAAAGATACACGAGAACTTTACCCAAACTCCGAAGAGAACTCCGGAGCTCCGAGCGAAGCTCTCACTTCTACTCTAACTCTCATGACCAACTAGCCTACTCTAAACTACACAAGTGGAATGATCACATGAGAAGAGCGTGACCCTACATTGGATCTTCTCTTCTCAAGTGTGAAGGTGCAGGTTGGAAGTGAGGGGGAGGTCCTCTATTTATAGTTGAGTTGCCTTGGGAGAGTGGAGAAGGTCTTGGAGCATTTCGTGGAATATACCCTTCTTGCCGACTTCTCTTGGCTTAGCCGGTACGTCAAGTGAGCTTGCAACCGCCTCTGGAACCGACTGGAAAAAGACGGGCCGATTTGGAGACAACAGTAGGCCGGCCGGCCTAGGCCTAGGCCGGCCGGTGGGCTTTTTTCTCCGAATGCCTGTTGACGGTCGTTAAGTACCAACTTCGACCGCCAATATTCCTACACATAAAGGAGAATTAGCATTTCTTATACGCATATTTATTTCAACTAATAAATTTCCACGAGTTTTGGATGATTTATGAGTGCAGGAGTATTTCTGGAGAAAATGGGCCTCTGTGAGAGAAATCACAGGCCGGCCGGCCTACATCCCAGGCCGGCCGGCCACACCCAGCGGCCACAGCCTGCAGGCCTCCACCAGTGGGCCACGAGAAGCCCACAAAACCAGAATATTGAAGCCCAACTCGAACTTAATGAAGACTTTCTAGAAGATGGGCTACAATGGGCCTATACTTGGCTCTTACTCCAGTTCTGCCGACCCCAGGAGAAAACCGACCTCGGGACCGACCTTACGAAGCAATCTGGAGCGTCCACACGGAAGGCGGTGGCCAACCGCCACAATGTGTGGCCGGCCGGCCTGCCACCTAGGCCGGCCGGCCTACCTTGGCGGCCAATCTGCCTCAGCCGACTCTCACTTGCTCTATTTAATCCTCCCTCTCATTTGAGGCTATAAATAGAGGGGTGCTCGGCCGGTTAGAAGACACACCAAGTAGAGGAATCACTCTTGCATTAGTTTTAGTCTCCAAGCTCTAGTGGAGTTAGGCTTAGAGTAGAGCAACTCTAGTTCCCAAGTCCTCTTGGAGATTTTGGTATGGCTCTTGTATCATTTTCTCTTTTTGCGACTTTATTCTATTAATAATATTATTCTTTTCATATAGTCTAGCTTTGGTTAAGCGTTCCTTGTTTGGTTGTGGACCCTTGGCTTGCTTATGCGATAGAGTAATCATAATCTTCTTATATAGTGCTAGTGTGATATTCATATGCCTGTTATGTGGGTATCGCCTAGAGGGCTGGCAGTACGGACATAATTGCCGTATTGTCACGTGTCCTAGAACATAGTATACCGTGCCATGTATATACTTAGGTTTACATGCATTTGCATATTCAAGCATAGGTCCAATGATCTTTAGGATTATGCTCTAGATCCGTATCATCGCCTAGGGGATTTAGAGTAATGTTTTAGCAATGCAAGCATGGTGCTTGGGTTGGTAGAATACATTGGATGCCTCGTGCCCCACGGATTGTTTGAGGTAGACGGTAGGTGGTGACAGCCCTATTCGTCCTCGGTATCCCTCCACGTTCGGGTACGGCGTAGAGCTGTAGACCGGAGTCGCCTGGCAGACCAGGGGTAAGCCGGTGCCCAATTTGCTTGAGTGCTTTTGCCTAAACCTTAGTTGATGTGCATGCATGTGTATGTTGTATACTATGCCACTGTATAATGAAGTACAATAGGAACTTAGCTCTTTTCTTCGTTCTTCTCCACTTGGCTTTGGATGTATATTCGAGTTGATCTTTTTCTTGTGTGTCACACTACCCATGTATTATTGTTTAGCATTGTATGGTTTGTGATCCATTAAATGTAGATATTAACTATGAGCATAGTACTCTCTTGACCATCGTCTTCCCTGTGGAAAATATAAATTACGATACCTTGGAATACTCCCGGGTGAAATGCTACAGCGGTATTCTCCGTGCGCTTGCGGATTTATCTGTGATCGTTAAGAAATACCAACAAGCATTTCTGGCGCCGTTGCCGGGGAAGACAATTGGTTTAGGAATTTACAAATGCTCTTAGTTATATCTGCAAATACCTGGTCACAGCCCGTACAGGCTATCACTTGCTTGTTTTCTCTTCATGTGAAAACAGGGTAGTGCATGATGGCTTCGATATGCTGACAGTGCGTTAAAAATCCATATTCAATCTTGAGATAGTCCGACTTCTTGTCGTTTTTCCTCAAGTGTGAGACCCTTGGCAATCGAACTCGTCATAATGTCTTGCTCATCGGACATAAAACGATGACGCCCTTGCCGACAGGAAAATCGGTAGTTATCTCATATTTGATTTTTCCAATTGCATATTTGGTTTTCATTTGATTTGAATTAAAATGCATTTGCATGTTTGATTTTTCCAAAATCATTTTGCATGTTGGATTTTCTCCAACCTTTTTTTTTAAAATAAAAAAAAAGAATTTGGGACATTTGTTTTTGGAGAAAATAATTTTTGGGCATAAATTCTAGCTGAGCTTTGGCTAAACCTCCACTATTCAAAAAAAAAAAAATCGACGGAGGCTTTGAGCCAAGCTTGGGGGGAGAGTCCCCGTCAATGGGTCACCTAACATGACATGGTCATTGTTCGCATTTTGCCTTATTTTCTAACGGCCACTTGTCATTGTTCCTCCCCAAATATGGCCATCGAACTTCAAGTTTTACAAAAAGGCCAAGTGGTGATGTTTTCATACCAAATCCATTTCATTCACCACCCAAATGCCCTCCTCATCTTCTTTACTCTCATTTCTCCAAATTTTCTCAAATTCAACAAAAAGATTTCCCTCTTCTTTGTTTTGCATCTGCAAGTTATGCTCAAGCTGGCAAGATCAACCGACGGGCGTGCTCATTTTGATTACACTAATATAACCCGTTTCGAGTTTGTTCTTGTTGTTTTGCTTTTTGTTGCAGCCATGAAGAAAGGAACCAAGCAGTTATTGGCGCACTCAAGCAAGAACTAAGCTTGGGGGATCACTCCCCCACTGAGGTAACTTGTATCTTTCCTTTGTTTTCTGCATTCAAAAAAAAAGATAAAAACAAATAAATAAAATAAAAGTAGTTTTTGTTTTCTATGCGCGATAAGAATGTTTTAATTCTCCATGTTGAAATGATGAATAGTTGCTCTGTTTTATCCCTCTCTTGTTCCTGTTTGCAACTTAGTACTCTCCCGAGTTTTGAGTTTTATGGATGCACTCTTATTCTTGAACCTTAAACTCGTGGGTAGCAAAATGCATGATCCAAGTTTAGGTTGTTGTGAGATATGATACGATATAATAGAGCTGCTATGATCTCTTTCTAAGTAAGACTTAAATTCCAGAGAATTTTTTTCAAAATTATAAAACCAAAAGTTCCTCAATGATGAAAATTCCTACCAAAGCCATATGTCGATTTTATTGCAAAACCTTCGTACATGTGTTGCTTGCATTACATTGAGCTTTTTCAAAATGTTGTGACCCTTGTGAGATGCTTGTCATACTTATATGATCAAGATCACGTACACTCCACCATATACATGTGCTTAACTTCTACACTGGAAGTTAGCATCACATTTTCCATCATTCCACAAAATAAATACTCCATATGTTTTGTACCTCTCCCTCTCCCCAAGTACCCTTGCGAAAGAGGAATGGCTATTAAAGAAAAATCTTGCTCACTCAAGTAGAGCATGATCAAAAAAAAAAGAAAAAAAAAGAGAGATTGCCATTCCCTCAAAATTAACAAAAAGAGAGAGAAGGTATACAAAAAGGAGTAATCATTTTTTCTTCATCATTCACATTTCCACACACATGCACATCTTGATCAGATTGTATGACTTGTTTTTCTCCATGGATCCGGTCTTTTGATTTAGCAATATATGTGATACATGTTTGCCTCACTTTACCCCTACCAAGCCCCACATATATAAACCTATTAGAAGTAGGTGGAAAAGAGGCAACATAATGCCTTGGTAAAGAATCATACACATTGAGCGATTGAGAGAATCATTTGAGGAGCTTTGTTTTTTATTTGCAAAATCTTTTGAAAACCTCTGGAATGAAAGTTAACAAAGAATGAGTAAATAGTACTCTACAAACCGTTCTGTCTCTCAACTGCTCAAGACAAGGAGAAGAAATCAGCCCCATAAGGACTAAGGGGAAGAGTAAGTTGTCATGCCAACTTATTCAATTCAAGGGAGAATATTTTGTTGTATGCATGGTACTTCTGCGGAGTAAGACATGGTAGCAACTCCTGATCAACAGAACCAAGTCTTTAGCTTTGCTCGGGACGAGCAAAGGTTTAAGCTTGGGGGGTTTGTTGACGGTCGTTAAGTACCAACTTCGACCGCCAATATTCCTACACATAAAGGAGAATTAGCATTTCTTATACGCATATTTATTTCAACTAATAAATTTCCACGAGTTTTGGATGATTTATGAGTGCAGGAGTATTTCTGGAGAAAATGGGCCTCTGTGAGAGAAATCACAGGCCGGCCGGCCTACATCCCAGGCCGGCCGGCCACACCCAGCGGCCACAGCCTGCAGGCCTCCACCAGTGGGCCACGAGAAGCCCACAAAACCAGAATATTGAAGCCCAACTCGAACTTAATGAAGACTTTCTAGAAGATGGGCTACAATGGGCCTATACTTGGCTCTTACTCCAGTTCTGCCGACCCCAGGAGAAAACCGACCTCGGGACCGACCTCACGAAGCAATCTGGAGCGTCCACACGGAAGGCGGTGGCCAACCGCCACAATGTGTGGCCGGCCGGCCTGCCACCTAGGCCGGCCGGCCTACCTTGGCGGCCAATCTGCCTCAGCCGACTCTCACTTGCTCTATTTAATCCCCCCTCTCATTTGAGGCTATAAATAGAGGGGTGCTCGGCCGGTTAGAACACACACCAAGTAGAGGAATCACTCTTGCATTAGTTTTAGTCTCCAAGCTCTAGTGGAGTTAGGCTTAGAGTAGAGCAACTCTAGTTCCCAAGTCCTCTTGGAGATTTTGGTATGGCTCTTGTATCATTTTCTCTTTTTGCGACTTTATTCTATTTAATAATATTATTCTTTTCATATAGTCTAGCTTTGGTTAAGCGTTCCTTGTTTGGTTGTGGACCCTTGGCTTGCTTATGCGATAGAGTAATCATAATCTTCTTATATAGTGCTAGTGTGATATTCATATGCCTGTTATGTGGGTATCGCCTAGAGGGCTGGCAGTACGGACATAATTGCCGTATTGTCACGTGTCCTAGAACATAGTATACCGTGCCATGTATATACTTAGGTTTACATGCATTTGCATATTCAAGCATAGGTCCAATGATCTTTAGGATTATGCTCTAGATCCGTATCATCGCCTAGGGGATTTAGAGTAATGTTTTAGCAATGCAAGCATGGTGCTTGGGTTGGTAGAATACATTGGATGCCTCGTGCCCCACGGATTGTTTGAGGTAGACGGTAGGTGGTGACAGCCCTATTCGTCCTCGGTATCCCTCCACGTTCGGGTACGGCGTAGAGCTGTAGACCGGAGTCGCCTGGCAGACCAGGGGTAAGCCGGTGCCCAATTTGCTTGAGTGCTTTTGCCTAAACCTTAGTTGATGTGCATGCATGTGTATGTTGTATACTATGCCACTGTATAATGAAGTACAATAGGAACTTAGCTCTTTTCTTCGTTCTTCTCCACTTGGCTTTGGATGTATATTCGAGTTGATCTTTTTCTTGTGTGTCACACTACCCATGTATTATTGTTTAGCATTGTATGGTTTGTGATCCATTAAATGTAGATATTAACTATGAGCATAGTACTCTCTTGACCATCGTCTTCCCTGTGGAAAATATAAATTACGATACCTTGGAATACTCCCGGGTGAAATGCTACAGCGGTATTCTCCGTGCGCTTGCGGATTTATCTGTGATCGTTAAGAAATACCAACAATGCCTCGAATTTTTGTGGGCTGGCCTCTCATGATGTGCCCATTAAGATCCACGGTCTTGCCCGGTGATTTGACGCCTTTTTGAGTGGTTGATGGGCTTGTTTGTTGGGCCTTGCGCAGTGGTCGATACTCCGGGCTGGGAAATATTTGTTGGCCATTTGATCCTTGATGTTTGAGCCTATTGGGAGATGCCTGGGACTGCTGGACCATGTTGAGATCCAACATAAGCCGGCCGGCCTATGATGGGGCCGGCCGGTAGGCTTTTGCTCCCATTTTCAATGGATTTCCTCCTGCATCCAAATATTCACCAAAACTTGTGGAGTAGCATTATTCCTATCTACTATGCACAAAATCTTGGTGTTATGCTTTTATTTACCGGTAGGATGGCGGTCAAAACACGGTTTAACGACCGCCAACAACTACTAACAAGATGTTAGCAAATTCAACTCAATATTAGTCATTTCCATGATTTCTTTCTCCTCGCGAGAAATTTCATGAACCATTTCGGGTATGGACATCTGGGACATAGTATTAAGCCTGAATTTCTAGAACCATATAGTCGTCACTGTAGGTAGGTAAATTCGGCGACTTTGTCCTATCGAATTCCTTCAATCCAATATTCAGAGTAATATGCTCATGAGGTGAGCAACTATCTCATCAATTTCATGATTGTTGTGGTGCACACATGACATTATGTCAACATCGTTAGATGTATCTATCTAACCATGAAATACCTGAACATTCCATACAATGGTTTCTTACATATTTAGGATAATAAGGGGACCTTAAAATTAATTTCCACTCACTAAATCTGAGGAAATTTCATGACCAACAGAATTGATTAATAATTTTTCTCGTCATCCCAATGCATGGTTGATGACCAAGGCGATCCAGCCAAGTCTTGATGTCATCAAGATAGAAAAATTATCTGTACGCAATATGTGATACGGGTCCGATTTAATATAAATCAGATGGTAGGTACAATTATGCACTATCCGTTATTCAATAGAGGAGAGCATCCTCAATGTTGTCATCATTTGTTTCGACACGGAAACAATTTAACTAATATCTCTATAGCAAAATATTTCGTACTCCCCCAAAGAGACAAAGAAATATTTTTCTTCCCAGTTTATAGAGTTTGTGGCGTGTATGTCCACACTAAGCATATGTTCACCACCATTTCATTTACCCCGTACACCCTATATATCTGAGAAGAATTCCATTAAATACTTCATTCTATATATGTAGGTTTCATACATACTACTTCTGCATTACAACATTGGATCATGTTGGACACTTTTCAACATGAAAATAACCCGAGATTTTCCTCAAAATCTATCATGGTTTTGTTGTAATCATCATGCAAAATTTACTAACTCAAGTACTTAACTTGAATTCTTGCGTGTATGCCTCAATAGAATACTCGAGAAATCCATGTTCCTCAGAATATTGTAGAGTCAATGACACGGAAATTTACATGGGAATTTGCAAGAAATAGAATCTCAATTGCAAATCAATGGTAAGTAGTATTGCAAGAGAATTTAACCTCAATTCTCATTTGCTTATGGGGGATATTGCAAGAGAAGTTAATCTCCATTGCAAACAAATTTTGCAAGAGAATCCAATCTCCATTGCAAATGAATGATGTTGCACGAGAAGTTAATCTCCATTGCAAATCTCCACGGCGCCGCTTGGCCCTCGCCCCAATCGGGTTGTGCGCCCGATTCTCCGCCTGCAGAGCAACGCCGTTGGTCGTCGCGGGCGTCGCCGCTCGGGGCCACACCGGCGTTGGGTGAGCGCCCCTCCATTCTGCCGCCGGCCGTGTGCCCCGCGTCCCATGCCATGGAGGCGTAGGGTGAGCGCCGTGGGCCGGAGCAGTCGCCTCTGCCACGGGGAATGGACAATGAAACAAATGAATGGACAATGAACTCTTGTTGCTTTATTGCACTATAGATACATAATTATTCAAGGGGAAGGGTTGTGACCAAAGGTCGCAACTATTCGTCTAAAGGGGTGTGACCCTTGGTCGCACCCATTCGTTAATGTGAACGCTCCATTATCCATCAACTGATCACTCATTAGTTCTTAACAAGAAAGAGGGCGTTTGCCACAAGCTCAGTTCATGTCATTGGCAAAATTCTGGTCATGCAATGCTGCAACTGTTTTAGCTTGTAAAGAATCGTTCATATGGTCAAGCTTGCATGCACCTGCTCCAACAACTTCACCAGGGTAACAATTAAAAAAACAAAATCCAAACGTAGGAGAAGTATGGTTTAATTTCATTAGAAAAAAAAGAAATAGTGGTTTAATTTCACTTCGAGATCTTCTGGCCGAAATTTGATGGGTATCTAGAGACAGTGCAGAGGGGCTGGTCTTGTGACACAGAAAACCTCGGCCCATCCAAGCGACTTGATGCACTCGTGCGGAATACATCCCGGGAATTGCAAAGCTAGGCCGCCACACATATTGGCCAGATAAAGACGCAGCTGATAATCGCAAGAGAAGTTGTCTTGAGGTTAGACCAGGCCCAAGAATGCGGAACGCTGTCGGAGCAGGAGAGGGAACTACGCAAGGATCTGAAGTTCAGGTGTCTAGGACTGGCATCCCTTGAGCGTACAGTTGCACGTCAACTAGCTCGGGTAACACAAATTAGAGAGGGAGATGCAAACATCTGGTATTTTCATCTCCAGGCCAATGCGAGAAGGAGGAAGAATCACATCGCCAAACTCCAATTCAATGATACAAGCGCATATGCGCACGATGAGATGACGGCCATCCTGCACACGTACTTCGAATCAGTTCTGGGTACAGAGTAGGAGCGGCAATGCAGCATCAACTTCGGTTCCTTGGGATCAGTCCACAGGAGATGCAGAGTCTAGAAGCACCATTCTCAGAAGAGGAGGTCTGGCACACGATAAAGGAGCTCCCGGCAGATAAGTCGCCGGGGCCAGATGGCTTTACAGGTGCGTTCTACAGATCAGCATGGACGATAGGGATGTAGGCGCCGCAAGCCCACTTAACGTCCGCAACTCTGCCCGCTACATCAAAGCGGGTCAGGGCGGGTCGTCCCGCGGGTCCTAGCGGCGCCGCAAGGCCCGCGAGCGCTCGTAGCCTCGTAGGCATGGCGACGGCGAATACGAGCGAGGATTCCATGACGTTGGCGCCGACCACCTGAACCACCCCGCAGCACCAGCCTGCTCCACGACCCCGCCTCCCCGCCATCATGCGCGCCCTGCACAGGCCGTGGTCGTCGCGGTCGCCGCCGCATCCCTGCGGCACAGCGCGAGCCCGTACACCGCCGACGGACGCCGTGGCGAAGAGCGAGGCGTTCCCCAGAAGCAGGACTCTAGCGACTGCTTTGCGGGACGCCACGGAGCCCGCAAAACACTTGCGGTAAGGTGCGGGCTGCCGCATGCGCCCGCGAATCATCTTGCGGCTGGTGCGGACGTGGCGCGGACAGCCCGCAACGGGCCCCGCTTACATCCCTAATGGACGATCATTAAAGGAGATGTTATGAGAGCAATCAACTCTCTTCAACGCGGATGGCTAGCTTAAATGGAGCGCTACTGGTGCTGTTGCCAAAGAAGCCAGATGCCAAAGAACCTCGCGAGTTCAGACCAATAAGTCTTATACACAGCTTCCCTAAGCTGCTGTCCAAGCTGCTCGCCATTCGCCAGACGCCTTTCCTGGGGAAACTGATAAATATTAATTAGAGCGCGTTCATCCGTGGCCGATCAATCTTGGACAACTTCAAGTTCGTTCAACAGGCAACGAAATTACTAAGGCAGCGGAAAATCCCAAAGCTGTTGCTCAAGCTAGATATCTCTAAAGCTTTTGATATAGTTAATTGGGCATTCATGATTGAGGTCATGAGAGCTATGGGATTTGGCAGTTGATGGTGTAGCTGGATAGCAATACTCCTATCCTCAGCCTCTAAACGGGTACTGCTCAATGGTAGGCCGGGGGCACCAATCCGCCACCGTCGTGGCGTGCGCCAGGGCGATCCATTGTCGCTCATGCTCTTCATCCTAGTGATGGAGGTGCTGAACAGGTTACTAGAGTGCGCAGGCTCAGATGAGGCTCTCCAACCAATTGGTCACAGAGCGGTGAAATTCAGATACACCCTATACGCCGATGATGTGATTGTCTTCATGGCGCCAACAGAAAGAGAAGCGGCGACCATTGCAGCAATCCTGAGGATTTTCGGGGACGCAAGCAGCCTCCGCACGAATCTGGAGAAATGCTCCCTCATGCCGATATGGAGCACTCACGTACAGACGGAGCGAGTGCAGGCCATCCTACCTGTCAGGTGACGGAGATCCCAATCAAGTATCTCGGCCTTCCTCTCTCTACACACGCTGTCCCCAAATCACAAATAATGCCGATCGTCGAGAGTGTGGCTGCGCGACTGTGTGAGCTTCATGACCATTGGAGCTGGGAAACCCCAAGGTATGACTGTTTTGGTGATAGGATGAGAACCATGAATGTGACTAACACTTTTTATGAGATCTTATAGGTCACATATAAAGAAAGCTCCGTCCGTTGGTAGTGAACGCCAACACACCATGAACTTAATGACAAGGATGATTGGTTGCCTTCATCTACACAAGAACGGACTTGATGGAGTCGCGGAGAAGATATGGATCAAGGCTAAGGACATGCTAGATCCAAGCGAGTGTTGCTTGGTTAGATGTTAGCTTGAGTCTATAGGAAAAACCGGACTATCAAGAGGGTTCGAGGTGGTCCTCTTAGTTCACACTAGTTATAGAGATCATTGGATGCATGGTGAGTCTCTCAAGGGCTAGGGTGGCAGAAGAGGATTGAAGGAACCAAGAATAAAGACGTTGGAAGCAAGGATCGAAGAATTGGTCGAGTTCCAGCACAAGTGAAGTCACCGCATGATGCGGTGCCAGTCACCGTATGATACGGTGACTGCAATAGAGGAAGACCAGTGAAGCAGAGTTTCTGGCAGAAAAGAGAAGAAGCCACCGTATGGTACCGTGCCAGTCACCGTATGATGCGGTGACTGCGAGAAGAAAAGTCCAGAGAAGATGATGTTCTGGCAGATGAAGACTGAGGTCACCGTATGATACGGTGAGGGTGCCACCGTATGATACGGTGAGCACCGTATGATTTCCAGAGAGTTGGCAGTTGCTGGAAGCTGAAGAAGTTGAAGCCACCGTATGATACGGTGGGTCACCGTATGATGCGGTGATACCTGAAGATGGAAGTCCAGAGATGGAGTTGCCTCTGGCAGACAGACGGAGAGTCACCGTATGATACGGTGACTAGGGTCACCGTATCATACGGTGATCCCTACGGTGACTTGGTTTCTGGGCACTTTTTGACAACGGCTAGTTTGAGGTTGGTAGCCTATATATAGCTGGTTGCTCGCCCCTTTGAGCTGCTCTTGGACCCAGAAAAGAGGGGAGGTGCTGCCAAGAAGCCAAGAGGGAGAAGTGTGAAGCACTTGAGAAGGATTTGGAGTGATCGTAGTGCTTGAGAGAGTAACAAGTTGCATCCTTTGATCTCTAGGCTAGTGTGAGCTTGAGAGAGTCATCTAGAGCTGTTACTCTTGGTCTATGGCAAGGCCTAGACCGGTTAGGCGTTGGTGTTGAGCTGTCCAAGGAGATTGTGGAAGCCGACACAAGTTTGTACACGGTCTTGGAGCTTCCCGTGCAAAAGAAGCATCACTAGTGGAGCGCCCTTTGGCACGCATCAAGTGCGGAGCCTTACCTCCGGAAGAGTACCCGGGAGAGAGCCCGGCGGGACGTGCCCGCGACTTCACTCAGAGGGTGAAGTGTGCTCTAGGAGGGATCGCCATCGAGCGGAGGGACGGGGTCGAGACTCCGGCGGGAGTGACCCAACGTGGAGTAGGGGAAGGCACTATCCTTCCGAGACCACGAGAAAAATCATGAGCATTCTCTATCCCTTCTCCTTTACTACATACATTTACTTATCGCACTATATATGATTGCTTGTAGTATTTGAGGTGTGCCTATATCTTGCTTGTGTGCTTACCTTGGTTCCTACTAGCTTCATTAGTATTGCTTGTTTGCCTTGCTCGTGTGCTTACTTGTTATAGCTTATCTAGTTGCTCTAAGGACTCTACTTAGTGTGCCTAGTATCTTTGGTTACCTTGTTCTCTAGTTATCTTGTTGTCTTGCCTTGCCTAGCTTAAGTCTTCCGCTATCTATATATCTTGTGCTAGGTTGCTAGTGTGGTGTGCTTGTGTTATCTATATCCACTAGCTATATAGGTTAAGGATACTCTCTATGTGCTTTATCTTGATACTAGAACTACTCGCTAGGAGTTGCTTGGGTGTTAGTGTTTGGAAATAGATTCTAGAGTGCACCGATTCACCCCCCTCTCGGTCACACGATCCTTACAAGTGGTATCAGAGCTAAGTGCTCATTATTAGGGCTTTACCGCCTTGAGTCGTGACCGGGATTGCGTGTGGGAAAATGGAGTCCACTCATGATGACGTTTCTAACACTTCCATCGCCTCTACTTTGATTGAGCCTTATGATTGTGTGCTTAATGGCATTTCCTACTATGATGTGCGTGATGAGTATGATGAGCTTGTCTTGGATGATAATGAGGATATCACTAACTTTGCCTCTCGCTTGTATGTTCTTGCTAGGAAACTCATGACAAGGGCCTATCCTTCTATTATGCACAAGCATGTTGTGAAGAAGCTTATTCGATCTCTACCCCTCGCACGGTTTGGCCTTCTCGCTTTTGCTCGAGTGGATGAGTTTGTGAACATGCCCTATGATGAGATGGTTGCTATTATCTCCTCTTTTGAGGAGGATATCAAGAAGGGTAAGGATATCTCTCGTGCAAGTGATAATCAACACATTGAAGCTCAACTTCTACCTCAAGCTCAATCATCATCTCGTGTTGGTGAAGGGTCTTCTTCTCGGGATCAAGAGGATGGATATATCAAGTTGTGTGATGAGTTGGACCACATCTCCATGATGCCAAATGAAGATCTTGTTGAGTTTGCTCTTCGGATGGATTCTCTCATCAAGAGGATAAATGAGAACAAGTTTTGGATAGTCACCAAGGAAGAGGGTCTCAAGAGGTTTCTTGATGCTTTGCTGAAGGACAAGTATGGTGATCACATTGAGCTTGAAAGCTTCGAGCTCAAGTCCTACTCAATTGAGCAAGTTGAGATCATCACAAGAAGAAGAGCTCGCTCTATGCTCTCTAACACATTCAAGATCCCAAGTGATGATGAGGAAGAAGAAGAAGATGATAGGGTTCCCGTCTTCTATTGTGATGATGACTATTCAAGTGATAGTGATGATGAGCCGAAGCCTATCAAGGAATATCCCCCTGATGGAGATCTCTTACCTTCTTTCTATGAAGACTACTACAACTTGTATGAACCGGGTCTTGCCGGTGGAGCTCACTATCTCCTCCTTGACATGTATGATGAGTTCTACAAGAAGAGAGAAGAAACTTGGCTTGTGTGTTGGAAGAGGCTCCTCATATTGTTTGCAAGAGTCAATTCTTCTGAAGGGAAGGAGAAGGTTAGTGATGAGAATGCAATAAGGATGATGTTGTCTCTCCTCCCCTATCATCGGAAGGTCTATGTCCTAAATGATATTGGTGATGATATTGATAGGATGCCTCTCAAGGAGGCTATCTTGATTGCCTTATCCTATGAACATCAAATGTACAACATCCTTGAATACTTCAATGCAAGTAATGAAATGGAAAGATTTCAAGCCTATCCTCTTGGGAACCATGTCCTACACTTGGGATATGATCGGAGCATGTGGAGACACAATGGAGTCACCAAGGAAATGATTGACGCCTTGGATGCATTGGACTTGGACTTTCTTAATGGAGTTCCTATAGCCAACATCAAGAGCATGGAAGAGGTAAACAACATGTCAATTGATTCTCATGATACTAACCATCCTCTTTGCTTGATGGCTACTTCCAAGGTGAACTACAAGATTGGTGGCAAACATTGGTGTTGGATAGTGGGTGCACTCAACACATGACCGGGACTTCATCCATATTCACCAATTTGGAAGAAAATGAAGATCATGACAAGGTTACCTTTGGAGACAACTCGAAGCATAAAGTAAGAGGCCTTGGTAAGGTGGCTATCTCAAATGACCTCTCAATTTCTAACGTGCTTCTTGTTGAGTCTCTAAAATTCAATCTTCTATCCGTTGCTCAAATATGTGATCTTGGCTTTTCTTGTAACTTTGATGCTAATGGGGTTGTTCTTCACAATGATGCTATGGGTCTCACTATCAAGGGCTTTCGTCATAATAATCTATATGTTGTTGATTTTGAGACTAACATTGTTGCCCTAGCACTTGTCTCTTCACTAAATCTTCTCTAGGTTGGCTGTGGCATCGAAGGCTTGCTCACATTGGTATGGGTCAACTCAAGCATGTAATCAAGAACAAGCTAGTGAGAGGAGTTAAGGATGCCACCTTTGAGAAGGACAAATTGTGTAGTGCATGTCAAGCCGGGAAGCAAGTGGCTTCACCTCACCCCTCCAAGAATTTCATGTCAACCTCAAGACCTCTCGAGCTCTTACACATTGATCTCTTCGGGCTTACAACTTATGTGATCATTGGTGGAAATCTCTATTGCTTGGTGGTAGTGGACGATCACTCAAGATATACTTATGTGTTCTTTCTTGAGAACAAGGCACAAGCAATTGGGATATTCAAGAAGTTTGCTAGAAGAGTGCAAGTTGAGTATGGGCATCACATCAAGAAGATTCGGTGTGACAATAGGACGGAGTTTAAAAACTCTATCATTGAAGACTATTGTGATGAGGTTGGCATCAAACATGAGTTCTCGGCTACATACACTCCTCAACAAAATGGTGTTGTTGAGAGGAAGAACAAGACCCTTATCACTCTTGCTCGTGCTATGCTTGATGAGTACAACACCCCAGAGAAGTTTTGGGCGGAGGCTATCAACACCGCATGCTACACCTCCAACCGGCTCTATCCTCACAAGTTGCTAAACAAGACTCCCTATGAAGTGCTCGTTGGAAGGAGACCGAATGTTGCATACTTCCAGGTGTTTGGTTGCAAGTGCTACATCTACAAGAAGAGGGAAGGGTGCGGTCGAATAATCCAATCCTGCTGGCACGGACTCGAAGGGGTAAAGAAGAGTACGCGCGCTACGGCTTACGCAGTGGATCTTTCGGGCAACCAACCCGGCACATCGGATACTAATTTACAACATTGAAATAAGAGATTCTATGTATGTATTTGAGGTGTCCAGTGTAGAGTGATCCTGACAGCCCCCTCAAGTGAAACAGACTTGGCAAGTTCGAGAAGAGGACCGACGTGGGCATTCTTGTCGGCTACTCGGGCTCGGCCAAGGCTTATCGGGTTTTCAACACCTCTACCGGCTTTGTTGAAGAAACTTATGATGTGCAATTTGATGAATCTCACGGGTCTCAAGAAGACCCTCCATCTTCTCATAATGTAGGTGATGAACCCGTGGAGGAAGCCTTGAGGGACATGCCAATTGGTGAAGTTATTCCTCAAGAAGAACCTCCGACACCTCCTCCAACAACTTCATTAAGTGGACCTTCTACGAGTACATCTCAAGAGAACCCAAGCTCTTCCTCAAGTGATCAACATCAAGCTCTCTCAAGTGAACCGCAACAAGCATCGAGTCAAGCTCCTTCAAGCGAACCGCAACAAGCAACGAGTCAAGCTACACAAAGTGAACCGCAACAAGTGCCATCAAGTGATCTACCTCATGCATCCACGAGCCAAGCTTCACCGAGCAATCAAGAACAAGCACAATCTACTTCAACTCAAGATGATGGCTCGGCTTCACCTCTTCGACAACAGGACACTCACATATCTAAGGAGCAAGCCGCAAGAGATGCGCAAGACACTTCGCCGGCTCCACCTCCTCCTCGACAAGGACCTTGAAGGAAGCACAAACCCATTGCTAGGGATCATTCACGTGATCTCATCATTGGGAGTCCTTCTCAAGGTATAAAGACTAGGAGAAGTCGATATAAGCCAAATTATGTTGATGAAGCTAACATTGTTGAGAACTTCTCTTTTGTCTCTACCCTAGAGCCGAAAACGATCGAGGAAGCCTTGAAAGATCACAAGTGGGTGCTATCCATGCAAGAGGACCTCAATAACTTCAAGAGAAATGATGCTTGAAAGTTGGTGAAGCGGCCCAAGCGATCCAATGTCATTGGCGCTAAATGGGTCTTCAAGAACAAGCAAGATGAGAAGGGAGCAATCGTGAGGAACAAGGCAAGACTTGTGTCGAAAGGCTACTCTCAAGTTGAAGGCGTTGATTTTGACGAGACCTTTGCCCCCGTCGCCCGTCTTGAGGCTATAAGAACCCTTCTTGCTTATGCTTCTCATTTTGATTTCAAACTTCATCAAATGGATGTGAAAAGTGCTTTTCTCAATGGACTAATCAATGAAGAAGTTTACGTAGAGCAACCTCCCGGCTTCGAAGACCCCGAGCATCCGGACTATGTGTACAAGCTTAAGAAGGCTCTCTACAGACTCAAACAAGCACCAAGAGCATGGTATGAACGACTTCGACATCATCTCATCGCCAAAGGCTACAAGATTGGTAGTATCGACAACACTCTCTTTACTAAGCATATTGGTGATGATCTCTTTGTTTGTCAAATCTATGTTGATGATATCATCTATGGCTCCACTAATGAAATCTATAATGATGAGTTCCGTGCTCTCATGAAGAAAGAATTTGAGATGTCCATGATAGGTGAACTTCATGTCTTCCTCGGCTTTCAAGTCAAGCAAATGAAGGAGGGCACGTTCATCTACCAAGAGAAGTACACTCGGGGTCTTCTTAAGATGTTCGGCATGGAAGACTCCAAGCCCTACGACACACCTATGGCTACAAGTGTCCCTCTTGATGTGGATGTAAAAGGTATACCGGTGGACCCTAAACTCTATCGTTCTATGATTGGTTCACTTCTTTACCTTACCGCATCTAGACCGGATATCATGTTTAGTGTGTGCCTTTGTGCACGATATCAAGCTAACCCTAAGGAGTCCCATATGAGTGCCGTGAAAAGAATTCTTAGTTACATCAAGAACACTCCTACAATGGGTCTTTGGTATCCAGAAGGCTCGGATTTTGGACTTGTTGGCTATGCGGACTCGGATTTCGCCGGTTGCAAAGTGAGTAGAAAGAGTACCTCCGGTGGATGCCAATTTCTTGGACAATCACTCATCTCATGGAGTTCTAAGAAACAAAATTGTGTGGCTATCTCTACGGCGGAGGCGGAATATTTGGCGGTCGGTGCTTGCTATGCTCAACTCCTATATATGAAGCAAACCTTATTGGACTATGGACTATCTTATGGGAAAGTACCTCTCTATTGTGATAGCGAAAGTGCTATCAATATGGCTCTCAACAAGGGTGATCACGGCCATGCAAAGCACATTGAAGTCAAGCATCACTTCATCCGAGATCATGTGGCTAAGAAGGATATTGAATTGATTGGTGTTCGGACTCATGAACAATTGGCAGACATCTTCACCAAGCCACTTGACAAGAAGACTTTTTGTAAGCTTCGGGGAGAACTTAATGTTCTCGACCTCTCCGACTTCACTTGATATCCTTGAGCTTACATTTGTATATATGTATATATACCTTACTTGTTTTGTTTGTGTTGTTGTTTTTGTGTGTTCTTCTTGTTTTGTAGGACCGGCAACTAACCTTTTTGAGATAGCAATGAGCATGGGATAAGCTTGGGATTGGTGGCACATGGCTCCCAAGGCCTTGAAGAAAAGGCTCATAGTGATCAAGCTCAAGAAGGGCTCACACTTGTTGTTGGTAACTTCGCTCTTAGCTTTCTCTCCTTTTTACCTTTATAGCATCATGCATTGTACACTTATCATGTCTTTTGCATTAGCATCATGCATTCTTGCATAAGTGTCTCGGCGCCATGCATCATCTAGGGGGAGTTGCTTATTCACAATATGAGTATATGACCTCCTATGATGAATACATAGCAATGCTATATGAGCTTCATGCCCATTGAACCATGATTTTTGAGCTCCAAGGTTAAATCCACTTGCGCGGCTCAAAGTCTAAGGGTTCATACATTTCCATCATCATCAACTAACCCCTATGTACTTCAACACAATATTCTTTTTGAGAATGTGTGTAGGGATAATTGTTGGAAGATGGAGAATCATAAATCAAGAGGGAGCTTCATGCCAAATCAAGTAACTCATTTTCCCACTCGTCTCATATATTTACACTAACTTTTCTTCCTTGGTAGACTCTTTTTGAGTGATAGATGCCAAATGGGGAGAAGAGTTCGGGCTTAATGATCGAGTATGAGAAGTGGAAGAGTTGCAAGATATCCAAGGAAAAGGAGATGTCACCTCAAGGGGAAGTTTGTACACATGAAGATCAAGTGATCAAGATGATCGATCTTCACACAATCTTGAGGTGATGAAGAAGAGAAGCAGTGCCGTCTCAAGGGGGAGTTGACGCAAATGAAGATCAAGTGATCAAGATGATCGATCTTCACACAATCTTGAGATTAGTGCATTTGTCAAGGGGAAGCGGAATTCCATAAAGTAAGTATAAAGGTAAACCCCTTGAAACTATTGCTTGTCATAGCTCCTTGTGCTTTCTTTCACTTGTGATATGAGTTTTTGCTCTAACTTGTGACTTCTTTTCAGCTATGACTTGCCTAGACCTAATCAACAAGGTAACTATCTCTCTATCTTATACTTGTTGTTTAGTATCTTGATCGAGTTGCGCTTTTATCTTGGCTTTTGTCATTACATCTTTAATCTTCTCGATCATTTTTATCATGGTTGTCATCCATCACCAAAAAGGGGGAGATTGTGAGCTTCATGACCATTGGAGCTAGGGAAACCCCAAGGTATGAATGTTTTGGTGATAGGATGAGAACTATGAATGTGACTAACACTCTTTGTGAGATCTTATAGGTCACATATAAAGAAAGCTCCGTCCGTTGGTGGTGAACGCCAACACACCATGAACTTAATGACAAGGATGATTGGTTGCCTTCATTTACACAAGAACGGACTTGATGGAGTCGCGGAGAAGATATGGATCAAGGCTAAGGACATTCTAGATCCAAGCGAGTGTTGCTTGGTTAGATGTTAGATTGAGTCCATAGGAAAAACCGGACTATCAAGAGGGTTCGAGGTGGTCCTCTTAGTTCACACTAGTTATAGAGATCATTGGATGCATGGTGAGTCTCTCAGGGGCTAGGGTGGCAGAAGAGGATTGAAGGAACCAAGAATGAAGACGTTGGAAGCAAGGATCGAAGAATTGGTCGAGTTCCAGCACAAGTGAAGTCACCGTATAATGCGGTGCCAATCACCGTATGATACGGTGACTGCAACAGAGGAAGACTAGTGAAGCAGAGTTTCTGGCAGAAAAGAGAAGAAGCCACCGTATGGTACGGTGCCAGTCACTGTATGATGCGGTGACTGCAAGAAGAAAAGTCCAGAGAAGATGATGTTCTGGCAGATGAAGACTGAGGTCACCGTATGCTACGGTGAGGGTGTCACCGTATGATACGGTGGGCACCGTATGATTTCCAGAGAGTTGGCAGTTGCTGGAAGCTGAAGAAGTTGAAGCCACCGTATGATACGGTGGGTCACCGTATGATGCGGTGATACTTGAAGATGGAAGTCCAGAGATGGAGTTGCCTCTGGCAGACAGACGGAGAGTCACCGTATGATACGGTGACTAGGGTCACCGTATCATACGGTGATCCCTACGGTGACTTGGTTTCTGGGCACTTTTTGGCAACGGCTAGTTTGAGGTTGGTGGCCTATATATAGCTAGTTGCTCGCCCCTTTGAGCTGCTCTTGGACCAAGGAAAGAGGGGAGGTGCTGCCAAGAAGCCAAGAGGGAGAAGTGTGAAGCACTTGAGAAGGATTTAGAGTGATCGTAGTGCTTGAGAGAGTAACAAGTTGCATCCTTTGATCTCTAGGCTAGTGTGAGCTTGAGAGAGTCATCTAGAGCTGTTACTCTTGGTCTATGGCAAGGCCTAGACCGGTTAGGCGTTGGTGTTGAGCTGTCCAAGGAGATTGTGGAAGCCGACACAAGTTTGTACACGGTCTTGGAGCTTCCCGTGCGAAAGAAGCATCACTAGTGGAGCGCCCTTTGGCACGCATCAAGTGCGGAGCCTTACCTCCGGAAGAGTACCCGAGAGAGAGCCCGGCGGGACGTGCCCGCGACTTCACTCGGAGGGTGAAGTGTGCTCTAGGAGGGATCGCCATCGAGCGGAGGGACGGGGTCGAGACTCCGACGGGAGTGACCCAACGTGGAGTACGGGAAGGCGCCATCCTTTCGAGACCACGAGAAAAATCATGAGCATTCTCTATCCCTTCTCTTTTACTACATGCATTTACTTATCGCACTATATATGATTGCTTGTAGTATTTGAGTTGTGCCTATATCTTGCTTGTGTGCTTACCTTGGTTCCTACTAGCTTCATTAGTATTGCTTGTTTGCCTTGCTCGTGTGCTTACTTGTTATAGCCTATCTAGTTGCTCTAAGGACTCTACTTAGTGTGCCTAGTATCTTTAGTTACCTTGTTCTCTAGTTATCTTGTTGCCTTGCCTTGCCTAGCTTAAGTCTTCCGCTATCTATATATCTTGTGCTAGGTTGCTAGTGTGGTGTGCTTGTGTTATCTATATCCACTCGCTATATAGGTTAAGGATACTCTTTAGTGTGCTTTATCTTGATACTAGAACTACTCGCTAGGAGTTGCTTGGGTGTTAGTGTTTGGAAATAGATTCTAGAGTGCACCGATTCACCCTCCCCCTCCCCCCCCCCCCCCTCTCGGTCACACGATCCTTACAGACTGCCGCCTTGGCAAGGCTCGCTGATGGCGAAAAGCGGAGATTGATCAAGGTCAAATCTGTTTTGTCGGCGATCCCGCTGTACGTGATGATGGCCGATTACCTACCGCCATGGGCAGTCAAGCAGATCGAAGCCATTCGCAGGAATTTCCTTTGGGTGGGTCATGATCAGTCAGTGAGAGGGAAGTGCATGGGAGGACTCGGCATTCAGGCCTTAAAACTCTCCGGCATGGCTATGCGACTGAGATGGCTATGGTTGCAGAAGACAGATCAGGACAAAGCCTGGTCGGCGCTCAACATCAAAGCAGACCCGGTGGTGCGTCAATTCTTTCAAGCGTCAATCAGAGCTGTTGTTTATCGTGGGGATCGAGTGAAATTCTGGACCGATCACTGGATTGATGGAGAAGCGGTGCGGGCGATCACTCCTAACGTGTTGTCTTCAGTTGGCCAAGAGTTATCAAGACGCGCACGGTTTTGCAGGCATTGGGACATATGCACTGGACTCGTGACGTACAGGGCACGCAGTCTGTCTCAGTGTTGGTTGAGATGGTTCGACTCAATGCGCGTATTAGCAACATTCAGCTGAACCAGACAGAGGACAAATTCATTTGGAGATGGACTGCGGACGGCCAAAATATCGCGAAATCGGTCTACCAAATGCTGCAACTTGGAGGCACATCGCTGGATGGAGCAAAGCTACTTTGGAAGACATGGGCACCCCTCAAAGTCAAGTTCTTATTCTGGATTGCGCTGCGTCGCAGACTCTGGACAGCGGACAGAAGAATTAGACACAACCTAGAGGCGAACCCGATCTGCTCTCTGTGCGACGAGGAAGCAGAGACACCGGAGCACATCCTCATCAAATGTGTCTATGCACGGGAGGTATGGACAACGGTGCGCACATGGCTCACTGGCGCTACACCGGCGCCAAGAGCAAGAGTCACAGTGGCCTCATGGTGGAGACAGTTACGTAGGACGGTTTCACCAGCCAAGAGGAAAGGTTTTGACACCCTCTACTTGCTGAAAGTCTGGCACCTTTGGAAGGAGAGGAACTCCAGGGTGTTTGACGGAGTTCGAACCACGGTGCAGCAGAGGCTAGAGAGACTAAGGGAGGAGGCGCTGCTCAGGCCGATGGCAGGAGCGAAAGCGCTAGGGAGTTTAGGTAGCGAGTAGTCTATTTAAGGCTAGCACGGTTCGTAGGCGGTAACTTGGCCTGTTCGCTATGTAACCGAGCGTGAGCTAAGCTCCACGGGGTGTAAAAACTTTCTTCTAATCAATCAAAGATGGGCAGCTCTCTTGTGTATTCGAGAGAAAAAAAAGACAAAATAAGCACCCAAATTCAAGTGTAAGGAGACTCAAATCTAGGGGGTTAGGGGGTGCATAGTTTGGAAGATTATCTCAGTTCCTCACCATGATAATCTCAAATAACAAAACTCCAATCACATGTTTTTGTTTGCTCATGAACAGAACGGTGGCAAAAGCTCAAGGAAAGACAGGGCGAGTTGCTACTACTGCCAGTGAGAGGGACATGTTACAGCTGCCAGTAATGTAGTTATATGACAATGAGCCTGTTCGGCAGGCTGATAACACTGTAGCGGCTGCTGAAGAAATAACTGCAAACACTGTATCGGCAAAGAAGCTGGCTGCGAAATGGGCAGCCGAACAGGCTGAATACGTCTTTTGGAAATGTATTGTGAAGTCTGCCAGAAACAACCGGCGAGTATTCAATGAGCAGCACACTGGAGCATTCAACAAACCTCAACACAAAAGGCCACCGCGAGTTCCGCATGCGCAATTTTTTTTTCCGAGAAAACAACGACACTAGGATCTCAGCTTTGACAAAACATCACATGATTTGTGGAGGAATATGGTAACAAGTCGCTGTGGAGGCGCAATGATGTACTAGCATTGTGCAAGGCTATAATTCTATAAGATTGTTGCGGTGTTGATATGGGGGCGTTAGTGCCGCGTCCACTTCTCCGAAGTCGTGGTGTTTGCTCGGGCTCGAGCATAAATTCCACCATATACACCACTGCAATCCCACACCAACGTTGCTGCCTTGAACAACACTGCGTTGATGGACGACGAAGACGACACGGCGAGCGCCATCGCCAAGTACGAGGCGCTCGCCTCATCCCTTCCTAGCGCCGACGGCGTCAGGGGCGCCGCCTCGTACTACAGGCACGGCAACTTCTGGTACCCGGCGCACATGCTGGCGCCGATGCTCGCCGCGCGGGACTCCTTCGCCGCGAGGTCGAGCGACATCATCCTCGCCACCATGCCCAAGGCCGGCACGACGTGGCTCAAGGCCCTCGCCTTCGCCGTCGCGCACCGCGGCCGCCACGCGCCGGACGACGACTCGCGCCGCCACCCGCTCCTCGGCACCAGCCCGCACGACCTCGTCCCGTTCCTCCACAAGCTCTACGAGGGCCACCGCTCCACCCCGCCGGGCCCGGTGCTCGATGCGATGCCGACGCCGCGCATCCTGGCCGTGCACTCGCCTTTCTCGGCCTTGCCGACGTCGGTGGCGGACTCCGGGTGCCGCGTCGTGTACCTGTGCCGGGACCCCAAAGACGTCGTCGTCTCGCTCTGGCACTTCCTCGGCGAGATCACACCCGCGGACTGCAGCGTCGGGCCCATCTCGAAGGTCGTCGACAGGTTCTGCGACGGCGTGTCGCCGCTCGGCCCGATGTGGGACCACATGGCCGAGTACTGGAAGGAGAGCGTGGAGAGGCCGGAGCAGGTGATGTTCCTCCGGTACGAGGACCTCAAGGAAGACACCGTGGGGAGTGTGAGGCGGCTGGAGAAGTTCCTCGGCTGCCCGTTCACTGGCGAGGAGGAGGCGAGAGGCGTCCCGGAGGCTGTCGTCGCGTTGTGTAGTATTGAACGAATGAAAAAAGTTGAGGCCAATCGGGATGGGGCGCACGGGATAGGCTTTTCGGTGTTCAAGAACTCGGCCTTCTTTCGGAAGGGGAAGGTTGGGACTGGAAGGAGCACATGACACCGGAGATGGCGTGGAGGCTCGACGGCGTCGTGGAGGAGAAGCTGCGAGGATCTGGGCTCTCTCTGGTCCGCAACTGATTGAGGTGGCGCCTCGCGCCGGAGCGGATCACCTACATGCTAGTCTTGAAAATGGTGTGGTCTGTCAGTGTCCGGCAACTCTGTGATCGTCTTCCTTCGTCTCGTCTCGCATGGATATGGGCCTGGATCTGTTTTGTCTTCTGTTTTGTCTTAGGCCTGGGACACGATGTGGCTTCGTTGCCACTCGTTGACGTGCTTGGTGTGCGCTAGAATAAATGTTTCACCGCATTGTAAACACTGAAATTTCCATCCTCAACACTGTTTGATGTACTTTGTATCAAAACCTGAAATGTTCATCCTAAACGCTGTTCGCAAGTTATTCCGGGTTTGCATCCATTCATGTCCCTAAGTTGATTGACGGCTCCAGAAGAAAAAAATATGCACGAGGCACATATTGCTCGATCATCAGTGTATTAAGGATCACAAGACTTCACAATGGCACTGTAGTAACCATCAGCAGGAATGATAAATTTGCGCACACATGATGGCTTTAGAAATATGTTCATCAAGAAACAAATCGATCAACTGCTCATGATGGCTTTAATTTATTGTCAGGCCATTCAAAATGCACACCCGAATATCTGATACATGCATTCCAAAAAATCCGAAAGATGCTTCCAATTTACCCTCTATTCGAATCACCATAGCAAGTGCTCCAATCTGCAAATACCCTTCATAAGAAGAGATCAAACTGTTATAATTTATTTTGGAATCCATCATCCTCTCCAGACTTCTCACACCTTCATTTCCTCCGCCTCCGCCTTCTCTGCCACCGGCTCCGCGTCTGCCACCGGCAGATTGGCCGGGGCGAGAGCCTTTGGAAATTTGTCGCCGGCAACCTCGCTGCATCGCACGAGCGCCGAAACCGATTCCTCCGTCCTGCCCAGAGCGAAGTATAGCATGCCCTGGCAGAACAGGGGGCGGTAGTCCGCGGGGTCCTCCCGCGCGAGCTCCTCGAAGGCGGCGATCGCCTCCTCCACCTTGCCGTCAACGAACAGCGTCTGCGCCGCGAGGAGGCGGGCGCAGCTCTCGTCGATCCCGGGGACGGCGGACAAGAGGCGCTCGCGCGCGAGGTCCGCGCCGCCAAAGCGGACCAGCGCGGCGGTCTCGGCGATGAGCTCCTTAAAGGGGTGGGAGTCGTCTTCTGGTACGGAGTCGTCGGGGGAGACCGTGGCCGTTAGCGCGGCTGGTGCGGGCGTGGGCAGTGGCGGGGACGGGGTGCACGCGAGAGCCGGGGAGGTGGCGGCGAGGAGCACCGCGGCGGAGGCTGCGAGGCGGAGGGAAGAGAGGATAGGGTGCTGAGGCGTGGAGTTGGAATTGGCTGTGGCTCTGACGGCCGTGGGGATGGCGGAGCGCCGCCGGTAGGAGGAAGGTTGGTGGAGGGGGGCGCAAAGGGAGGCGGCGGCAGTGGAGGGACGGAAGGCCATGGCGGCGGCTAGGGTTTGCGTTGCGGCGCGGAGATTGCCGAGGCTTTTGAGTTTGGAAGGAGCAGAGCCGCGGCGGAGTTTGGTGAGGTGGTTTGGTGGAGAAAAACAGACACCTCGGTTGGTTCGTGGTGGGTGGGTGGCAGCTGGGTCTCTGACTCGTGGGGCCTGCTGCCGCCCACGTGGGCCGGCGTCGGCGCCTGGCGCGGCATCCGCTCCTTCAGCTCCCATTCAAATATTTAACTGTATGTAGAAAGAAAATAATGGACTTTCTGCCTGTTTCATCACAAATGTGGCCTGCAGCCTGCTAAAATGCTTTGATTTCAATATCATCAAGAAACAATTAGCTGCATGAAAATCAGCACCTTGAACTTAGCTAGAGGCGATCAAGGCTGCAAAAAGATTTCGGATAACCTATCTATACAGATATCGTACAAGGGTTAACCGTCCGACCACAGGCAAGGCCTTCCAGCATGGAGCTGCAATTTAGCCTGCATGGCTGCAGGTGGGTCCCTCAGCTGGCCCACCCTCTGAAAAAAAAAATGAAAAAAAAATTAGCCGCTGCTCAGAGGCTGATACTGCGCGAGCCGTAGCCTTGAAGGAATCCTCCTCAGAATGTACAGGACAAGAGTTGAAGGAAGAATTTCGACAAGCTGCAGAGATACAGATGGTAAGAAGGTAAACTACCTCAGGAATTTTTGAGCTAAGCATAGTCCTGATGACAAGAAAAAAAGTTGGCAGGGAGTTAATAGTTGGTTTTAGTGACATCAATGATAAGTTCAGACTTAAACGTTAAAGTTCCCATGGAAAATCTGAGAACGTTTTTAAGAGAAGTGGAGGAATTCATACAGGACTGAGATACAACGGTAATGAAAAAGCTTTACCGAAAGTGCATACCAGGTAATAGATGAAATTCAGAATCGGATGATCAAGGACGTCAAGATCAGCTTCTTTGTCAAAGGCAACAAAACACATCTGTAGAACATATGCATATATGCATATACAGGGAACAGATTAGCTATGATGAGCCAAATTTGGTCAACAGTTGGGGAAGAGAAATGCTTACCATCACGCATCGTGTCAAGAAACAACTGAAACATATCGTGGCAACTCTGCCAACCTCTCTCAGCTTTTGTTGCCTCCCCTTCGACTCAATGGGAAAATGTTTCAGCGTTAGGAAAAGCCTGCAGAATTAAATCAGGATCATGTAAATACTCTGGAAATATTACATATGTATCATTCGCCACATCATAAACAAAAATAATGGCAATCATCTTGAATTCTCTTAGAATAACTTCTGTGGCACATGGTGTGCAGCTAAGCCTAAAGATCCATTTGGTTGCAAGATAAAATTCCAGATGCATCAAGTTCAAAAGTTTGATGAAACATCAAGTAGTTCTTGATCATACCTTCCTCCCTATAGCAGAAAACCCAGGGCAGCGATAAAGGAAAGACCTGCAATGAATAACTTCGAGATGACTAGTATAGAATGATTTGGATTCCACCATAAACATAGCCAAAGCAAGCCCTGAAGAGAGAAATTTCATGATTACGTTATAAACAGAATAATAGGTAGCCGAATATAAACAGGCAAACAACTGAAGAGACAAGAACTCATTTCAAAGAAAAAACAAGGGTAATCACTCATTCAGAAAAGACAGCTAGAAAATGTCATTCGCAGAGTGTTTCTTTCCATCATTGTCCATCATTTTTATTTGCTGCTATCACCTTCAATATTTGTGTTGGTAACCCTCCCGATCTTCACATTAGAGTTTCTAAACTATATAGCTGCTTCTCCATTGTATCAAATCTCAAGAAAATTTCACAGTTTTAGTTACCATAAGAATAATGCTGAGTGACTTAAACACACAGAAAATTTGTACTCCTAGTATGTTATTTGTGCAATATTGTTCAACATAATCAATCCATGTAAAGATGGTCCAAATTTAACAAGCACATAGAATTACCTGCTTGACTTTGATCTTTAAATTATTCTGATTTGATGGCTTTATAAGAGCATCTCCAGCAATGGACCTCAAAACAAGGCCCCTACTTTTATTTTCTAGGCCGACATGCAAAAATAAGAGCCCAAAATCTAGCTTCAACTCCAGCAGTAAAGTGACTCAAGACCCTATTTTGTATGAGACCTAGTAAAAAAATGGTAGGACTTATGGATGAGAGGGAGGATTAGAGCATCTCCAGCAAAGCCCCTAGTTGGGCCCCTACTCTATTATTTAGGAGCTTGAGCCAAAAAATCAACTCCAGCAGGGACCCTACTTGAGCTCTCATTTTGCATGCCCTCTCAAACTCTATCTCCAAGCCCCCATTCCTAGGGTCCTCCAATCCTCCCTCTCATTCATGAGTCTCACTATTTTTTTACTAGATCTCACACAAAATAGGGTCTTGGGTAAGTTTACTGCTGGAGTTGAAGCTAGAATTTAGTCCCTTATTTTTGCATGTCGGCCTGTAAAACGAAAGTAAGAGCCTTGTTTCGAGGTCCATTGCTAGAGATGCTCTTAGAGGACCCTAGGAATGGGGGCTTGGAGATGGAGTTTGATAAGACATGCAAAATAAGAGCCTAAATAGGGTCCTTGCTGGAGTTGATTTTTTGGCTCAAGCTCTTAAATAATAGAGTAGGGGTCCAACTAGGGGCCTTGCTGGAGATGCTCTAACAAGCACATTTACGAAGCAACCCACAACACAAACGGGTTGTAAATAATTTTAGCAGACCCGGTCCACAATGTATTAGGCGGCTTTACTTTTCCGTTATCTGCTCGAATGGTTGAATTGTGGTTGCTGGATCACAATCGTACGGCCAGAAAAATAAGTGACTGAGATGGATATAAGATCTCAGTCACCTGAGACAGCGACGGCTCCTTACCAAAATCCTTCCGTTCCCTAGAGATCAAAAGAAAAAAGAAAAAAATCCTTCCGCAGAATAGCCATAAATAAATCGTTTCAAAACGGGATGTGATCTACCGTAACTTGTCAGTGTTCCATCTGTAACTTTTTTGATTCAGTGTTTGTTTTGCCTCTTTTTTTTTTTCTGAACAAGTGTTGATCAGGTAATAAGCTTTTGCTGCCTTCAAGATTCCCAGTGCCTAGTGGCAGCAGGTTTTAGGAGTCGCTTGGCTGCTTGCTTCCTGACGCATCACTTGTTCTCCCCCACAGTGATGATCCCATTCAACTCAAGCCCACTCGATGTAAACGCGGCATCGAGAAATGTATCGACGGTTTGCAATAATCATGTGACTCTTGGCATCCCAACTCACCAAATTAATGACCTATTGGCAGGATCCCACTGCCTGTATATATGCCTTTCATCAAATCGCAAACGCATTGCATTGCTGCAAACCAAGCCCTTGATTGTCTTCAGAAGCTAGTACCATCTCCTCGCTCGCCGGAGTTCGGGCGCAGGGGCGGCACGATGAGCTACTACTACGATAGCGACGACGACGTGTCGCCGCAGAGATCGGGGAAGGGGATGGAGACCAGCAGGTTCGGTGCGTGGGAGCAGAGCGACCTGGAGAGCCAAATTTTCTCATGGCCTCTCAAAGATGTGCTCAACAAGAACCTCCTCAAGAAAAAGGTACGTGGATTGAAATTGTCAGGTTATTTGTTCGTCTTATCTATTCTCAAACCCAACTGAAACGATGTGCAATTTCTCATTCTGATGATTTACCAATATCTTGTCCAGTATCCTGTCAACAGTAGTCTTGCCTCTGTTTGTTCAGTGACGTTTCTGCTTATTTACGATACGACAGTGATAGTCTTACTATTATTGGACAAATGCAGGTCAAGAAAATACCGAACACTTTCTCTTCACTGAAGGAGTACATGTAGTCCTTCACCTTGCCACTGATCGAAGAGACTCGTGCCGATCTCGCTTCCGCATTGGAAGGCATCAAGCACGCGCCGGCGCCTGAAGTGACCAGGATGCAGGAGCTCTCCTCAGATAAGCAGGTTATATACAGCATCGCCGTCAAGGCAGCCGATCCGAACTCGCAGCTGAACGATCAAGTCTACGCCCCGAGGGACGCCGACATGCTGGTGCTGACGGACCGGAAGCCGAGGCACTTCTCCGACCTGGGGCGGACCGGCAAGTCCTACCTGCTCGGCTCCGTGCTGAAAACCGAGGGCGGCGACGGCATCGTCGTTCGGCTCTCGCGCAGGCCTGACGAAGGGCTGCCTCTTTTCGCTGTGTTTCTGATCAACATGACCACGTACAATCGCATACTGCATGCTCTGGATTTTCATGCTGCGAGCTGCAGGAACACCAGCATCATTGAGAAGGTGCTGAATCCAAAGGTACGGATCCACTGAGCTGCAGGAAGACTAGCATCGTTGCTTCTTTGCATGGCCAAAGTGCAATGCACTACTAGTACTAATTTTGGGATGTTTGTTTTTCTGATGACAGTTTGGCTACAAGGACAGTCTGTCGTCGTCAGGAACGCCTTTGTATTCTCTGGATGGGGAACTTGATGGCCTGAAAAGCTTCGACCTCAACGCCTCGCAGCTGGGGGCGGTGCACGACTGCGTTTCGGCAGTGCAACTAGAAGCTAACTCGGTGCGCCTAATCAAGGGGCCGCCTGGAACGGGGAAGACGAAGACCATCAGCGCTCTCCTGTGGTCCATGCTGCTCAAGAAGCGCAGGACGCTGACCTGCGCTCCGACGAACACCGCGGTGACGGAGGTCGCGTCTCGGGTCCTCGGTCTCCTCGAGGATTCCTCTGGTGGCAGCGGCGGGGAGAAGTGCTTTGTCAGTGATGTCGTCTTGTTCGGCAACGCGGACAGGATGAGTGTGGACTCGAACCTATCGAAGATTTTCATGGAGTCCCGTGTTAGCCGTTTGCATGCTTGCTTGATGCCAAGCTCAGGGTGGACGCAGAGCCTGAGTTCCATGCTACGACTTGTCGAGCATCCTTTGGTTCAGTACGATAGGTATGTTGAGGGATTCGATGATCAGATAAAGGCGGAACTTGAAGAGGTGGAAGAGGAATTTGCTAAGAGAAAGAAAGAGGAACTCGCTAAGGAGAAGAACGAGGTAGTGGCTAAGAAGAAGAGAGAGGAACTTGCTATGAAGAAGAAAGATATGGTTCAGAGAATACTCAAGAAGCAGAAAATGTCGTTCAAGGCCTACTTCACAAGCAATTACAGCCAGCTTGAGAAGGAACTGCACAAATGTGTAGAAACTTTCTGCAATGATCTTCCTCGGTCTGCTACGTCTGAGGAAAACTTTAGCGGCATGAAAGAGGCTTCGCGGTTGCTTACAGCGTTCGGGAAACACTTGCAGTCTGCGCCAGATGAGCAGCTCGAAACACTGTTCAAAAGTGAAGATGAAAGAAACTGGTCCTTGTTCCAGAATCTGGTGACCCAAATGCACGACGGCGTGAGCTTCGAGCTCAAGGAAGCAAGATCCGCGTGTCTTCAGAAGCTGAAACACTTGTCCGCTAATTTTGCGCTCCCGGATAGTTTCGACACCCGGTCGATCGAAGAGTTCCTGCTTCAGAGGGCGAGGAGCGTGCTCTGCACGGCGTCGAGCTCGTACCGTCTGTACTACCAGCAGAAGGCCGAGCCGTTCGATATCGTGGTGGTGGACGAGGCTGCGCAGCTCAAGGAGTGCGAGTCACTGATACCGCTCCAGCTCCCTGGCGTCCGTCACGTTGTTCTCATCGGCGATGAGCTCCAGCTACCTGCACTGGTTAAAAGCCAGGTGACAATTTTTTTCCTTCCTCTGTTCGAACCCTGACTGTTTTAGTGTTGCGAATGTCAAGACAAAGCTTTCTCTCTCTTTTTTGCCATGTCTATTGCAGGTTTGTGATGATGTTGACTTTGGAAGAAGCCTGTTCCAGAGGCTGAGCTCTCTGGGGCAGCCCAAGCACCTCCTCGACGTTCAGTACAGAATGCACCCCGGGATAAGCAAGTTCCCCGTCTCGAACTTCTACGACGGCCGCATCACCGACGGCCCCAACGTCCTGCACCGGAGCTACGAGAGGCGTCATCTGACGGGCCCCATGTTCGGCTCTCTACTCCTTCATCAACATCGAGGGCGGCAGCGAGAGCACCGGCAAGGGCGACCGGAGCCTGATCAACCCGGTCGAGGCCGCCGCGGTGGTCCGCATCGTGCAGCGGCTGTTCAAGGAGTCGGTGGACACGCGGAGCCGGATCCGGGTGGGCGTTGTGTCGCCGTACAAGGGCCAGGTCCGCGCCATCCAGGAGAAGCTCGGCAAGAAGTACGCGGCGCACGACGGATTCTCGGTGAGGGTCGGGTCCGTGGACGGGTTCCAGGGCGCCGAGGAGGACGTGATCATCTTCTCCACCGTGCGCAGCAACAGCGCGGGCAAGATTGGGTTCCTCTCCGACCTCAACCGCACCAACGTCGCGCTCACGCGGGCCAAGTAAGCGGCTCCTGCTCGATCATCTTTCGGCAAAGGAACGCGTGTTTGGATTTCACCGTGCAGCTGGTTTGTTGTTGATTCGTGTACTCTCGTGGATCCTGGGCAACGCGACGACGCTGGCGGGCGGCAAGACGATATGGCGGGAGATTGTGGCGGACGCCAAGAACAGGGGCTGCTTCTTCAACGCCGAGGACGACAAGGACCTGTCCAACGCCATAGTCAAGGCCGTCATCGAGCTGGATGAAGTGGAGAGTCTGCTCAAACTGGATGGACTGCGTATAGGCGGCGGGTCCCGGCCAGGGGTATGACCGATGGGCTTATTTTACAAACTTGTCAATACTCTGCCAGTTAACAATCCGTCGCTTATAATTGCGAAAACTAGAGGAAAGCATCGGATCGTTGAGTGCACACCAACTATTTCCTTGTTTTTAAAACGCACTAATTGCTGTCCCTTTCAATTTCCTGCAGAAATCCAGCACGAAGAACTATTGAATTGCGGGAAGCGCCGTTGCAGCACGTGGAAGCTCGCATGGGAATTACTGAAGAGATTTCCTTCTCTTTTTTTTCTTTTTTTCTTTTTTTTTTTTTGCGAAGTGCTGAAGAGATTTCCTGTCACAAGTGTAGTAGAGTGGCCTGCAAATTATGAACGAGTTGCAACTGATAGATCTTTCAACTGCATTCCGGTGCAGTTAATGTTTACATAATTTTCTTTCTAATAGATGTTTTGCCGTGCTTTTTGTTTGGTACTAGCACCGCTACTTGTGTTCCATTGGTAGCGAAGTCAATCGTCCTGGCTTGACAATATGCTCACTTATTATAATCTCATGAGCATTACTATCGAATTAATGCAGTTTTGTGCTAGGTAGTTGTGGCCCCTGCCTGCCTCGTATAGCTAGCTGGTGGCCAATGCCTAGATTTTAATTTTTTAAACCCAACTAGTTTTAAAGTCGTGGCTACTCTTAATGAAAGTTTTTATTTTCATTAAATATGTTGCTATGTTACTATTTTTTATGATGTGGCAAAGATTAAACAAAAGAGAGATTAAAGTGATTTCATCTGCATTGTTTACAAAAGAATTGTGTCTTCCATGTACTTATTAAAACAACAAAATGAAACAATGTCACTATGTGACCTTTTAACCATTACAGAAATAAATTATTGCTTATGTGGCAACAACAAAATAAAACGTACCATTCGGACTAGCCTAACAAGACAAATAACGTCGTGGTGTCATTCGCAAAAAAAAAAAAACGTTTGTGTGTGAGGTGGCCTGAGTCCCGACAATGGATTAGCCTAACAGGACAATTGACACAGTTTAAAAAACTGGAACTTCAAGTCTTCATCTAACTATAAGTAAAGCAGCCACCACACCACCGTTACTCATGACCAAAGCAACACCAGCGAGCACCGCGCTCTGTCCAAAGGGCCAAGATTCACCACGAGACTTGAGCACATGACATGAGGCATGATATCACAAGAACGGAGCCTACAATTGACCCTATATTTTTTGAAGAGAACTCCACTCGGTGTTGCATCAAACAAGTGAGATTCAGGGCGTCTGCCACAAGCTGCATTCATGTCACTGGCAAAATTCTGGTCATGTAATGTTGCAACTGTTTTAGCTTGTAAAGAATCATTCATATGGTCAAGCTTGCCTGCACCTGCTGCAACAACATCACCAGGATAATAATTATATAAAAAAACAATCCAACCTAGGAGAAGTGATGTGGTTTGATTCCATCAGGAAAAAAATAAATGTTGACAAAATAAGCTCCCAATTCAAGTGTAAGAAGACTCAAATCTAGGTGTTAGGGGGTGCATACTTTGGAAGATTAGTTCAGTTCCTCACCATGATGATCTCAAATAACAAAACTCCAACCACATGTTTTGTTTGCTCATGAACAGAACGGTAGCAAAAGCTCAAGGAAAGACAGGGCAAGGTGCTACTACTGCCAGTGAGAGGGACATGTTACTACTGCCAGTAATGTAGTTATATGACAATACGTCTTTTGGAAATGAAATCATAAACAAAACATCACTTTGTTATGAAAGTCTGCCAGAAACAACCGGCGAGATCATGGATGGTGAGCTTTTGACCGACACTAATGAGCACACTAATGAGCACACTGGAGCATTCAACAAACCTCAACGCAAAAGGCCACCGCGAGTTCCGCATGCGCAATACTTTTTTCGAGAAAACGACACTACGATCTCAGCTTTGGAACATATCACATTCACATGATTTGTGAGAATATGGTAAGAAGTCGCTGTGGAGGCGCAATGTTGTACTAGCATTGTGCGAATAGGTTATAAATTCTATATAAGATTGTTGCGGGTGTTGATCTGGGGGCGTTAGTGCTGCGTCCACTTCTCTGAAGTCGCCGTTTTGCTCGGGCTCGAGCATAAATTCCACCATACACCAGTGCAATGCATTGCCACACCCAACGTTGCTGCCTTGAACACTGCGTTGATGGACGACGAAGACGACACGGCGAGCGCCATCGCCAAGTACGAGGCGCTCGCCTCATCCCTTCCGAGCGCCGACGGCGTCAGGGGCGCCGCCTCGTACTACAGGCACGGCAACTTCTGGTACCCGGCGCACATGCTGGCGCCGATGCTAGCCGCGCGGGACACGTTCGTTCGCCGCGCGGCCGACGACATCATCCTCGCCACCATGCCCAAAGGCCGCACGACGTGGCTCAAGGCCCTCGCCTTCGCCGTCGCGCACCGCGGCCGCCACGCGCCGGACGACGACTCGCCGCCCCCCCCCCGCTCCTCGGCTCCAGCCTCACGACCTCGTCCCGTTCCTCCACCACACTCTCTACGAGGACCACGCACCGCCCCGCCGGGCCCGATGCTGGAAACGATGCCGGCGCCGCGCATCCTGGCCTTATGCACTCGCCTTTCTCGGCCTTGCCGACGTCGGTGGCGGACTCCGGGTGCCGCGTCGTGTACCTGTGCCGGGACCCTAAAGACGTCGTCGTCTCGCTCTGCCACTTCCTCGGCGAGATCACTCCCGCGGACTGCAGGCTCGGGCCATCTCGAAGGTCGTCGACAGGTGCTGCGACGGCGTGTCGCCGCTCGGTGAGCCCGATGTGGGACCACATGGCCAGTACTGGAAGGAGAGCGTGCAGAGGCCGGAGCAGGTGATGTTCCTCCGGTACGAGGACCTCAAGGAAGACACTGTGGGGAGCGTGAGGCGGATGGCGAAGTTCCTCGGCTGCCCGTTCACCGACGAGGAGGAGGCGAGAGGCGTCCCGGAGGCTGTCGTCGCGTTGTGTAGCATTGAAACGAATGAAAAAAGTGGAGGCCAATCGGAATGGGGCGCACGGGATAGACTTTTCGGTGTTCAAGAATTCGGCCTTCTTTCGGAAGGGGAAGGTCGGGGACTGGAAGGAGCACATGACACCGGAGATGGCGTGGAGGCTCGACGTCGTCGTGGAGGAGAAGCTGCGAGGATCTGGGCTCTCCCTGGTCCGCAACTGATCGAGATGGCGCCTCGCGCCGGAGCGGATCACCTACATGCTAGCCTTGAATTCCGTGTGGTCTGTCAGAGTGTCCGGCAACTCTGTGAAGAGTGATGGTCTTCCTTCGTCTCGTCTCGCATGGGTATGGCCTGGATCTGTTCTGTCTTTTGCCTGGACACGATGTGGCTTCGTTGCCACTCGTTGACGTGCTTGGTGTGGGCTTGAATAAAAGTTTCACCGCATTGTAAACACTGAAATTTCATCCTGAACACTGTTTGATGTACTTGTATCAAAAACCTGAAATGTTCATCCTAAACACCGTTCATAAATTATTCCGGTTTGCACCATTCATGTCCCTAAGTTGATTGACGGCTCCAGAAGAGAATATATGCACGAGGCACATATTGCTTGATCATCACTCATCAGTGTATTAAGGATCAAGAGACTTCACATTGACACTGTAGTAACCATTAGCAAAAGTGATAAATTTGCGCACACAGAGACCAAATCTAAGGCTTTAGAAATGTGTTCATCAAGAAACATCGATCAAGTTTTCTCATTATGGCTTCAATTTATGTCAGGCCATTCAAAATGCACATCCGAATATCTGATACATGCATTCCAAAAAATCCGAAAGATGCTTCGAATTTACCCTCTATTCGTTATCCCAGAGCAAGTGCTCCAATCTGCAATTACCCTTCATTAGAAGAGACCAAACTGTTATACTTTATTTTGAATTCACCATCCTCTTCAGACTTCTCACACCTTCATTTCCTCCGCCTCCGCCTTCTGTGCCACCGGCTTCGCGTCTGCCACCGGCATATTGGCCGGGGCGAGAGCCTTTGGAAATTTGTCGCCGGCAACCTCGCTGCATCGCACGAGCGCCGAACCGATTCCTCTGTCCTGCCCAGAGCGAAGTACAGCATGCCCTGGCAGAACAGGGGGCGGTGTCCGCGGGGTCCTCCCGCGCGAGCTCCTCGAAGGCGGCGATCGCCTCCTCCACCTTGCCGTCAACGAACAGCGTCCGCGCCGCGAGGAGGCGCGCGCAGCTCTCGTCGATGCCGGGGGCGGCGGACAAGAGGCGCTCGCGCGCGAGGTCCGCGCCGCCGAAGCGGACCGCGCAGCGGTCTCGGCGATGAGCTCCTCGAAGGGGTGGGAGTCGTCTTCTGGGTACGGAGTCGTCGGGGGAGACCGCGGCCGTTAGCGCGGCTGGTGCGGGCGTGGGCAGTGGCGGGGACGGGGTGCACGCGAGAGCCGGGGAGTGGCGGCGAGGAGCACTGCGGCGGAGGTGCGAGGCGGAGGAGGAGAGGATGGGGTGCGGAACATGGAGTTGGAGTTGGCTGTCGCTCTAACGGCCGTGGGGAGGGCGGAACGCCGCCGGAAGAGGAAGCTTGGTGGAGGGGGGGCCGGAGGGAGGCGGCCGCAGTGG